>JAYEVD010000927.1:0-400000 GCA_036346405.1 Phyllostachys edulis
TTCCCACACTATACATATACATTTGTTTTTGAAAACACACCAACCGAAAGCTCGCCATTAACACCTCCTAGAGTACTTAGTCAAGAGGGGTTCCATATGCCCTCAAGGTGGTTAGTACGAATCGCTGGCTTAGTGACTCCAAGTACTTGGTCCTTAGGGACCCGTGCATACCACCACATTTCAAAAACCGCACCATCCATCCAATATGCCCAAGTCTAAATCAATCTTTTATTTTCAGTTTTTGATTTTACAATTAATCAAAGCACAAGTGCTGGACATATAGGAGTAATAATCATTTTGAGTGATCAAGACCATCGACTAAGTCGATGATCGCCTGATTCTACCGATAACTAAGCATGTCTAAGCAAGGAAACGAACTACTAAGTGATAAGAGCTCATCCAACGAGCTCAAACCACAGCAAATAACCTAGGCTCATGGTAGTAGAGGATAAACAATTCCTACAGATCATGCAACTATAGGCTTGCTAGCTTACATTTAACACAAAGTAGCATGCATACATAGAAGTAAAACAATATATTAAGCTTTAAAGTAATGGGACAATGATGGAAATGATCAAACTGCTTGCCTTGTTGCTGTTGCTCAAATTGTGGCAGAGGGTCGCTTCGATCACCACAAATGTCGAAACCTAACGGAAAAGCGATAAAGAACCGATAAGAACGATGAAACACAACAAAGACAGCACAACAAACGAACTCCAAATTCTCTGAATTTTCTACAGCAGCAAGAGGGTGATTTTTAGGAAATTTTGCAACAAGAACCAATGGATTTGGATTCTCAATGCAAAAGATATGAGCAAAACAATTCTGCTCAGCCCTAAAAATTACCAAACTGCACTATTCACTAATTTAATTATGAGGCAACATTTTCTAGAAAAGTGGTGAGGCTGAGATTTTTATGTAAAACCAGCACCTCATGAGATGAATAACACAATTGAGTTCACCTCATTTGGAGCTATATTGCACTTTCTATAATCTTTCAAAAACAAGAACTTGAACAAAATTATAATGCACAAGTCCTCAATTTCCTAACAGCAACATGCTCAAAACTAATTTTCACAGTGAGTTCATTAATAGAGGAAACCAACAAAGTTGGTCTCACCCAAAAATAATCTATAGAGCATTAGTTATGTATTTTACAAGTTAAACATAAATTTGAGTGTATATTTAAAGGAGTTTTAAAACCTAATGGCTAATCTGTGCTTGGAGCTGAACTCAACTTACAATCATTTTTGGATTAAAGTCAAGTTCAAGACAGAGCTAACACAATTTGAATGACCTCATTTGGAATTAAATGAAAGAGATATGAAATTCTAAAGTCTATACCTTATTTCAGCTTTTAACTAAGACTTCACCGAATTTCTAAACTCACAAGGTATGGGAGGACGTGAGCCACAGATCTCAGATCCAACGGCTCAAGACCTCCCAGAGAACATCACACACGCCAAGACGTGAAGTCCAGAGGTCCCGACTTCTTAGCAACTCACATGCGCGAGGTGAGGGGAGGTCGTGGGCAGAGATGGGAGATCCAACCGACCACACACAGAAAGGAGGTCCCTAACGGACCGATCTAAAGGGAGGTCCTCAACGGCTGAGATCTTCCAAAGGAAGGTCCAAACTATCAAGATCTCCCGAGGAAAATCTACATCGCCAGACCTCACGGGAGGTCCTGGACGGTCCAGATGTTCCAAGGGAGGTCCTTGATGGTCCAGATCGTCCGAGGGAGGACCTTGACGGTCAAGATCTACCCGGGGAGGTCATGAACGGCTGAGATGGCTACGGAGAGGTCCTAAACGGAGGTCTAACGTCACAGACCTCCAGGGAGGTCTGGACGGCCACGATTATGTTAGGGGAGGTCTTGGACGCCCAGATCTCTGAGGAGGTCCGGACGCCCGCACTCAAACGCTTTAACTCGCGCACGCCGCTGATGATGAATAAATGCGCCGCCGACATCAAGGAGGTCCGCTACGGAGGTCTTAAATGCACGATTAAAGGGTGGATTAAAGGCGCTAAGACATCCAATGATTACAATGATTGGAACACATGATTAGCGATTAAACATGGAGGATTTATGTCCTAAAACGACAACGACACGCCGCTTGGTCCGACAAAAACCCGAAGAGAAGATGTGGTCATCGCCGGCGATGTAGACCTCGCCGGCGAGATCCACGAATACCGCGGTCCGCAATAACCATGCGCACTCAAAGGACCTCCTCTCAACGGCGGCGACGGCTTGAACGCCGCGAGCCGGAGAGGAGGACAAAGAAGGCAGATACGCCAAACGACAAAATGCAAAAAGGGAGCTCCGCACGACATTCAAGCCGGTGCTAAAACTTAAGCTCCGCGACATGCATTCAGTGGTGCCAAGAACTAAAGGACTAACAGGAGTACCGGAGGTCCTAAGGTGCCGGGAGGTCGTGGAGGTGATGACCGGAGTTGGGGAAGACAATGAAGCTCACCGCCACTCCAAGACCCGCCTCCAAGCTCAGCTTTGTCCACCTCTAAAAATGCCCAAACAAAATAAGTTAGGGTTATTCCAGAGGTTTGGGAGCACAAAGTGAGCAAGGGTTGAAGAAGGGAGCCACTGAACCTTGAGTCACCGAGAGTTCCAAGGACTTCAACAATGGCGCCACTAGAGAGGAGGTGAGGAGGGAGGAGCTCAAACCAAGATCGGTATGACAAAGCTCCAAGTGTGTAAAGGAAGCCAACGGGAGCTCGAGGGACACTTATAGCCCGAGGTGAAGGTAGAGGAGTCGGGCTAAGCTCCATGGTGAGCTTAGCCCACGGTTGGTCCATGGGGTGGACATGACATAAAGTTGACAAGGGGGCAGTTCAAGTGGGACATGAGAGAATCGACTCGACCAAGATTAAATGCGGTCAGCAGAGAGTCAAGAAGGTGCACGGAGGCTGGCGCGCAGATAACTCCACCGCCGTGAGCACGATGCGCCATGGAGGAAGGAGAAGAATGTGGGAGGTCCTTATGACCGCTGGATAAGACTCGGGAGGTCCTAACCATCGGATCTCATTTTGAACTCAAGAGGTTTTAAGTGGCCGGGAGGAGGTCCCACCACACGATCAAGGATGGGGAGGTCGTGGGCCTCCGATTTCCTTAATCGAGAAAACGCGACGTGAGGAAAGGGACAGAGGTCCAAAGCGCTGATCTCCATCCAACTGCAGGGACCTCCAAGGAGGACTTAATCGCACGCGATCAAAAGGACATGAGGGGAGGTCATGGCCTTTGGATTTAAACTAAGGGCACACAATGACCGGGAGGTCTCGATATGATGCGCAACAGCAAGGGAGGTCGAGACCTGTAGATTTAGATCTAAGGGTTCCGATCAAAAGAGGTGGAGGTCCCGAGTTTATGCGCAACGCACAAGGGAGGTCAGGCCTTTAGATTTAGATCTAAGGGCACGATCTCACGTGCGCCGGGAGGTCTCGTGCGATGAGACAAAGGAGGTCGTGACCTGAGATTTTAATCTAACGGTGCACAACAAAAGATGGGGAGGTTGTGAGTGCTGATAACGCGGGAGGTCGTGAGTTGTTGATCTCGATCCAACGGCCACGACCTTGGTTAGGTGGGAGGTTTGTTTAGTTTATCAGAGAGGGGAGGTGGCCATGGATCTTGGATCCAAGGGCTATGACCTCACGCAGTGGGAGGACCTCGACCGAGTATGTTGAGGAGGAGGTCGTGGTCTGGATTTGATCCAACGGCCACGACCTCAACAAGGTGGGATGACCTCACCGCGATGGTTTAACAAATGAGGAGGTCTTTGAGGTTTACACACTGTGGGAGGTCATGACCATGGATCACCGATCCAACAAGAATGACCTCATGAGGCGGGAGGTCTTTTGTTGATCATGAGGAGGTCGTGGCGTTGGATGTAAATCCAACGGTGCGACCTGATCAAAGTGGAGATGAGGTCCCGAGGTGCAGACATGGTTGGGCCGACCAATTTTGAATATGGCTAGCCCAAGGAACAAAGGTAGGCTTTTAAATTTAGTTTTTAACAACTGAAACTTAGCAGAATTATTTGAGATAGCAAATGAACTCCAAATTTGATGAAATTTTAACTGAGCTTGTTGACACGAGATCAACCTTGCATAAAATTTCCAGAGGTTATTATGCAATGCATTTTTCTCAGGAAATTCATGAAGGTTGTTTAAAGGATTGTTTTGCCTCCAAAAATTATCAACAAGTGTTATAACTCATGATATTTTTCAGAGGGGTCCCATATCAGTTTTGGGACCAAGGAAAATATATTCCAAATGTTTGGCACAAGATTTAAGATAATTGGAAAAAGGAATTTGACTTTTGGTCAACAAGAGCTTTGTGTTTTTGGATTACACAACTCTTGGACAAGAATCACATAAGATTTTAGGTTTTTCAAGATGTGAGAAAAAGTTTTAATTTCTACACATATAATTATACTTGATTAACCCTAATTATACATTTGGGATGTTACAAAATCTCTCCCTTACAGTAAATCTCGCCCCGAGATTTGGCTCACTTCTTGAAAGAAAGATGGATAGTCCGCACGCAGACGCATCTTCTCTTTCCCAAGTAGCCTCATCCTCGTAATGGTTTGACCACCGAACTTTAAGGAACTTGATGGTCTTATTCCTTGTCCTTCGCTCGACTTCATCGAGCACGCGAACGTGGTGCTCGCGATAGGTCAAATCGGTTGACATCGAGAGTTTCCAACGAGCTTCCTGCTGGAACACGGAGGCATCTTCTTGCCGGGACACATGGAAAACATCATGTACCCTCGCGCAGCCGGCAACTCCAACTTATAGGCAATACTCTTCTTCTCGATAACGCGTAGGGACCGACATATCGAGGAGCTAACTTGCCCTTGACGCCAAACGTTGATGGCCCTTCAAAGGAGAGACTTTGAGATAAACAAAGTCATTAGGCTCAAAACGTAACTCACGCCGACGGGCGATCCGCATAGCTCTTTTGCTCGATTGAGCAGGCGCAAACGCCACGTAATAAGCCGGACTTGGCGCCGCCTCATTGATTGAGTCCGCCAAAGAGAGGTCTCTCACCGTCTTCCACTCAGTTCAACGGGTTCTACACTTTCTCCGTGATAAGGCCTCAAATGGTGCCATGCCGAGACCGGCCCAAAGTCGTTGTTATAAGAAAAACTCGGCTAATGGCAAGCATTTCTCCCAATGCTTCCTATATAGAAGGACACAAGCACGGCATGTCTTCCAAAACTTGGTTGACCCTCCTGGCCCGACCATCGCTTTGAGGGTGATATGCCGTGGCGAAAGCAAGACGAGTGCCCATAGCCTCTGCAAGCTATGCCAAAACGAGACGTGAAAAGGGATCCACGATCCGACACGATCGTCTTCGCAGACACCGCAAACTCACGATGCGGGCGATATAGAGTTCCGCCAAAAGACCCACCAAGTTCGCCTTGACGGAAGGAAATGTGCCACCTTAGTCAATCGATCGATGACGCACCCAAATGGCATCATTCTTCTTGGGACGGGTAGACCGTGATAAAATCCATTCCGATCGAATCCCACTTCCACTCAGAATTGGCAAAGGTCAAGCAGCCCAACAGACGCCGATGTTCGCCTTGACACGACGACACACGCCGTGACTCTGCAAGAACGAACTTCGCGATCTCCTCTTCATTCGGTCCACCAAAATCTCGCGGAGATCTTGATACATCTTTGTGGCCCCGGATGAATGGATAAAGGCGAATCATGGGCTTCATGGAGGATTAAATTCGCAACTCCATGTCCTTTGAACCACAAGGCGCCGCTCGAACCTCACAACACCATGCTCATCCTCGAAAAGCACTTGGTCGTTCCGCCTTGACATTTGCCTTAATGCGCTCACCCCAACCGATCGCCGAGCGGACTTGATCCGATCCACCAAGGTTGGTTGCACAACCATGGCAGCGAGAGATCCATGCTCAACTATCTCCAAGTTGAGACGCTGGAATGCCTCGAGAAGAGAGGGCTAATGCTCCTTGAGCACTAAGGCATTACAATGCGCTTATGATTAGTTTATCAAATCTACATTAGCCTTGCCCTGATGGTAGTGAATACCCATATCATAATCCTTGATCAACTCCAACCATCTCCTTTGCCCGAGGTTCGTGTCGTTGGGTGAACAAGTACATTTTGAGGCTCTTGTGATCCGAATACACTTCACAACGACACCGATTAGGTAATGTCGCCAAATCTTAAGTGCATGAATCACGTGGCCAACCCAAGTCATGAGTAGGGTAGTTGAGTTCATGAGGTCTCAATTGCCTTGATGCATAGGCCACTACCTTGCCTTCTTGCATAAGGACACAACCGAGGCCTCGACGAGAAGCATCGCAAAAGATATCGGTCGGCATGATGGATATCGTGAAGAACAAGAACGGAGCGTGGTCAAACGCTTGAGTATATGGAAACTTGCCATGCAAGCATCGCACCACAAGAACTTCTTGTCCTTCTTGAGCAACTCCGCCATTGGCTTTGGCGATCTTGGAGAAGTTTCGATAAAGCGCGATAATATCCCGCTAAACCAAGAAAACTCCGCACTTCTGTGACCGGCGGGCGGACTCCATGAAAGAACATCGGTGACCTTGTTAGGATCAATACCACGCCTCCCCGCTGAAAGAATATGGCCTAAGAAAGCCACTTCCTTCAACCTGAACGCACATTTTGTCAATCACAGACAAATGGTGCTCACGAGCTTGCCTAACACAAGCTTCAGATGCTCTCAAGATGATCCTCATCGTTCTGGAATAGATAAGAATATCATCGATGAAGACCACGACAAACTTATCCAAATACTCCATGAATACCGAATTCATGAGGTTCATGAACAAGGCAGAGCATTGGTTGCTTCTAACGACATGACAAAGGTACTCGCATGCCGAAGGTAGTAGAGAACGCCGTTTTGGAATATCCTCAGTTTAATCCAACTCCGATGATATCCCACTCTCAAATCAATCTTGAGAAAACTCGAAGCTCCAGTTAATTGATCAAGAGATCGCCAATGCGGGGCAATGGATACTTGTTTCTTACCGTCACTTCATTAAGTGGGCTGTGAATCCACGCACATGCGCAAAGTACCGGCCCTTCTTCTTTTACTAAGATTGCCGGACAACCCCAAGGAGATGAGCTAGGCGAATGAAACCCTTCTCTGCAGCTCACTTAACTCGCTTCTTCACTTCTACCAATGCTCGTGGCATCCGATAAGGCCTCTTTGAGATAGGGCTGCACCGGAGCCAACTCAATGACAAACTCGAGGTCTCGAACGGTGGCATCCCGAAGATTCATGGAAGACACATCAACGGTCACAAATTGTTGGGACTTCGCTAATATCTAGAGCGGGCTTCGCCTGCCAAGAGATGCGGATCTAGCAGCTTTGGCTAAAAGCTTAACCTCGCCACGGAGGACTAGATAGAGAGATGAGCTTCTCAAGCTAATCGACGGTCCCCATGTGTCAGGGACAACCAATCCATTTCAATGGTTTGCATACAAGTTTAGATGTAATTTTGGCATGGATTCCACTTTCGACTTCAACAGGACATTTTAACACTTAATCCAAGCTCTCAACTCCGAACCAGAGAGCGTAATGAGCAACGGACAAGCAAAGGAACCAAAGACTTAGATACAAGAGAATGAGAAGCTCCTTGATTTGAACAAAGTAGAAGCAGGACGAGAGTTGACAAGAAGTTTACCCAACCTCGACGTTAGGCACCTCCAAAGTCAAGGATGGGTTAGCAACGCAACTCCGAAAAAACAAAGCCTTAAAGAAAGCAAAAGCGATCGACTAGGGAATGGAATATCACCCCAAACGAAAGCCAAAACAGCGAGTAGTTAAACTTTAAAAGCTTCTAAAAGACTCTAAAAACAGCCAAGAAACACCAAACGAAGGCTCAACTTCTCAACTCAACTAACCCGTATTGAATGAACGAGTAATTGGTCGAGAAGATCAAAAATCAGATTGTAGGTGAGAGTTAATGCTACTAAAGAGCAAGGTTAAATCAGCTAAATAAGTGTTAGATACTTAGCTAACTAGTATCACATCTTACCCTTTCATTCCCACAAGTTTTAGTTGATTAACCTCTCATTATCTATCCTAATTAGACACCTTTGAGACTGCTGTCCGGAAATTTGATGCTTGCTGTCCAGATTTCGCGATCCAAGCTCCTTGTCGAATCACCGACCTCAACTTCAAAACCTTGTAGTGGGCAGCTCACACTTCAATTTGCCAATCTCATTGGTTCTCCCAAAACCCAAAGGTTAATCGATAACATCTATTTTGTAGAAGGAAGAGAGGAAAACAACTTTTAAAACTCAAATTAGAGTGGGATGAGAAGAGAAAGCTAAGATAGGTAAGGAATAAAATCCGAGAATTTCCTAAGCTTTCAAAACTCATTTGATGCTTTGAAAATAGGTTTTCAAAATATCCTAAGGACGACTTTGCTTGCAAGCATTACGGTCATAACGGCTCGATACTCAACTTTTAGAGACTTCTCGACGCTTATTAGGCTCATAATACTTAGTCATCCAATTGACCCTAGTATTATCAACCAAATAAACCCGGTTCTAGAGATGTATACTCCCCAGATGCAAGATACATACCTCACAACAAAAGAATGTATCAATTCCATACAACACATAGAACATAAGCAACAAACCGTGGTTAATATTAATAAGGAATAGATATTACAAAAGAGAGGCCCTTAGGCCAAATAGCAACAATTCTACAAAGATAACAATGAAGCAAAAGTGCCATAAAGATGGCTATAACACAAAGCCAATCAAGTGTGCCTTAACCCCTAGGCATCTGACCGACCGCCAAGCTAGTCGTCAAGAAACTGCAACACGTAGCACAAAAGAGAGGCTCTGGAGCTCTCCTTCTTCCTCTGCAACAAAAGCCACAAAATTGCCACAACCACGCGCGATGAGTACATAAAGTACTCCGCAAGACTTACGGTGAGATAACAGTAACTATAAATAGCTACATGCAAGCTTTATTTAAGTGGATGAGGCTTTGGACTCATTTTAGCATAAAGCAACATTTATTTGCAATAACATAGTAGATTGAAAGCAATTTGACAAAGCATTTTTAATTGTTGAAATAACAACGCGATAATAACATAATAACAACAACAAGAATAATCCTCGAAGTGACTAACCCAAGTCACCACAACAATAGCATGAACTCCCTGCTCATACCAACCCATCAAGTTTTAATTAAAGGTTGTAGTCTAGTCTTGAACGACCTTACCAAGCATGTCCATAACCTAGGACGAGGCTATTCAATAGTTTTATCCCTCGCAGGTGTACCACTGCATCCACACGCCGCATCGCTTTTCCTTTACGCACACTTCAAGGTGTGCCGCACGGCTAAGTCCTACGAGACCTTTCCAAAGGATGAATGCTAATTACGAGCTGCACAACCCACGGGAGAAGGAGACATCACACAACCTTCCCTAAGCTAATGCTCCCTCCCACACTATACATATACATTTGTTTTTGAAAACACACCAACCGAGCTCGCCATAATTAACACCTCCTAGAGTACTTAGTCAAGAGGGGTTCCATATGCCCTCGCGTGGTTAGTACGCTAAATCGCTGGCTTAGTGACTCCAAGTACTCGGGTCCTTAGGGACCCTGCATACCACCACATCCAAAAACCGCACCATCCATCCAATATGCCCAAGTCTAAATCAATCTTTTATTTTCAGTTTTTGATTTTACAATTAATCAAAGCACAAGTGCTGGACATATAGGAGTAATAATCATTTTTGAGTGATCAAGACCATCGACTAAGTCGATGATCGCCCAATACTACCGATAACTAAGCATGTCTAAGCAATTTAAACGAACTACTAAGTGATAAGAGCTCATCCAACGAGCTCAAACCACAGCAAATAACCTAGGCTCATGGTAGTAGAGGATAAACAATTCCTACAGATCATGCAACTATAGGCTTGCTAGCTTACATTTAACACAAAGTAGCATGCATACATAGAAGTAAAACAATATATTAAGCTTTAAAGTAATGGGACAATGATGGAAATGATCAAACTGCTTGCCTTGTTGCTGTTGCTCAAATTGTGGCAGAGGGTCGCTTCTCGATCACCACAAATGTCTAAACCTAACGGAAAAGCGATAAAGAACCGATAAGAACGATGAAACACAACAAAGACAGCACAACAAACGAACTCCAAATTCTCTGAATTTTCTACAGCAGCAAGAGGGTGATTTTTAGGAAATTTTGCAACAAGAACCAATGGATTTGGATTCTCAATGCAAAAGATATGAGCAAAACAATTCTGCTCAGCCCTAAAAATTACCAAACTGCACTATTCACTAATTTAATTATGAGGCAACCTTTTCTAGAAAAGTGGTGAGGCTGAGATTTTTACTGTAAAACCAGCACCTCATGAGATGAATATCACAATTGAGTTCACCTCATTTGGAGCTATATTGCACTTTCTATAATCTTTCAAAAACAAGAACTTGAACAAAATTATAATGCACAAGTCCTCAATTTCCTAACAGCAACATGCTCAAAACTAATTTTCACAGGGAGATCACTAATAGAGGAAACCAACAAAGTTGGTCTCACCCAAAAATAGTCTATAGAGCATTAGTTATGTATTTTACAAGTTAAACATAAATTTTGAGTGTATATTCAAAGGAGTTTTAAAACCTAGTGGCTAACTGTGTTTGGAGCTGAACTCAACTTGCAATCATTTTTGGATTAAAGTTAAGTTCAAGACAGAGCTAACACAATTTGAATGACCTCATTTGGAATTAAAATGAAAGAGATATGAAATTCTAAAGTCTATACCTTATTTCAGTTTAACTAAGACTTCACCGAATTTCTAAACTCACAAGGGTATGGGAGGACGGAGCCACAGATCTCAGATCCAACGGCTCAAGACCTCCCAGAGAACATCACACACGCCAAGACGTGAAGTCCAGAGGTCCCGACCTCTTAGCAACTCACATGCGCGAGGTGAGGGGAGGTCGTGGTCAGAGATGGGAGATCCAACTGACCACAACACATGAAAGGAGGTCCGAACGACCAGATCTAAAGGGAGGTCCTCAACCGTTGAGATCTTCCAAAGGAAGGTCCAAACTATCAAGATCTCCCCGAGGAAAATCTACATCGTCAGACCTCACTGGGGAGGTCCTCGGACGGTCCAGATGTTCCAAGGAGGTCCTTGATGGTCCAGATCGTCCGAGGGAGGACCTTGACGGCCAAGATCTACCCGGAGGTCATGAATGGCCGAGATGGCTACGGAGAGGTCCTAAACGGAGGTCTAACGCCACTGCACTTAGGAGGTCTCGACGGCCACGACAGCAGGGGAGGTCTTGGACGCCCATCTCTCGAGGAGGTCTCGACGCCTGCATCCAGCTTTAACTCGCGCGACGCCGCTGGACATGAATAAATGCGCTACCGACATCAAGGAGGTCCGCGGCCGGAGGTCTTAAATGCACGCATTAAAGGGTGGATTAAAGGCGCTAAGACATCCAATGATTACAATGATTGAACACATGATTAGCGATTAAACATGGAGGATTTATGTCCTAAAACGATAACGACGCGCCGGTGTCCGACAAAACCCGAGCAAGAAGATGTGGTCATCGCCGGCGATGTAGACCTCGGCCATGAGATCCACGGTACCGCGGTCCGCAATAACCATGCGCACTCAAAGGACCTCCTATCAACGGCAAGGACGACTTTTGAACGCCGGGCGAGCCGAGAGGACAACGAAGGCAGACACGCCAAACGACAAAATGCAAAAAGGAGCTCCGCGACATTCAAGCCGGTGCTAAAACTTAAGCTCCGCGACATGCATTCAGCGGTGCCAAAGAATTAAAGGACTAACAGAGGTACCGGAGGTCCTAAGGTGCCGGGAGGTCGGAGGTGATGACCGAGTTGGGGAAGACATGAAGCCACGCCACCAAGACTCCGCCTCCAAGCTCACTTTGTCCACCTTCAAAAATGCCCAAACAAAATAAGTTAGGGTTATTCCCAGAGGTTTGGGGAGCACAAAGTGAGCAAGGGTTGAAGAAGGGAGCCATCGAACCCTTGAGTCACCGAGGAGTTCCAAGGACTTCAACAATGGCAGCCACTAGAGAGGAGGTGGAGCGAGGAGGCTCACCACGATCTGCATGACAAAGCTCCAAGTGTGTAAAGGAAGCCAACGGGAGCTGAGTGGACACTTATAGCCCGAGGTGAAGGTTATGAGCCGGGCTAAGCTCCATGGTGAGCTTAGCCCACTGTTGGTCCATGGGGTGACATGACATAAAGTTGACAACCCGGCGTATGCGTGGACATGAGATGAAGGTCGACAAAGATTAAATGCGGTCGCCAGAGAGTCGTTAAAGGTGCACAGAGTTCTGGCGCGCAGACACTCCACTGCCGAGAGCACGATGCGCGCCAGAGGAAGGAGAAGAACAGGGAGGTCTTATGACCGCTGGATAAGACCGGGAGGTCCTAACCATCGGATCTCATTTTGAATCAAGAGCTTTAAGTGGTCGGGAGGAGGTCCCACCACACGATCAAGGGTGGGAGGTCGTGGCCCTCCGATTTCTTAATCGAGAAAACGCACGTGGGGAAGGGACAGAGGTCCAAGCGTTGATCTCCATCCAACGGTGTGGACCTCCAAAGGAGGACTTAATCGCACGCGATCAAAAGGACATGAGGGGAGGTCATGGCCTTTGGATTTAAATCCAAGGGCACACAATGACCGGGCAGGTCTCGATATGATGCGAACAGTAAGGGAGGTCAGACCGTAGATTTAGATCTAAGGGTTCCGATCAAAAGAGGTGGAGGTCCCGAGCTATGCAACGCACAAGGGAGGTCGTGGCCTTTAGATTTAGATCTAAGGGCTACGATCTCACGTAAGCGCCTGGGAGGTCTCAAAGATGAGACAAAGGAGGTCGTGACCGAGATTTTAATCTAACTGCACAACAAAAGATGGGGAGGTTGTGAGTGCTTGATATCGCGGGAGGTCGTGAGTCGTTGGATCTGATCCAACTGGCCACGACCTTGGTTAGGTGGGAGGTTTGCTTAGTTTATCAAATGAGGGAGGTCAGGCCATGGATCTTGGATCCAAGGGCTATGACCTCACGCAAGGGGAGGACCTCGACCGAGTATGTTGAGGAGGAGGTCGTGGCTCATGGATTTGATCCAACGGCCACGACCTCAACAGATGGGATGACCTCGCCATGATGGTTTAACAAATCGAGGAGGTCTTTGAGGTTTAAACACAGGGAGGTCATGACCATGGATCACCGATCCAACAGCAATGACCTCATGAGGCGGGAGGTCTTATGTGTTAATCATGAGGAGGTCGTGGGTTGGATGTAAATCCAACTACCGTGACTCGATCAAGGTGGAGATGAGGTCTCGCACGAGGTGCAGACATGGTTGGGCTGACCACCTTTGAATATGGCTAGCCCAAGGAACAAGTGTAGGCTTTAAATTTAGTTTTTAACAAATTGAAACTTAGCAGAATTATTTGAGATAGCAAATGAACTCCAAATTTGATGAAATTTTAACTGAGCTTGTTGACACGAGATCAACCTTGCATAAAATATCCAGAGGTTATTATGCAATGCATTTTTCTCAGGAAATTCATGAAGGTTGTTTAAAGGATTGTTTTGCCTCCAAAAATTACCAACAAGTGTTATAACTCCTGATATTTTTCAGAGGGTCCCATATCAGTTTTGGGACCAAGGAAAATATATTCCAAATGTTTGGCACAAGATTTAAGATAATTGGAAAAAGGAATTTGACTTTTGGTCAACAAGAGCTTTGTGTTTTTGGATTACACAACTCTTGGACAAGAATCACATAAGATTTTAGGGTTTTTCAAGATGTGAGAAAAAGTTTTAATTTCTACACATATAATTATACTTGATTAACCCTAATTATACATTTGGGATGTTACATAACCCAAGTCACCACAACAATAGCATGAACATCCATTCATACCAACCCATCAAGTTTTAATTAAAAGTTTGAGACTAGTCTTGAACGACCCTTACCAAGCATGTCCATAACCTAGGACGAGGCTATTCAATAGTTTTGTCCCTCGCAGGTGTACCACTGCATCCACACGCCGCATCGCCTTTCCTTTACGCACACTTCCGAAGGTGTGCTGGCACGGCTAAGTCCTACGAGACCTTTCCAAAGGATGAATGCTAATTACGAGCTGCACAACCCACGGGGAGAAGGAGACATCACACAACCTTCCCGGAAGCTAATGCTCCCCTCCCACACTATACATATACATTTGTTTTTGAAAACACACCAACCGAGCTCGCTCATAATTAACACCTCCTAGAGTACTTAGTCAAGAGGGGTTCCATATGCCCTCGTGGTTAGTACGCTAAAAAGCGCTATTTAGTGACTAAGTACTGGTCCTTAGGGACCCAGCATACTACCACATTCCAAAAACCGCACCATCCATCCAATATGCCCAAGTCTAAATCAATCTTTTATTTTCAGCTTTTGATTTTACAAATTAATCAAAGCACAAGTGCTGGACATATAGGAGTAATAATCATTTTTGAGTGATCAAGACCATCGACTAAGTCGATGATCGCCCATTACTACCGATAGCTAAGCATGTCTAAGCAAGAGGAAACGCAACTACTAAGTGATAAGAGCTCATCCAACCAGCTCAAACCACAGCTTAATAACCTAGGCTCATTGGTAGTAGAGGATAAAGAATTCCTACAGATTATGCGACTATAGGATTACTAACTACATTTAACACAAAGTAGCATGCATACATAGAAGTAAAACAAAGTATTAAGCTCTAAAGTAATGGGACATGATGGGAAATGGTCAAACTGCTTGCCTTGTTGCTGTTGCTCAAATTGTGGCAGAGGGTCGCTTCGGGATCACCACAAATGTCGAAACCTAACGGAAAAAGCGATAGAGAACCGATAAGAACGATGAAAGGCAACAAAGACAGCACAGCAAACGAACTCCAAATACCCTGAATTTTCTACAGCAGCAAGGATGATTTTTAGGAAATTTTGCAACAAGAACCAATGGATTTGGATTCTCAATGCAAAAGATATGGGCAAAACAATTCTGCTCAGCCCTAAAAATTACCAAACTGCACTATTCACTAATTTAATTATGAGGCAACATTTTCTAGAAAAGTGGTGAGGCTGAGATTTTTATTGTAAAACCAGCACCTCATGAGATGAATAACACAGTTGAGTTCATCTCATTTGGAGCTATTATGCACTTCTATAATTTTTCAAAACAAGAACTTGAACAAAATTATAATGCACAAGTCCTCATTTCTATAACAGCAACATGCTCAGAACTAATTCTCACAGTGAGTTCATTATTAGAGGAAGCTAACAAAATTGGGTTTACTCACAAATAACCTACAGAGCATTAGTTATGGGTTTTACAAGTTAAACATAAATTTTGAGTGTATATTCAAAGGAGTTTTAAAACCTAGTGGCTAACTGTGCTCTGAGCTGAACTCAACTTACAATCATTTTTGGATTAAAGTTAAGTTCAAGACAGAGCTAACACAATTTGAATGACCTCAAAAGGATTTAAAACGAAGAAGATATGAAATTCTAAAGTCTATACCTTATTTCAGTCTATAACTAAGACTTCACTGGAATTTGTAAAACTCACAAGGGCATGGGAGGACGTGAGCCACAGATCTCAGATCCAACGGCTCAGGATCTCCCAGGAGAACATCACACACACGCACGTGAAGTCCAGAGGTCCCGACATCTTAGCAACTCACATGCGCGAGGTGAGGGGGAGGTCGTGGTCAGAGGTGGAGATCCAACCACCACAACACAGTAAAGGAGGTCCTGAATCTGACCTGATCTAAAGGGGAGGTCCTCAACGGTGAGATCTTCAAAGGAAGATCTAAACTACCAAGATCTCCCCGAGGAAGATCTACATCGCCGACCTCACAGGAGGTCCCGGACGGTCCAGATGTTCCAAGGAGGACTTTGATGGTCCAGACGTCCGAGGGAGGACCTTGACGGTCAAGATCTACCCGGGAGGTCATGAACGGCCGAGATAACCGAGGGAGGTCGTACGAGATCTAACGCCACAGCACTCCAGAGAGGTCCTGGACGGCCACGATAGCGCAGGGGAGGTCTGGACGCCTCCGTATCTCCTGAGGAGGTCTCGACGCCCTGCACTCCAACAAGCACGCCGCTGGACAAGGAGTAAATGCGCTACCGACATCAAGGAGGTCCGCGCGGTAAGGAGGTCTTAATCAGCAAGACAATAAATGGTGGATTTAAGAACATCAAGACCCAACCAATGATTGCAAGATTGAGCAATTGATGACCGATTAAACACGGCAAATCTCTGTCCTAAAACGACAACGGTGCTGCCGCAGGTCCGACAAAGACCCGAAGCTCAAAGATTTGGTCATCGCCGCGATGTAGACTCGCCGGGCGAGAACTAAGGACATCCCTGCAGGCGCATAGTGTTGCGCACACCATGGACTCATTCTCGACGGGCGACGACGGCCTTAATCGCCGGCGAGCCAGAGAGGACAAACACAACCCACACGGCCAAAATACGAAAATGCAAAATGGAGCTCCGCGCACAATCAAGCTGCGGTGCTAAAACTTAAGCTCCGCAACATGCATTCATGGTGCCAAGATCTAAAGGACTAACAGGAGGTGTACCTGGAGGTCCTAAGGTGCCGGGAGGTCGTGGAGGTGATGACCGGAGTTGGGGAAGGCAAGTGAAGCTTCACACCCCAAGGCACTCAGCCCAAGCTCGACTTTGTCCTCCTCTCTAAAAATGCCCAAACACTTCAAGTTAGGGTTAACTTCCAAGAGGTTTTCAGGAGCAAAAGTGAGCAAGGTTTGAAGGAGGGAGCCATCGAACCCTTGTCTCACCGAGGAGCTCCAAGGACATTCAACAATGGCAGCCCAAGATGGGAGGTGAGTTTGGGATGAGGAGCTCACCACGCACAAGTGCAAGGCCGAGGTCAATTGTGCAAAGGAAGCCAAGGGAGGATTCCTGTGGGTGACTTATAGACCGAGGTGAAGGTTAGAGCTGGGCTAAGCTCCATGGTGAGCTTAGCCCACGGGTTGGTCCATGGGGTGGACAAGACATAAAGGTTGACAAGGTGACAAAGGCCGAAATGGACCAATGAGGCGGAAAGTCTGACCTGCAGATTAAATGCGGTCAAGAAAGAGTCTGTTATAATGTACCCCAAGGTCGACACGACATCGCATCTGCCAGAGCTCGCATGCCGCCAGAGGAAGGAGAAGAACAGGAGGTTTTGGTGACCGTGGATAAGACCCGGGAGAGGTCCTAACCATCGGATCCAATTTTTGAACTCAAGAGTAGTTTTAAGTGGCCGGGAGGAGGTCCCAGCCACACGATCAAGGGTGGGAGGTCGTGGCCCTCCGATTTCCTTAATCGAGAAAACGACGTGAGGAAAAGGGACAGAGGTCCAATGTGAGACCTCGATGTTTATTAAGCTCATAATACTTAGTCATCCAATTGACCCTAGTATTATCAACCAAATAAACCTGTTCGAGAGATGTATACTCCCCTGCATGCAAGATACATACCTCACAACAAAAGAATGTATCAATTCCATACAACACATAGAACATAAGCAACAAACCGAAGTTAATATTAATATGGAATAGATATTACAAAAGAGAGGCCCTTAGGCCAAATAGCAATAATTCTACAAAGATAACAAGGAAGCAAAAGTGCCATAAAGATGGCTATAACACAAAGCCAATCAAGGTGCCTTAACCCCTAGGCATCTCGACCGACCGCCAAGCTAGTCGTCAAGAAATCGCAACACGTAGCACAAAAGAGAGGCTCTTGGAGCCTCCTTCTTCCTCTCGCAACAAAAGCCACAAAAATTGCCACAACCACGCGCGATGAGTACATAAAGTACTCCGCAAGACTTACGGTGAGATAACAGAACTATAAATAGCTACATGCAAGCTTTATTTAAGTGGATGAGGTTGGACTCATTTTAGCATAAAGCAACATTTATTTGCAATAACAAAATAGATTGAAGGCAATTTGGCAAAGCATTTTAAATGTTGAAGTAACAACGAGATAATAACATAATAACAACAACAAGAACAACCCGAAGTGACTAACCCAAGTCACCACAACAATAGCATGAACTCCCTGCTCATACCAACCATGTCAAGTTTTAATTAAAGGTTGTAGTCTAGTCTTGAACGACCTTACCAAGCATGTCCATAACCTAGACGAGGCTATTCAATAGTTTTATCCCCTGCAGGTGTACCACTGCACTCCACACGCCGCATCGCCTTTCCTTTAAGCACACTACCTTAGGTGTGCCTACACGCTAAGTCCTACGAGACATTTCCAATGGACAATGCTAATTTGAGTCACAAGAACCCACGGGAGAAGGAGACATCACACAACCTTCCCGGAAGCTAATGCTCCTCCCACATCACACACACATTTTATCTTTAAAATACACCAACCGAGCGTAACCCCAATTAACACCGCCTAAAGTACTTAGTCAAGAGGGGTTCCATATGCCCCTCGTGGTGGTTAGTACGCAAAATCGCTGGCTTAGTGACCAAGTACTCGGTCCTTAGGGACCTGCATACCACCACATCCAAAACCACGCCATCCATCCAATATGCCCAAGTCTAAATCAATCTTTTATTTTCAGTTTTTGATTTTACAATTAATCAAAGCACAAGTGCTGGACATATAGGAGTAATAATCAGTTTTGAGTGATCAAGACCATCGACTAAGTCGATGATCGCCCATTTCTACCGATAACTAAGCATGTCTAAGCAATTTACATCGAACTACTAAGTGATAAGAGCTCATCCAACCAGCTCCCACCACAGCAAATAACCTAGGCTCATGGTAGTAGAGGATAAATAATTCCTACAGATTATGCAACTATAGGATTGCTAGCTTACATTTAACACAAAGTAGCATGCATACATAGAAGTAAAACAATATATTAAGCTTTAAAGTAATGGGACAATGATGGAAATGATCAAACTGCTTGCCTTGTTGCTGGCCAAATTGTGGCAGAGGGTCGCCTCGGATCACCACAAATGTCTAAACCTAACGGAAAAGCGAGAAAGAACCGATAAGAACGATTTAAAAACAACAAAGACAGCACAACAAACGAACTCCAAAAGCTATGAAAATTTTACAGCAGCAAGACAATGATTTATCATGACTTTAGCAACAAGAACCAATTGATTTGGATTCTCAATGCAAAAGATATGATGAAATCAATTCTGCTCAGCCTATTGATTAAAAATATGTTACTGTTCATTGCAAAATTTTCTAGAATAGCAGTGAAGCTGAAATTTTTACTGTAAAACCAGCACCTCATGAGATGAATAACACAATTGAGTTCACCTCATTTGGAGCTATATTGCACTTTCTATAATCTTTCAAAAACAAGAACTTGAACAAAATTATAATGCACAAGTCCTCATTTTCCTAACAGCAACATGCTCAAAACTAATTTTCACAGTGAGTTCATTAATAGAGGAAACCAACAAAGTTGGTCTCACCCAAAAATAATCTATAGAGCATTAGTTATGTATTTTACAAGTTAAGCATTGATTTAAGTGCACATTTTAAAGTTGGTTTTAAAATCTAATGGCAAATCTGTGCTCTGGAGCTGAACTCAACTTACAATCATTTTTGGATTAAAGTCAAGTTCAAGACAGAGCTAACACAATTTGATGACCTCATTTGGAAATAAAATGAAAGAGATATGAATTTCTAAAGTCTATACCTTATTTCAGCTTAACTAAGACTTCACCGAATTTCTAAAACCCATAAGGACATGGGAGGACGGAGCCACGATCTCAAATCCAACGGCTCAAGACATCCCAGAGAACATCACATTCACAAGACGTGAAGGTCCAGAGGTCTTGACCTCTTAGCAACTCACATGCGCGAGGTGAGGGGAGGTCGTGGTCAGAGATGGGAGATCCAACTGACCACAACACAAAGGAGGTCCCAAACGACCAGATCTAAAGGGAGGTCCTCAACGGTTGAGATCTTCCAAAGGAAGGTCCAAACTATCAAGATCTTCCCGAGGAAAATCTACATCGCAGACCTCACAGGAGGTCCCGGACGGTCCAGATGTTCCAAGGAGGTCCTCGATGGTTCAGATCGTCTCGAGGGAGGACCTTGACGGTCAAGATCTACCCGGGAGGTCATGAACGGCCGAGACAACCTAGGGAGGTCCTAAGGAGGTCCTAACGCCACTGCACTTCCGTGGAGGTCTGGACGGCCACGATGCGTTAAAGGGAGGTCTTTGACGCCCAGATCTCCTTGGAGGAGGTCATGGAGGTACTGCACTGCCGCTTTAACTCCTCACGCCGCTGGACATGATGAATGCGCCATGACCATGAGGAGGTCCGCATGAGGGAGGTTTTAAATGCGACAAGAGACAAGTTCAATGGCATTCATTGCTAACCCCAAGATTGCAATGATTGGGCATTTAAAACGGTGAATTTATGTCCTAAAAACGAGAATGACACGCCGGACGTCCGACAAAATCCCGAAGCGTGAAGAAGTGATCTCGCCGGCGATGTAGAGCCCGCCGTGAGGTCCAATGATACCGCTGGTCCGCAATAACCATGCGCACTAATGGTCTCCTTCAACGGGCGGCGACGGCTTTGAACGCCGCCGAGCCGAGAGGGCAAATTGACCAAAGACGCCAAATCCAAAAGCAAAAAATGAAGTTCACAAGAAAATCAAGTTGGTTAGAGATTCTCGACGCTTATTAGGCTCATAATACTTAGTCGTCCGATTGACCCTAGTATTATCAACCAAATAAACCCCGGTCTCGAGAGATGTATACTTCCTGAATGCAAGATACATACCTCACAACAAAAGAATGTATCAATTCCATACAACACATAGAACATAAGCAACAAACCGAAGTTAACATTAATATGGAATAGATATTACAAAAGAGAGGCCCTTAGGCCAAATAGCAGAATTACAAAAAGATAACAATGAAGCAAAAGTGCCATAAAGATGGCTATAACACAAAGCCAATCAAGGTGCCTTAACCCCTAGGCATCTCGACCGACCGCCAAGCTAGTCGTCAAGAAACTGCAACACGAGCACAAAAGAGAGGCTCTGGAGCTCTCTTCTTCCTCCGCAACAAAAGACACAAAAATTGCCACAACCTCAGTGATGAGTACATAAAGTACTCCGCAAGACTTACGTGTGAGATAACGTAACTATAAATAGCTACATGCAAGCTTTATTTAAGTGGATGAGGCTTTGGACTCATTTTAGCATAAAGCAACATTTATTTGCAATAACATAATAGATTGAAGGCAATTTGGCAAAGCATTTTTAAATGTTGAAATAACAACGCGATAATAACATAATAACAACAACAAGAACAACCTCGAAGTGACTAACCCAAGTCACCACAACAATAGCATGAACTCCCTGCTCATACCAACCATGTCAAGTTTTAATTAAAGGTTGTAGTCTAGTCTTGAACGACCTCACCAAGCATGTCCATAACCTAGGACGAGGCTATTCAATAGTTTTATCCCTGCAGGTGTACCACCGCATCCACACGCCGCATCGCCTTTCCTTTACGCACACTACCGGTTGTGCCGCACGGCTAAGTCCTACGAGACCTTTCCAAAGGATGAATGCTAATTACGAGCTGCACAACCCACGGGAGAAGGAGACATCACAACCTTCCCTAAGCTAATGCTCCCTCCCACACTATACATATACATTTGTTTTTGAAAACACACCAACCGAGCTCGCCATAATTAACACCTCCTAGAGTACTTAGTCAAGAGGGGTTCCATATGCCCTCGTGGTTAGTACGCCAAATCGCTGGCTTAGTGACTCCAAGTACTCGGTCCTTAGGGACCTGCATACCACCACATCCAAAAACCGCACCATCCATCCAATATGCCCAAGTCTAAATCAATCTTTTATTTTCAGTTTTGATTTTACAATTAATCAAAGCACAAGTGCTGGACATATAGGAGTAATAATCATTTTTGAGTGATCAAGACCATCGACTAAGTCGATGATCGCCCATTTCTACCGATAACTACATGTCTAAGCAATTGCATCAAACTACTACGTGATAAGAGCTCATCCAACGAGCTCCCACCACAGCAAATAACCTAGGCTCAAGGTAGTAGAGGATGAACAATTCCTACAGATTATGCAACTATAGGCTTGCTAGCTTACATTTAACACAAAGTAGCATGCATACATAGAAGTAAAACAAAGTATTAAGCTTTCAAGTAATGGGACAATGATGGAAATGGTCAAACTGCTTGCCTTGTTGCTGGTGGTCAATTGGTTGTTGAGGATCACTCGGGATCACCACAAATGTCTAACCCCAACGAAAAGAGCGAAAAAGAACCGATAAGAACAAAGAATTCAAAAGGACTCAACAGCAAACTTTCTCCAAAAGACTTGAAATTTTTACAGCAGCAAGATAAAGATTTATCATGAATTTATCAACAAGAATCAATCGATTTGGATTCTTGATGCAAAAGATATGATCAAAACAATTCAATTCGGCCAGAAAAATCCAAATTAAATTAAAAAGGGCTACTGTTCATAAATTATTTTCTAGGGTCTTCTGGACATGAAATTTTATGGTAGATAGGTAATGACATTCTAAGACTAATGGAAGTGGTTTCAACTCTTTGGAGTTACATTGCAACTTCTACAATTTTTAAAGACAAGAACTTGAACAAAATTATAATGCATAATTATTCTTTCTGAAAACAGTAACATGTTCAAAACTATTTTTCCTAGTAAGTTCATTATTAGAGGAACCCAACAAACTTGGATTCACTCAAAATCATCTATAGAGCATTAGTTATGTCTTTTACAAGTTAAGCCTTAATTTGAGTGTATATTTAAAAGGGAGTTTTAAAACCTATGGCCCAAACTGCGCTCTGGAGCTGAACTCAACTTACAATCATTTTTGGATTAAAGTCAAGTTCAAGATAGAGCTAACACAATTTGAATGACCTCATTTGGAATTAGAATGAAAGAGATATGAAATTCTAAAGTTTATACCTTATTTCAGCTTTATCATTAAGAATTTACCGCATTTCTAACACTCAAGAAGACATGGGAGGTCGTGAGCCATGATCACAGATCTAACGGCTCAGACCTCCTGTGAGAACAACATACACGCACATGGGAGGTCCAGAGGTCCTCGACCTCCTAACCACGCACATGCGCGAGGTGAGGGGAGGTCGTGGTCAGAGATGGGAGATCCAACTGACCACAACATGGAAGGGAAGGTCCGAACGACCAGATCTAAAGGGAGGTCCTCATGGTGAGATGACCTCGAGGAGGTCCTGCAGGAGGTCTCAACGCCACTGCACCTCCAGGAGGTCCGACGGCCAAGATTGCGCCAAGGAGGTCTTGACGCCCAGATCTCCTGAGGAGGTCTCGACATCCTGCACTCCAAAGCGCTTCTAACTCAAGCAAGACGCTGCTTGGACAGGGAGAGATACGCGCTGACCACGAGGAGGTCCGCTACGGAGGTCTTAAATGCATGCATTAAAGGATGGATCTAAGGCAGTTAAGACGCCCATGATTTCAATGATTCGAGCACTGATTAGTGCATTAACTCCGCTAATCCTTGTCCAAAAACGGCAATAACGCCGCCAGCCTCGTCCGACAAGACTTGAGTTTAAGAGGATGGTCCTCACCGGCGATGTAGACCTTGCCGGTGAGGTTCATCGAAAGCCACCGAGTGCACAATAATGTTTGCGCACTAAAGGACCTCCTCTCAACGGCGACGGCGGCTTGAACGCCGGCGAGCCGGAGAGGGTGAAATTGACCAAAGACGGCCAAAACTTGAAAAAGCAAAACGAAGTCCGCCATGATCTCTGCCTGATGCCAAGAATGCTCCGCAAAATCATTCATAAGGGTGCCAGATCTAAAGGACTAACAGGCTTACCCGGTGGTCCTAAGGTGCCGGGAGGTCGTGGAGGTGATGACCTGTTGGGGAAGCCAAGGAAGCTTCACCGCCTAAGACACAAGCTCCAGCCCCACTTTGTCCACCCTCAAAAGTGCCCAACAAATTAGGTTAGGGCTTGGTCCCAGAGGGAAGGCACAAATGGAAGCAAGGAGAAAGGTGGAAACCCCAAAGGACCCTTGTCCACCGAGGAACTTCAAGTCCAACAATGGCGGCCAAGGAGCTCAAGGGCTTAGAGTTCACAAGCACGATGGGTGAGCAAAGAACAATGGCGGCAAAGGAAGATAAAGGCACAATGGGGGGTGGTTTTATCCTAAGGGCAATTGAGGTCGAGACCACCGCTAAGCTCCCTCGTGAGCTTGGCCCATGGCACGATCTTGGCATTGGACAAGACTTAAAGTTGACACAAAGGGCAGGTTTGAGCCGACTCAGAAGTAAAAAGTCGACCAGATTAAATGCGGTCAAGAAAGAGCTATTGAAGTGTACCCCAAGGTCGCACGCATTAATTGCGCCGCCGAGTTTGCCCGCCAGAGGAAGGAGAAGAACAGGAGGTCTTAGTGACCGCTGGATAAGACTCGGGAGGTCGAACCATCGGATCCAATTTTTGAACCAAGAGGTTTTAAGTGGCTGGGAGGAGGTCCCAGCCACACGATCAAGGATGGGGAGGTCGGGCCTCCGATTTCTTAATCGCAAAAACGCACGTGAGGAAAAGGGACAGAGGTCCAAAGCGTTGATCTCCATCCAACGCAAGCGGACCTCCAAAGTGAGGACTTAACTGCACGCGATCAAAAGACATGAGGGGAGGTCATGGCCTTTGGATTTAAATCCAAGGGCACCGACCGATGGGAGGTCTGATATGATGCGCAATGTGCAAGGGAGGTCATGGCCTTTAGATTTAGATCTAAGGGTTACGATCTCACGCGGCGCCGGGAGGTCTCGTGCGCACGAGACAAAGGAGGTCGTGACCGAGATTTTAATCTAACGGTGCACAACAAAAGACGGGGAGGTTGTGAGCGCTTGACACGCAGGAGGTCGTGAGTCGTTGATCTCGATCCAACGGCCACGACCTTGGTTAGGTGGGAGGTTTGTTTAGTTTAGGTTGAGAGGAGGAGGTCCTGTGCCCACGCTGACCCGAGGAGGTCCACGAGGTCACGAGGACCTCAAGGGAGGTCCAGGTGGTTTAAGGCGAGGGAGGTCATGACCGTGGGATATTAGATCCAAGGGTCGTGACCTCAAGGGGGTGGGAGGACATGACACCTCCACCGAGGAGGAGGTCTCACGAGGTGCGCCGTTGAGGAGGTCCAAGGGGTTGGGCCGACCAGTTTTGGGAACGTGGCTAGCCCAAGGAACAAAGGTGGTTTTTGAAGTTGAACTTTTAAACAGCTGAGACTTTGTAGAATTGTTTGGGCTAGCAAATGAACTCCAAATTTGATGAAATTTTAACTGAGCTAGCTGACAACATGATTAACATTACATAAATTTTCCAGAGGTTATTATGCAATGCATTTTTCTCAGGAAATTCATTAAGGTTGTTCAATGATTCATTTTACCTCCAAAAATTATCAAACTAGTTTTACAACTTGTGGTATTTTTCAGAGGGTCCCACCTCAGTTTTAGGACCAAGGAAGATATCATTCCAATTGTTTGGCACAAGATTTGAGGTAATTGGAAAATGAATTTGACTTTTGGTCAACAAGAGCTTTGTGTTCTTGGTTTACACAACTCTTGGACAAGAATTACATGAGATTGTAAGGGTTTTCAAGTTGTGAGAAAAAGTTTTAATTTCTACACATATAATTATACTTGAATAACCCTGATTATACATTTGGGATGTTACACTGGTGCCAACTTAAGCTCCGCGACATTCATTCATGCGGGTGCCAGCACTAAAGGACTAACAGGAGGTACCTGGAGGTCCTAAGGTGCTGAGGAGGTCGAGGAAGGGAGGACCGGTGCCGGGGAGGAAGGGTGCTCCACGGCCAAAGCTTCAACTTCAAGCTCCACTTTGTCCCTCTCGCAAATGCCCAACAATATCAAGTTAGGCCTTGGTCCCAAGAGGGTAGGGCACAAATGGAAGCAAAGAGAAAAGGAGAAAAAACTCAGTGGACCCTTGTCCACCAAGGAGCTTCAAGCTTCTCAACAATGGCGCCAAGAGGGAGGTGAGGAGGAGGAGCTCACCACGCACAAGATGCAAGGCCGAGATCTCCAGTGCAAAGGAAGCCAAGGAGGATCCCTGTGGTGACTTATAGCCTAAGTGAAGGTTAGAGTCGGGCTAAGCTCCATGGTGAGCTTAGCCCACGGGTTGGTCCATGGGTGGACAAGACATAAAGTTGACAAGGGGGCAAGTGAGAGGACATGAGAGGGAAGGTCGACCTGCATTAAATGCGGTCAACAAAGAGTCAAGTAAAGGTGCACAGAGGCTCGGCGCCAGATTAACTCCACTGGCCGAGAGCACGCCTCAAGGCCAGAGGAAGGAGAAGAACAGGAGGTCTTATGACCATTGGATAAGACCCGGGAGGTCCTAACCATTGGATCCAATTTTGAACCAAGATGTTTTAAGTGGTCGGGTGGAGGTCCCAGCCACACGATCAAGGATGGGGAGGTCGTGGCTCTCCGATTTTTTAATCGCGAAAACGCACGTGAGGAAAAGGGACAGAGGTCCAAAGCGTTGATCTCCATCCAACGTGTGGGACCTCCAAAGAGGACTTAACTGCACGCGATCGAAAAGACATGAGGGAGGTCATGGCCTTTGGATTTAAATCCAAGGGCACCGACCTGCGGGGAGGTCTCGAGATGATGCGCAATGTGCAAGGGAGGTCAGACCAGTAGATTTAGATCTAAGGGTTACGATCTCACATGCGCTGGGAGGTCTGGAAGATGAGGCAAAGGAGGTCGTGACCGCTGATTTTAATCAAACGGTGCACAACAAAAGATGGGGAGGTTGTGAGTGCTTGATAGCACGGGAGGTCGTGAGTCGTTGGATTTGATCCAATGGCTACGACCTTGGTTAGGTGGGAGGTTTGCTTAGTTTAACAAAGGAGGGAGGTCAGGCCATGGATCTTGGATCCAAGGGCTATGACCTCACGCAGTGGGAGGACCCGACCGAGTATGTTGAGGAGGAGGTCGTGGTCTGGATTTGATCCAACGGCCACGACCTCAACACAGGTGGGATGACCTCACGCGATGGTTTAACAACATGAGGAGGTCTTTGAAGTTTAACACATGTGGGAGGTCATGACCATGGATCACCGATCCAACGGCAATGACCTCATGAGGCGGGAGGTCTTTGCGGTGTTAATCATGAGGAGGTCGTGGGCGTTGGATGTAAATCCAACCAACATGACCTGATCAAGGTGGAGATGAGGTCTGCCGAGGTGCAGACACGGTTTAATGGACCAATTTTGAACATGGCTAGCCCAAGGAACAAAGGTAGGCTTTTAAATTTAGTTTTAACAAATTGAAACTTAGCAGAATTATTTGAGATAGCAATTGAACTCCAAATTTGATGAAATTTTAACTGAGCTTGCTGACATGGGATCAACCTTGCATAAAATTTCTAGAGGTTATTATGCAATGCATTTTTCTCAGGAAATTCATGAAGGTTGTTTAAAGGATTGTTTTGCCTCCAAAAATTATCATCAAGTATTATAACTCATGATATTTTTCAGAGGGGTCCCATATCAGTTTTGGGACCAAGAAAAATATATTCCAAATGTTTGACACAAGATTTAAGATAATTAGAAAATGAGTTTGATTTTTGGTCAACAAGAGCTTTGTGCTTTTGGATTACACAACTCTTGGACAAGAATTACATAAGATCTTAGGGTTTTTCAAGATGTCGAAAAAGTTTTAATTTCTACACATATAATTATACTTGATTAACCCTAATTATACATTTGGGATGTTACAAAATCTCTCCCCTTACAGTAATCTGCCCCGAGATTTGGCTCACTTCAGAAAGAAAGATGGATAGTCCGACGCAGACGCATCTTTCTTTCCCAAGTAGCCTCATCCTCGTAATGGTTTGACCATTGAACTTTAAGGAACTTGATGGTCTTATTCCTTGTCCTTCGCTCGTGACTCATCGAGCACGCGAATGTGGTGCTCGCGATAGGTCAAATCGGTTGACATCGAGAGTTTCCAACGGAGCTTCCTCGTTGGAACACGGAGGCACTTCTTAAGCCGGGACACATGGAAAACATCATGTACCCCTCAAGTGCAGCTGGCAACTCCAACTTATAGGCAATAGCTTCTTCTTCTCGATAACGCCGTAGGGACCGACATATCGAGGAGCTAACTTGCCCTTGACGCCAAACGTTGATGGCCCTTCAAAGGAGAGACTTTGAGATAAACAAAGTCATTAGGCTCAAAACGTAACTCACGCCGACGGCGATCCGCATAGCTCTTTTGCTCGATTTACAGGCGCAAACGCCACGTAATAAGCCGGACTTGGCGCCGCCTCATTGATTGAGTCCGCCAAAGAGAGGTCTCTCACCGTCTCTCGACCAGTTCAACGGGTTCTACACTTTCTCCCGCATAAGGCCTCAAATGGTGCCATGCCGAGACCGGCCCGAAAGCTGTTGTTATAAGAAAATCTCGCTAATGGCAAGCATTTCTCCCAATGCTTCCCATATGAAAGGACACAAGCACGAAGCATGTCTTCCAAAACTTGGTTGACCTCTCGGCCCCACCATCGCTTGGGGGTGATATGCCGGTGAAAGCAAGACGAAAGTGCCCATGGCCTCTGCAAGCTATGCCAAAACGAGACGTGAAAGGGATCCACGATCCGACACGATCGTTTTCGCACACCGTGAAAACTCACGATGCGGGCGATATAGAGTTCCGCCAAAAGACCTACCAAGTTCGGCCTTGACGGAAGGAAATGTGCCACCTTAGTCAATCGATCGATGACGCACCCAAATGGCATCATTTCTTCGGGACGGGTAGACCGTGATGAAATCCATTCCGATCGAATCCCACTTCCACTCAGAATTGGCAAAGGTCAAGGCCCAAAGAGACGCCGATGTTCGCCTTGACATCGATTTACATACGCCGACTCGCAAGAACGAACTCGCAATCTCCTCTTCATTCGGTCCACCAAAATCTCTCAAGCGGAGATCTTGATACATCTTTGTGGCCCCGGATGAATGGATAAAGGCAAATCATGGGCTTCATGAGGATTAAATTCCGCAACTCCATGTCCTTTGGAACCACAAGGCGCTGTCTTAACCTCACGACGCCATGCTCATCCTCGAGAAGCACTTGGTTGTTCCGTTTTGACATTTGCCTTAATGTGGCTCACCCAACATCCGATCGCCGAGCGACTTGATCCGATCCACCAAGGTTGGTTGCACAACCAAGGCAATGAGAGAACCACGCCAACTAAACCCAAGTTGAGACGCTGAAACTCTTCCGTAAGAGCGGGCCAAGCTCCCTAGACAACAAGGCATGGCAATGCGCTTATGATTAAGCGCATCGGAACGACATTAGCCTTGCCCGGATGGTAGTGTATACCCATGTCATAATCCTTGATCAACTCCAACCATCTCCTTTGCCCGAGGTTCAGTCAGGTTGGGTGAACAAGCACTTGAGGCTCTTGTGATCCGAATACACTTCACAACGACACGATTAGGTAATGTCGCCAAATCTTAAGTGCATGAATCACAGAAGCCAACTCCAAGTCATGAGTAGGGTAGTTGAGTTCATGAGGTGTCAATTGCCTTGATGCATAGGCCACCACCTTGCCATCTTGCATAAGGACACAACCGAGGCCTCGACGAGAAGCATCGCAAAAGATATCGAAGCTTCGATGGATATCAGGAAGAACAAGAACGGGAGCGGTGGTCAAACGCTTTTTGAGTATATGGAAACTTGCCATGCAAGCATCGACCACAAGAACTTTTGTCCTTCTTGAGCAACTCCACATCGGCTTCATGATCTTGGAGAAGTTCTCGATAAAGCGACGATAATATCCCGCTAAACCGAGAAAACTCCGCACATCGGTGACCGAAGCAGGTTGACTCCATGAAAGAACATCGCTGACCTTGCTAGGATCAACGGCTACGCCTCTTGCTGAAAGAACGTGGCCTAAGAAAGACACTTCCTTCAACCAGAATGCACACTTGTCGATCTTCGCAGACATACCGGTGCTCACGTAGCTTGCCTAACACAAGCTTCAGATGCTCAGATGATCCCCATCGTTTGGAATAGATAAGAATATCATCGATGAAGACCACGACAAACTTATCCAAATACTCCATGAATACCGAATTCATGAGGTTCATGAACAAGGCAGAGCATTGGTCAAGTTTAATGACATGACAAAGGTACTCGCGACAAGCCAGAAGTAGTAGAGAACGCCGTTTTGGAATATCCTCAGTCGAATATTTAACTCGATGATATCCCACTCTCAAATCAATCTTGGAGAAAACTCGAGCTCCAGCTAATTGATCGAAGAGATCGCCAATGCGGGCAATGGATACTTGTTCTTTATCATCACTTCATTAAGTGGATTTATAATCGACGACATACGAAAGTACCGCCCTTCTTCTTTACGAAGATTGCCGGACAACCCCAAGGAGATGAGCTAGGCTAATGAAACCCTTCTTGCAGCTCACTTAATCGCTTCTTCAATTCCACCAACTCGCTCGTGGCATCCGATAAGGCCTCTTTGAGATAGGGGCGCACCGAGCCAACTCAATGACAAACTCGAGGTCTCGAACGGTGGCATCCCTAGAAGATCAGCGGAAAGACATCAACAAAGTCACAAACCGCTGGGACTTCGCTAATATCTAGAGCGGCTTCGCTCAAGCGCCAAGAGATGCGGATCTAGCAAAGCATAAAAAGCTTAACCCGCCACGGAGGGACTAGATAGAGAGATGAGCTTCCCGGCGAATCGATTTGCCCCATGTGCCGACAACCAATCCATGCCAAGAATCACATCAAGACTCGCTGAATGGAGAAGGATAAGGTTTGCTAAGAAACCCACGCCGATCTCGATAGGGACATCCTTACACTCAGATTCATTTCTCAACTCCAACCGGAGAGCTTAATGAGAAGGGACCGACAATGGAGAGAAAAGAAGCTTCCAACAGCAGCAAAAGACTCGTAAACAAATGAATGAGATGCTCCTAAATCAAACAAAACAGAGCGGATGAGAGTTAATGTAAAGTGTACTCTAGCACGACGCCGGGTGCCTCCTCGAGCCTCCTCTCGCAGTGACGGCGCTGACGCCACCACTACCCACGCCTTGGGTAGCCGGGACGATCTTCTGGGCCTGAGCTGCACCACCTGTAACACCCTGATTTTTAGAGCCTTTTTGAAAATTTTCAAAATAAAAAGAACCATTTGATTTTGATGATAATTCAAAGCTTAACTTGAGAATTTCAGAATTTGGGATGTTTAAAATGACTAAGCTAAACTTCAACTAAATCAAAGTTTGGTTCTTTTGATGTAGCTCTAGCTCTCTGGAGTTATCTTCCTTTTCTTGATAGGATTTCTTTTCCTTCACTATTTGGACATTTTTATATGTCCGCACTGGCCCTCTTGTTTGACCTCTGTTGTTGTCTCGATCTCTTCTCGATCCTAGACCACAATCTTCTGCTGGGCATATTCTGTGCCTGCATCTCCTTGTTTGCTGATCTAGCCTGCATTCTCCCTCACATCTTTTGCTTGAGTCTCCCTTTGCTCACCGGAATGCCCTAATTCACTTGAACCTACCTGGCCAATTGGATCTTCTTTGCATTCGATTGAACCACCTTTGTGCTCAATGGGACCCTTCGATTTCCTCTCGAGCCGCAGACTTCCCTTGTGGAGGCCTAAACTGCTCAGACCTCTCGTGATCATCATCCAAGGATCCGGACCTCTTTAGGTCTAGATCTCTAAGTGCCCGGACCTTCCCTCGTCCAGATCTCCTTCTCTCGACTTAGACCTCTTCAGGTCTAGGTCTCCCTTTATAACCACTTGAGTCCCTTCTATGCTCTTGTGAATCTCTTGGTGATCACTTGACTCCTTTTTGCCCCGATCCTTGTAGCCTTCTCTTTGAAAGGTCCTTCTAGTGCAATCCGTATTACCACCCCAATTCACGGTAATACCATTCTTTAGGACCTCTCCCATTCGCTCGCACCTTTCCTTTAAGTTTGATTACTTTGAATCTCTTTGTTGGTTTGAATCTCTTTGGATCGACTCTCTTTTTCTGCTCGCATTTCTTAAGTCTAAACTTTATTGCTCGGCACCTTTCTATGCCGCACTCACTTTTCATTCGAGCCTCTTTGTATTCCAAAGGACTTCTTATGTGCCTTCAAACCTCCCGAGTTCATTCAACCCCTAGACATTTCTTCTGGTCGAAAGGAACTCTTTAGGGTTCATTCTATCTGCCACGGCTTTTGATCTCACCTCGAGGTTGGAGCCTTTGAGTTGCCTTGACTCATGAACTCCTCGTTGACCACCTTTGTGGATCTCCTCCGTGGAATCCTCGCTCTGGAACCCCACCGTTCGACCTTCTCCTTTGGTTGAATCCAACGGTTTGGACCTCTTCTCACTTTGAATCCAAAGGCCCGCACTCTCCCGCATTATTTCTCTCGACCTCCCTTCCCATTGACCTTGGCTATTGGACCTCCTTTCGAGATCCAACCGCCTGCACCTCAACGTGTTATTAATTTCAACCACGGACCTCTTGGTAGTTCTTGGACCTCCTGGCCCAAGACCTCTCCGAGGCCTTTAAACCTAGCTCGACCTCCTCGCAGCATCTTCTTGAAGAGATCCTCACCGTCAGACCTCCCTGTTGATCCCGACCGTCAGACCTCCCATGTCCGCATCTCCTCCGCATGTCTGACCTCCTCAACTTCAGACCTCCTTGAGTCATGGACTCCTTTGATGAAGTCCCGTTGTCCTAACCTCACCACGTGGACCTCCTCCATGTGTATTTGGACCTCCCCATGTTCGACCTCCTTGTGTATATCAAGACCTCTTAGTTTCTTAGACCTCTCTCATGGGCAAGACCTCCCTATTTTGACCCGACTGCTTTTAGGTTGATCGCCCCACTCGCCAGCCTTGGTCATTCTCATTTCTCCGCCACGTTAGTATTTTGGGCATTTAATACATGTCTTGTCACATTAAATGCAATTGTATACGTGGTGTCTACTTTGAATGTGGTCACGAGTGGTACTGACATTTTTCTTTGTTCCTTCCCATAGCAACCTAAGTTGTCCTTCCTCGCACTTTTACCTGTGGTGGTGGTGACACCGCCTCGACATTCACCCACTTTTGACTCATTTTTATACTTATCCTCGCACGTATGTGTCTAGTTTTCTTCACCCCTTTTTGCCTATAATTAGTCCAGTGAGCTCTACCATTTTACCCTTTTCACATTCACCATCCTCGCTTTCGGCCCAGCTGGCTGTCCAGGAAGACTTGGCTCACAACCTTCCTTCCGCCCATTACCTCTTGTCCTCGTAAGTTCCTTTGGTAACTGCTTCCACTTCGTGTTCACCATCAGACTGAGCTGATCGTGTCCTTCACAGACCTCCCCGTGGACACCTTCGATTCCTATGGCCCTCGATGAGGACCTCTCTCTCGACCTTGCGCAGAAATTAATTCTCGTGGCCTCTCGCTTCATTGCCGTGATCACTCCTCTAGGGTCTTTTGCCAAAGACCACCCTCCTCTCGTAAGCTTAGACCTACTCCCTAAGACCCTAATCTGAAATTTAGACCTCCTCTGCTAATTGAATTTTGAGGTTCCTCCGAGTTCTTATAATTCTTGCTTGAGTCTTTGTTGGTTCTTTATTTGGAGCTTGGTCTCAATATGTTCCCTTGCCGTAGATCTTGACGCTTCCCGAGCCAGAGTCGTGGAGAAATTAGAATCTTAAGCTATCAAGCAAGAGGCAAGTTACACTTTTGATCATATTGCACCCAATAATTCAAATTATTTATGTTCTGCTTTTAATGTCTATTGCATGCCTATTTCTACCAAGTTATTTCAATACCGCTTTAAATTCATAGTTATGCCGATCTCCTTGGTATGGCCAACGTTGGTTTTGGACCTAACAGTTGTCACCTCTAGGTCAAACTTGGTACATGCAGAGTGTGAGCCAAGATCATTTGAAAACCTATGCTTAGTCTTGCTTAGACCAAAATTATTGATTTGGGGAAATCTTTACCAACATGACCAAGAACTGCTTTTGAATGTTTTAACCATGACATTGGGTTGTCATGGAGGTATGAAAGTATTGTGGGAAGCAAAGAAAAGGAAATGGATTTAGACCGCTAAATTGGTTGGCCTTGGTTGGTGCAAGTTTATGCACGGATCGTCGTTATGATAGATCGATGCCCTTGGGTCTTGTGGAAGTCGCCTAGTCATTTGAGGACCGGTCTTGAGCCACCAATGCCATGCCTATAATGGGCTATGCTAAAACCGCAACCACATGTCTCCAAGCAGGGGCGTGGGACTCGGCCGACTAATTTGCAAAACTCTACCATATGTCGCTCCATTGGAGGTGTGGGAGGTCTTGTTTGGCCAATGGTTTTTTATATAACCCATCGCTCCCATCGGTGCAAGAGGGGCTTCCCACGGATTTGTATCCACATGGGGGTGAAACCTTAGCAAGGAAAGGTCAGGTGGAGCAATGCATTGTAAAGGCCTTGTCATGAGCTCTAGACCTCTTACCTTCGGTAGTTCGGTAGTGAGAGGTGGCACTCACAAGATGCCAAACAAACTAGAGTACTCATGTCGTGGGTAAAGTGCACAACCTCTCGCAGAGTTAAATCTATTCAATAGCCGTGTCCGGGTCATGGACGTACGGGCAAAGGCCACTTGAAGTTAGTTGTTGACTTTGGGAATTTCGAAATGATTTTCAAATCTGTTTTGGGACCGCCGCCCCATGGGTTTGGGCAGGAGCCTATTGTCGAGGGTATCCTTCACCATCTTATGATGAATGTTATCCAACCGAAAAACTGATTTGATGAAATGAATTTTAATTATTGTATTATCGCTTTAGAACTTAATACATGTGTTTGAAATAAACATGGCTTTATGCAAATCAACCATATTAAGCCTTCCATTGTGATATCCATTATGCATGTCATTTTGTTATCCAACGGTGTAACTTAAGCAGCACGGTTGTTGTGCTCACTCTGCTTGTTGTTGTCTTTAGCAGAAATGGAAGCTCTCGTGATCTGCTCAAGGCCAAGTGGTCCCGACGACTAGGATTGCGCCTCCAAATTGATTGCCCGTGGTATATTGGGTGGTCTAGTATGTTCTTCTCAGATGATAACTTGTGGCTAGTAAGCCTCCCTTTGTAAACAACTTTGTTGATATTAATAAAGCTTGTATTGTTGCAATGTTACCACTATTGTTGCTGTGAAGAGCTAGCCATGATCCTTGGGACTAGCTCAAGACTACAGGGACCCCGGAGCAAGCTCTGACCTCTATGTTCTCACGATGGGATGAACGTGAGGTTCCGAGGTGGTCTCGACCTCCACGACCTCCTCCGGAGGGTCGCGGTGGTTTTGGGGTGTCCTCGCACCTCCTCGCTTTTCTCTCGACTATGGTCGTGGCAGTCCGTGAGTGCTCCTCGGCTCCAAGACCTCTCAAGTTATGCCTCTCGACCTCCAGAGGTCCCGCTGACCTCCCGGGAGGTCTTAGGATCGTCCGAGAGGTTCTTGTGGACCTCCGGGAGGTCCTGATGGACTTTCCAAGGTCATGGAGGACCTCTCTGTGCCCTAAGGGTGGGTCGTTACAAAAGTGGTATCGAGCTGCTTTGATCGCAGTCGCAACCTAGTAGAATGGCCGTAGTGAAGATTTCAAAATTTATTTTACAACAAAAGAAATAATTTGTTCTTTCCTTATCCGAAGTCATCTTTCTATTCTTATCCCTTCTCTCAGATCTTTTCTTACCCTATTTCTCCTTATCATTTTGCTTGCCTCAACGCTTTTACAGAGGTAAATGAATTCTCTTCCTCCGAGAATTCTATAGGACCGAGCCTTTGAGTTCTCGAGCCCCGATGCCTCGGGAGGATCGAACCGACCAACATTACGAGCCCTCGAAGCTGCCCTTGTGAGCTTATCAAGACATCCGGTGCTGTTAGGTAGCTCAAGTCGAGGTGTAGGCTGAAATTGAGAAGCAAAGTTTTGAGGATTTGTTGGGATTATTGGAAGTCTTGTGAATACTGGAGCATGATAGTGAGTGTGTTTGATTGTATTGATTCAAGAAGATGCTAGTAGTGAACTGCATAATTTGAGCAAATCAAAGTTGATCTAGAAGGAAACTTTTGGTGGGTCATGAGAAGATAAGAATTCGAAGTAGGGATTCGATTACTAGAATAAATTGAATACCCCCAAGTTTGGAGTAGATTGTAATGATTGATTGGAAGCCCAGATTTGAATCTAAGGGATATACTAGACTTAGATGGATACAATCGAATAGGAAATTCAGTTTTGAAAGGATCTTGATTGGATTATAGGAATAAGTCTTGATCAGATCTTGAAATTGCATAACGATCAGATATTGAAAGGAATGCTTGAAGGGTATCTTGTTGATATTAAGTTTGATCAATTAGTCGCTAGATGGTTGTCGATGTAGTAATTTATGGGATCAAATTTAAACTTGGACCTAGGAGGTCTTTCATTCAAAATGGGGATTTATGGATTGTGTGATCTTCCCCATTGATCGTAACCTAGATTGAATAATTGAGTCCTATTAATTGGGTGACCTTGAGGTATGTGAGTTGGTGGATCATTATTAACCTGGGTTGTAGAAGTCTTTTGAAAGGATTTATGATATACTCTTGTGGATGGTAATGTCCGATTAAAACCGTGGAATAAGATCAATACTTAGATTCTTTTAAAAGGTGTGACTGGGGGATATATATATATAGATTGATGGATCTTAATGACAGTACGCTGTGGATCTAACGAACTTGGGAAGCTTGGATTCTTAGCTCCTAACTAGCACTTGGTATCCGTTAAAGCAAGTGGCTCCAAAAGAGAGAGCTGGTTGGAAGAAGAAAAGCATTTTCGCCTCTACCCTTCGAGGATCGCATGCAAGACCTCCCGAGGACTGCTTTCACACCCCAACCCCATAGCCTCAAAGGGTCCAGATTTCCTTTATATCGAGCCCTTTTTCCCAAATTTTAGTGTGTCGATCATTAGGACGCTCCTAGCTATTGAGTTTCTCCGAGTAAGTCGTTATTTGGGTTTTGGGTTGATTGTTGCTTGATCTGCTCCCTTTGGGTTTTTTTGTCTCTTCCCAATCCTTGGTCCTATTCCCTAACCCTCTAGAGCACCCAAACAGATGGACTCTAAGAATGGGAACAATGTTAACCAAGAAGCCTCACAAAGATATTAGTGCCAGAGAGAACCGAGGGTCGTCTACGTAAATCCTCCGTAATCTAAATCGCTTTCATCACTGCACTCCACCGATGCAACAGCTTGATGCAAAGAATTGAATGGCAACATTGTCTCCTTAGCCACACCTCTCGCAGCATCAAGAGCATACCGCGAAGAGTTATCCAAGGATGAGCCAATGAAAGTCCCTCCTAATGAAGATGCGAGCCATGTTATTCTCAAGGTCGCTATCCTTGGAAGTACGCAATCGCCATGTATGTGGTGGACAAGGGCATTTTGCTTATGGATGTCCTCAGAAGGAAAGCCGAGCAAGAAATTCTTCAGGCTAGCCGCAGTGACATCGACACTATTTTATTAGGTGTTCTAGAAGAAAGGAAACTCAAGATCAAGTCTGCTATAATGTGGCAAGGAAGGCCACTTTGTCAAGCAATGCCCCATGCAAACAAACGTGGCGCCACAAGCACTTTAGTCCCGAAGATGATCAAGAACTTGAGACCCCATCGCAAGCGGTCAGAACCGCTTCCAAAGAACGAAGATAAGGAGCCCTTGAGGACATATTTCACCTTCAGAAGACATCCTCGTATGGGTAATCAAGCCACCCCAATCCAAATTTAAAAAGGTGACCAGCCTCAAAGCTGCTCAACCTTCAAGCTCCCTCGCCATCCTCGTGGCAAGGAACATAAAAGGAAGATGAAAATCCCAAGACAAGATATAGTGAAGACCTCCAAAACTCGTGAGATGGTTGGGCCATCTCTCCGCAACAAGACAACAAAGGCAAAAGTTCGATGCTTCAAATGTGCGGATACAGGCATTATGCCAAACGATGCCCTAAAAGACGCTAAGCCATTACTCCCGACAACCTCCCGTGGTTGCTCTCATAGCAACAATAACCCCAATGCCTAAGAAAGGCCAATGCAAGAATTATGTCACAAGTGCAAAAGTACGTACATGGGCTTGCCAATGCCCCAAGATGAGGCAGAGAATCATCAAGCCGCTCCAAAGACCTCCAAGTTATCCGCCTCCCTGCACAACCCTGTAAGAAGTTCCTCCTATTGCAAGTATCACGGTCGTTATTGCAAGGAGTTGGGACATTACGCCAATAAATGTCCAAAAAGGCAGCAAAGGAAGTTGTCAAGTAAGCAGCAGCTCCAGTTGCCCTTTGCTGTCCATCTCTTTCTTTTCTAATCTTTTTGAATCTCGTGGTCGAGATTCCCTTAAGGGGGGTAGGTTTGTAACACCCTGATTTTTAGAGCCTTTTTGAAAATTTTCAAAATAAAAAGAACCATTTGATTTTGATGATAATTCAAAGCTTAACTTGAGAATTTCAGAATTTGGGATGTTTAAAATGACTAAGCTAAACTTCAACTAAATCAAAGTTTGGTTCTTTTGATGTAGCTCTAGCTCTCCGGAGTTATCTTCCTTTTCTTGATAGGATTTCTTTTCCTTCACCTATTTGGACATTTTTATATGTCCGCATCTGGCCCTCTTGTTTGACCTCTGTTGTTGTCCGGATCTCTTTCGATCCTAGACCACAATCTTCGCTGGGCATATTCTGTGCCTGCATCTCCTTGTTTGCTGATCTAGCCGCATCTCCCTCACATCTTTTGCTTGAGTCTCCCTTTGCTCACGGAATGCCCTAATTCACTTGAACTTACCGTGGCCAATTGGATCTTCTTTGCATTCGATTGAACCACCTTTGTGCTCAATGGGACCCCTTCGATTTCCTCGAGCCGTCAGACCTCCCATGTGGAGGCCTAAACCGCTCGTGACCTCTCGTGATCATCATCCAAGGATCCTGACCTCTTTAGGTCTAGATCTCCTAAGTGCCCGGACCTTCCCCGTCCAGATCTCCTTCTCGACTTAGACCTCTTCAGGTCTAGGTCTCCCTTTATAACCACTTGAGTCCCTTCTATGCTCTTGTGAATCTCTTGGTGATCACTTGACTCCTTTTTGCCCCGATCCTTGTAGCCTTCTTTGGAAAGGTCCTTCTAGTGCAATCCGTATTACCACCCCAATTCACGGTAATACCATTCTTTAGGACCTCTCTCCCATTCGCTCGCACCTTTCCTTTAAGTTTGATTACTTTGAATCTCTTTGTTGGTTTGAATCTCTTTGGATCGACTCTTTTCTGCTCGCATTTCTTAAGTCTAAACTTCTTATTGCCCGGCACCTTTCTATGCCAAACCACTTTTCATTCGAGCCTCTTTGTATTCCAAAGGACTCTTATGTGCCTTCAAACCTCCCCGAGTTCATTCAACCCCTAGACATTTCTTCTGGCCGAAAGGAACTCTTTAGGGTTCATTCTATCTGCCACGGCTTTTGATCTCACCCCGAGGTTGGAGCCTCCTTTGAGTTGCCTTGACTCATGAACTCCTCGTTGACCACCTTTGTGGATCTCCTCCGTGGAATCCTCGCTCTGGAACCCCACCGTCTGACCTTCTCCTTTGGTTGAATCCAACGGTTTGGACCTCTTCTCACTTTGAATCCAAAGGCCCGCACTCCCTGCATTATTTCTCTCTCGACCTCCCTTCCTCGTTGACCTTGGCTATTGGACCTCCTTTCGAGATCCAACCGCCTGCACCTCAACGTGTTATTAATTTCAACCACGGACCTCTTGGTAGTTCTTGACCTCCTGCCCAAGACCTCTCCGAGGCCTTTTAAACCTGGCTCGACCTCCTCGCAGCATCTTCTTGAAGAGATCCTCACCGTCAGACCTCCTGTTGATCCCGACCGTCAGATCTCCCATGTCCGCACCTCCTCCGCATGTCCGACCTCCTCAACTTCGACCTCCTTGAGTCGCGGACTCCTTTGATGAAGTCCCCGTTGTCCTAACCTCACCACGTGGACCTCCTCCATGTGTATTTGGACCTCCCATGTTCGACCTCCTTGTGTATATCAAGACCTCTTAGTTTCTTAGACCTCTCTCAAGGGCAAGACCTCCCTATTTTGACCCGACTGTTTTAGGTTGATCTGCCCCACTCGCCAGCCTTGGTCATTCTCATTTCTCCGCCACGTTAGTATTTTGGGCATTTAATGCATGTCTTGTCACATTAAATGCAATTGTATACGTGGTGTCTACTTTGAATGTGGTCACGAGTGGTACTCGACATTTTTCTTTGTTCCTTCCCATAGCAACCTAAGTTGTCCTTCCTCGCACTTTTACCTGTGGTGGTGGTGACACCGCCTCGACATTCACCCACTTTTGACTCATTTTTATACTTATCCTCGCACGTATGTGTCTAGTTTTCTTCACCCTTTTTGCCTATAATTAGTCCAGGAGCTCTACCATTTTACCCTTTTCACATTCACCATCCTCGCTTTCGGCCCGCTGGTCGTCCAGGAAGACTTGGCTCACAACCTTCCCTTCCGCCCATTACCTCTTGTCCTCGTAAGTTCCTTTGGTAACTGCTTCCACTCGTGTTCACCATCAGACTGAGCTGATCGTGTCCTTCACAGACCTCCCCGTGGACACCTTCGATTCCTATGGCCCTCAGATGAGGACCTCCTCTCGACCTTGCGCAGAAATTAATTCTCGTGGCCTCTCTGCTTCATTGCCGTGATCACTCCTCTAGGGTCTTTTGCCAAAGACCACCCTCCTCTCGTAAGCTTAGACCTACTCCCTAAGACCCTAATCTGAAATTTAGACCTCCTCTCGTTAATTGAATTTTGAGGTTCCTCCGAGTTCTTATAATTCTTTGCTTGAGTCTTTGTTGGTTCTTTATTTGGAGCTTGGTCTGAATATGTTCCCTTGCCGTGTAGATCTTGACGTGTTCCGAGCGCCAGAGCTGTGAGAAATTAGAATCTTAAGCTATCAAGCAAGAGGCAAGTTACACTTTTGATCATATTGCACCCAATAATTCAAATTATTTATGTTCTGTTTTAATGTCTATTGCATGCCTATTTCTACCAAGTTATTTCAATACCTGTTTTAAATTCATAGTTATGCCGATCTCCTTGGTATGGCCACTGTTGGTTTTGGACTGAACAGGTTGTCACCTCTAGGTCAAACTTGGTACATGCAGTAGTGTGAGTCAAGATCATTTGAAAACCTATGCTTAGTCTTGCTTAGACCAAAATTATTGATTTGGGGAAATCTTTACCAACATGACCAAGAACTGCTTTTGAATGTTTTAACCATGACATTGGGTTGTCATGGAGGTATGAAAGTATTGTTGGGAAGCAAAGAAAAGGAAATGGATTTAGACTCGCTAAATTGGTTGGCTTGGTTGGTAAGTTTATGCACGGATCGTGTCGTTATGATAGATCGATGCCCTTGGGTCTGTGGAAGTCGCCTAGTCATTTGAGGACCGGTCTTTGAGCCACCAATGCCATGCCTATAATGGGCTATGCCAAAACCGCAACCACATGTCTCCAAAGCAGGGGCGGGACCCGGCCGACTAATTTGCAAAACTCTACCATATGTCGCCCATTGGAGGTGTGGGAGGTCTTGTTTGGCCAATGGTTTTTTTATATAACCCATCGCTCCCATCGGTGCAAGAGGGGCTTTCACGGATATGCATCCACAGGGGGTGAAACCTTAGCAAGGAAAGGTCGTGGTGGAGCAATGCATTGTAAAGGCCTTGTCATGAGCTCTAGACCTCTTACCTTCTAGTAGTGAGAGGTGGCACTCACAAGATGCCAAACAAACTAGAGTACTCATGTCGTGTGGGTAAAGTGCACAACCTCTCGCAGAGTTAAATCTATTCAATAGCCTTGTCCGCTGTCATGGACGTACGGCAAAGGCCACTTGAAGTTAGTTGTTGACTTTGGGAATTTCTCGAAATGATTTTCAAATTGTTTTGGGACCGCCGTCCCATGGGTTTGGGCAGGAGCCTATTGTCGAGGGTATCCTTCACCATCTTATGATGAATGTTATCCAACCTAAAAAACTGATTTGATGAAATGAATTTTAATTATTGTATTATCGCTTTAGAACTTAATACATGTGTTTGAAATAAACATGGCTTTATGCAAATCAACCATATTAAGCCTTCCATTGTGATATCCATTATGCATGTCATTTTGTTATCCAACGGTAACTTAACAGCACGGTTGTTGTGCTCACTCTTGCTTGTTGTTGTCTTTAGCAGAAATGGAAGCTCTCGTGATCTGCTCAAGGGCCAAGTGGTCCCGACGACTAGGATTGCGCCTCCAATGATTGCCTCGTGGTATATTGGGTGGTCTAGTATGTTCTTCTCACAGATGATAACTTGTGGCTAGTAAGCCTCCCTTTGTAAACAACTTTGTTGATATTAATAAAGCTTGTATTGTTGCAATGTTACCATTATTGTTGCTGTGAAGAGCTAGCCATGATCCTTGGGACTAGCTCAAGACTCACTGGGGACCCCGGAGCAAGCTCGACCTCTATGTTCTCAATGATGGGATGAACGTGAGGTTCTCGAGGTGGTCTCGACCTCCACGACCTCCTCCGAGGGTCACGGTGGTTTTGGGGTGTCCTCGACCTCCTCGCTTTTCTCCGACCGGGCCGTGGCAGTCCGTGAGTGCTCCTCGGCTCCAAGACCTCTCGGTTATGTTTTCTCGACCTCCAGAGGTCCCGCTGACCTCCCGGGAGGTCTTAGGACTCGTCCGAGAGGTCTTCAGGACCTCCCGGGAGGTCCTGATGGACTTTCCGAAGGTCATGGAGGACCTCTCGGTGCCCTAAGGGTGGGTCGTTACACCACCTCCTCGCCCGCCCTCCATTAGGACGAGGGGCTGCCTCGCCTTCTTAGCGCATTGGTTCGCATAATGCCCCTTCTCGTTGCATGAGAAGCATGTGACCCCGGCACTGGTTGCGGGGCCGCTCACGACTCGCAGTGCACGGATCGAGACACGCCACGGCGACGAGGAACGGGGCAGTGACCGGGGCGCCAAGAGTGAGAGTGGTACCTCGAGATCGCTCAAGCGGGACGGAAGAATCGGCGCCGATGACTTATGGGCCTCCCACTTACGCTTATGGAGTCCATAAGCTCGAGCTACATGCTCACGACGATGGCCTTGTCGACCAAGGTCCGAAATCGTGAAGTCGACAATGGATAGCTTGTCCTTCAGCTCCTCGCACAAGCCACGCTCAACTTGGCCTCGCTTAGCCATATCAAGGCTACATCCTCGTGAGCATAACGAGCTAGATGGTTGAACTCAGAGACATACTCCATGATCGAAGCTACGCCTTGCTTGAGCAAGAAGAAACTCCCCGCTTGATCTCCATCAAGCCGGCAGGATGTGAGCCCGACGGAAGGCAAGATTTAAACTCCTCCCAAGAAACGGTGTGGTTCATGGGCTGCATGGCGAGAAAGCTCTCCCACCATGACAACGCCGCACCTCCACCGGTGCGATGCGAATAGCGCGCTTCTCGTGTTCCTCGCATCAAGGCATGATGCGGCTTACGCCCACAAGACGGCCAATCGTCCAGATCCAAAGGGTCCTCTGACCGAAAAGGTAGGGGCTGAGTACGAAGAAACTCCGCGAGTCCTCCACGCGGCCGATGGGCATTCCTCGCCCAGATCCTCAAGCTCCGGTAAGTGTTGTGGTGTTATGCGCGATGACGCCCAAGAGAACTCTCCGGCCATCCGCAGCTTGCGCCGATCCAAGAAGAATCTTGGCCATGGTCGGAGGAGGAGGAAGCTCGTCCGACCAGCCGATCGCCTTGGCCGCTACGAAAAGGCCCGCCATCCTGTTACAAGGAATTTTGGTTAGCAACTAAACTCAAAATCAAAGCCTTAAAGAGAAACAAAAGCGATCGACTAGGGAATGGAATATCACCCTAAACGAAAAGCCAAAACCGCGAGTAAATTAACTTTAGAAGCTTCTAAAAGACTCTAAAACAGCCAAGAAACTCCACAAGAAGGCTCAACTTCTCAACTCAACTAACCCGTATTGAATGAACGAGTAATTGGTCGAGAAGATCAAAAATCAGATTGTAGGGTGAGAGCTAATGCTACTAAAGAGCAAGGTTAAATCAGCTAAATAAGTGTTAGATACTTAGCTAACTAGTATCACATCTTACCCTTTTATTCCCACAAGTTTTAGTTGATTAACCTCTCATTATCTATCCTAATTAGAAACCTTCGAGACTGCTGTCCGAAATTTGATGCTTGCTGTCCAGATTTCAGATCCAAGCTCCTTGTCTAATCACCGACTCCGTAACTTCAAAACCTTGTAGTGGGCAGCTCACACTTCAATTTGCCAATCTCATTGGTTCTCCCAAAACCCAAGGTTAATCGACAACAACTATTTTGTAGAAGGAAGAGAGGAAAACAACTTTAAAACTCAAATTAGAGTGGGATGAGAAGAGAAAGCTAAGATAGGTAAGGAATAAAATCCGAGAATTTCCTAAGCTTTCAAAACTCATTTGATGCTTTGAAAATAGGTTTTCAAAATATCCTAAGGATCTACCAAGCTTATGCCACTACGGTCATAACGGCTCGATACTCAACTTTTGTGAGACCTCGATGTTTATTAAGCTCATAATACTTAGTCATCCAATTGACCCTAGTATTATCAACCAAATAAACCTGCTCGAGAGATGTATACTCCCTGTAATGCAAGATACATACCTCACAACAAAAGAATGTATCAATTCCATACAACACATAGAACATAAGCAACAAACCGAAGTTAATATTAATATGGAATAGATATTACAAAAGAGAGGCCCTTAGGCCAAATAGCAATAATTCTACAAAGATAACAATGAAGCAAAAGTGCCATAAAGATGGCTATAACACAAAGCCAATCAAGGTGCCTTAACCCCTAGGCATCCGACCGACCGCCAAGCTAGTCGTCAAGAAATCGCAACACGTAGCACAAAAGAGAGGCTCTTGGAGCTCTCCTTCTTCCTCTCGCAACAAAAGCCACAAAATTGCCACAACCACGGGCGATGAGTACATAAAGTACTGCAAGACTTACGTGTGAGATAATGTAACTATAAATAGCTACATGCAAGCTTTATTTAAGTGGATGAGGTTTGGACTCATTTTAGCATAAAGCAACATTTATTTGCAATAACATAATAGATTGAAGGCAATTTGGCAAAGCATTTTTAAATGTTGAAGTAACAACGAGATAATAACATAATAACAACAACAAGAACAACCTGGAAGTGACTAACCCAAGTCACCACAAAAATAGCATGAACTCCCTGCTCATACCAACCATGTCAAGTTTTAATTAAAGGTTGTAGTCTAGTCTTGAACGACCTTACCAAGCATGTCCATAACCTAGGACGAGGCTATTCAATAGTTTTATCCCCGCAGGTGTACCACTGCACTCCACACGCCGCATCGCCTTTCCTTTAAGCACACTACCTTAGGTGTGCCAAGCACGGCTAAGTCCTACGAGACATTTCCAATGGACAATGCTAATTTCGAGTCACAGAACCCACGGGAGAAGGAGACATCACACAACCTTCCCGAAGCTAATGCTCCTCCCACATCACACACACATTTTATCTTTAAAACACACCAACCGAGCGACCCCAATTAACACCGCCTAAAGTACTTAGTCAAGAGGGTTCCATATGCCCTCGTGTGGTTAGTACGCAAAATCGCTGGCTTAGTGACCCAAGTACTCGGTCCTTAGGGACCCTGCATACCACCACATCCAAAAACCACGCCATCCATCCAATATGCCCAAGTCTAAATCAATCTTTTATTTTCAGTTTTGATTTTACAATTAATCAAAGCACAAGTGCTGGACATATAGGAGTAATAATCAGTTTTGAGTGATCAAGACCATCGACTAAGTCGATGATCGCCCATTTCTACCGATAACTAAGCATGTCTAAGCAATTTACATCGAAACTACTAAGTGATAAGAGCTCATCCAACGAGCTCCCACCACAGCAAATAACCTAGGCTCATGGTAGTAGAGGATAAACAATTCCTACAGATTATGCAACTATAGGATTGCTAGCTTACATTTAACACAAAGTAGCATGCATACATAGAAGTAAAACAATATATTAAGCTTTAAAGTAATGGGACAATGATGGAAATGATCAAACTGCTTGCCTTGTTGCTGGCCAAATTGTGGCAGAGGGTCGCCTGGATCACCACAAATGTCTAAACCTAACGGAAAAGCGAGAAAGAACCGATAAGAACGATTTAAAAACAACAAAGACAGCACAACAAACGAACTCCAAAAGCCATGAAAATTTTACAGCAGCAAGACAATGATTTATCATGACTTTAGCAACAAGAACCAATTGATTTGGATTCTCAATGCAAAAGATATGATGAAATCAATTCTGCTCAGCCTATTGATTAAAAAAATATGTTACTGTTCATCGCAAAATTTTCTAGAATAGCAGTGAAGCTGAAATTTTACTGTAAAACCAGCACCTCATGAGATGAATAACACAATTGAGTTCACCTCATTTGGAGCTATATTGCACTTTCTATAATCTTTTCAAAACAAGAACTTGAACAAAATTATAATGCACAAGTCCTCATTTTCCTAACAGCAACATGCTCAAAACTAATTTTCACAGTGAGTTCATTAATAGAGGAAACCAACAAAGTTGGTCTCACCCAAAAATAATCTATAGAGCATTAGTTATGTATTTTACAAGTTAAGCATTGATTTAAGTGCACATTTTAAAGTTGGTTTTAAAATCTAATGGCAAACTGTGCTCTGGAGCTGAACTCAACTTACAATCATTTTTGGATTAAAGTCAAGTTCAAGACAGAGCTAACACAATTTGGATGACCTCATTTGGAAATAAAATGAAAGAGATATGATTTTCTAAAGTCTATACCTTATTTCAGTTTAACTAAGACTTCACTGGAATTTCTAAAACCCATAAGGACATGGGAGGACGTGAGCCACAGATCTCAAATCCAACGGCTCAAGACCTCCCAGGAGAACATCACATTCGCGCACGTGAAGGTCCAGAGGTCTTGGACCTCTTAGCAACTCACATGCGCGAGGTGAGGGGAGGTCGTGGTCAGAGATGGGAGATCCAACTGACCACAACACGTAAAGGAGGTCCCAAACGACCAGATCTAAAGGGAGGTCCTCAACGGTTGAGATCTTCCAAAGGAAGGTCCAAACTATCAAGATCTCCCCGAGGAAAATCTACATCGCCAGACCTCACAGGAGGTCCCGGACGGTCCAGATGTTTCAAGGAGGTCCTCGATGGTTCAGATCGTCCGAGGGAGGACCTTGACGGTCAAAATCTACCCGGGAGGTCATGAACGGCCGAGACAACCTAGGGAGGTCCTAAGGAGGTCTCTAACGCCGCTGCACTCCAGGAGGTCTCGACGGCCACGACATGCAAGGGGAGGTCTTGACGCCCAGATCTCCTGGAGGAGGTCATGGAGGTCCTGCACTCAGCGCTTTAACTCTCAAGACGCCGCTGGACATGAATAATGCGCCAAGGACCATGAGGAGGTCCGCGAGGGAGGTTTTAAATGCGACAAGAGACAAGTTCAATGGCATTCATTGCTAACCCCAAGATTGCAATGATTGGGCATTTAAAACGGTGAATTTATGTCCTAAAACGACAATGACACGCCGACGTCCGACAAAATCCCGAGCGTGAAGAAGTGATCTCGCCATGATGTAGAGCCCGCCGGTGAGGTCCAATGATACCGCGGTTCGCAATAACCATGCGCACTAATGGTCCTCCTTCAACGGCGGCGACGCCTTGAACGCCATCGAGCCGAGAGGGCAAATTGACCAAAGACGCCAAAACCGAAAAGCAAAAATGAAGCTCGCGCAACAATCAAGCCGGTGCCAACTTAAGCTCCGCGACATTCATTCATAGTGGTGCCAAGACTAAAGGACTAACAGGAGGTACCTGGAGGTCCTAAGGTGCCGAGGAGGTCGAGGAAGGAGGACCTGTGCCGGGAGGAAGGGTGCTCCACGGCCAAAGCTTCAACTTCAAGCTCCACTTTGTCCCCTCTCGCAAATGCCCAACAATATCAAGTTAGGCCTTGGTCCCAGAGGGTAGGGCACAAATGGAAGCAAGGAGAAAAGGAGAAAAAAATCCCAGGACCCTTGTCCACCGAGGAGCTTCAAGCTTCTCAACAATGGCGCCAAGAGGGGAGGTGAGTGAGGAGGAGCTCACCACGCACAAGATGCAAGGCCGAGATCTGTGTGCAAAGGAAGCCAAGGAGGATCCCTGTGGTGACTTATAGCCCGAGTGAAGGTTAGGAGTCGGGCTAAGCTCCATGGTGAGCTTAGCCCACGGGTTGGTCCATGGGGTGGACAAGACATAAAGTTGACAAGGGGCAGTCGAGGACATGAGAGGCGGAAGGTCGACCAGATTAAATGCGGTCAAGAAAGAGTCGTTAAAGGTGCACAGAGGCCTAGCGCAAGACACTCCACCGCCAGAGCACGCCAAGGCCAGAGGAAGGAGAAGAACAGGAGGTCTTATGACCGCTGGATAAGACCGGGAGGTCCTAACCATCGGATCCAATTTTTGAACTGTTATGTTTTAAGTGGCCGGGTGGACGCCCCACCACACGATCAAGGATGGGGAGGTCGTGGCCTCCGATTCTTAATCGTGAAAACGCACGTGAGGAAAGGGACAGAGGTCCAAAGCGCTGATCTCCATCCAACGGTGTGGACCTCCAAGGAGGACTTAATGCACGCGATCAAAAAGACATGAGGGGAGGTCATGGCCTTTGATTTAAATCCAAGGTCACCGACCTGATGGGGAGGTCTCGATATGATGCGCAATGTGCAAGGGAGGTCAGACCTTAGATTTAGATCTAAGGGCTACGATCTCACGCGGCGCTGGGAGGTCTGTGCGATGAGACAAAGGAGGTCGTGACTGCTGATTTTAATCAAACGGTGCACAACAAAAGATGGGGAGGTTGTGAGTGCTTGATAGACGGGAGGTCGTGAGTCGTTGGATTTGATCCAATGGCTACGACCTTGGTTAGGTGGGAGGTTTGCTTAGTTTATCAAAGAGAGGGAGGTCAGGCCATGGATCTTGGATCCAAGGGCTATGACCTCACGCAGTGGGAGGACCTCGATCGAGTATGTTGAGGAGGAGGTCGTGGTCGTGGATTTGATCCAACGGCCACGACCTCAACAGTGGGATGACCTCGCCGCGATGGTTTAACAACATGAGGAGGTCTTTGAAGTTTAACACATGTGGGAGGTCATGACCATGGATCATCGATCCAACGGCAATGACCTCATGAGGTGGGAGGTCTTTGCGGTGTTAATCAGGAGGAGGTCGTGGCGTTGGATGTAAATCCAACGGCCGCGACCTGATCAAGGTGGAGATGAGGTCTCACGAGGTGCAGACATGGTTGGGCTGGACCACTTTTGAACATGGCTAGCCCAAGGAACAAAGGTAGGCTTTTAAATTTAGTTTTTAACAAATTGAAACTTAGCAGAATTATTTGAGATAGCAATTGAACTCCAAATTTGATGAAATTTTAACTGGAGCTTGTTGACACGGGATCAACCTTGCATAAAATTTCCAGAGGTTATTATGCAATGCATTTTTCTCAGGAAATTCATGAAGGTTGTTTAAAGGATTGTTTTGCCTCCAAAAATTATCATCAAGTATTATAACACATGATATTTTTCAGAGGGGTCCCATATCAGTTTTTGGGACCAAGAAAAATATATTCCAAATGTTTGACACAAGATTTAAGATAATTGGAAAATGAGTTTGATTTTTGGTCAACAAGAGCTTTGTGCTTTTGGATTACACAACTCTTGGACAAGAATTACATAAGATCTTAGGGTTTTTCAAGATGTGAGAAAAAGTTTTAATTTCTACACATATAATTATACTTGATTAACCCTAATTATACATTTGGGATGTTACATCCAAAGCGTTGGATCTCCATCCAACGATGCGGACCTCCAGTGAGGACTTAACCGCACGCGATCAAAAAGACATGAGGGGAGGTCATGGCCTTTGGATTAAAATCCAAGGGCACTGACCTGATGGGGAGGTCTGACACGCACAAGGTGAAAGGGAGGTTCGAGGTCTTGCGCCAGAAGCGCAAAGGAGGTCTTAGCCTCCGATTTGAATCTAAGGCCTCCAGAGATGGTCCGAATAGCCCTTTGATCTCGTAGGCGCTGAGCAGAGATCCAAAGGTGGAAAAGACAAGGAGGTCATGGCCGTCAGGATTTTCGACTCCAAGGGCTATGACCTCAACAAGGCGGGAGGACCTTGTCATGACACAGCAGAGGAGGTCGTGGCCTTTGGATCTCGAACTCAACGGCCACGACCTCAACAACAGCTTAAAAGGGAGGTCTGTTAGTTAGATTGAGAGGAGGAGGTCGTGACCATGGATTTTTGATCCAATGGCTGTGACCTCATCAAGGTGGGATGTAGACTTTGAGGTTTGACACTGGGGGAGGTCATGACCGTGATCTCGATCCAACGGCCACGCACCTCATGTAGGTGGGACGCTTGCTTAGCTTAACAAAGGAGGGGAGGTCGGCCGTGATCTTGAATCCAACGCCAAGACCTCAACAAGGTGGAAGGTGGTTTTTGAGGTTTGATAGCCGTGGGAGGTCAGGTGTTGGATCTAATTCAAGGGCCAAGACCTCAACAAGGTGGAGGTCTTCGCGGTGTTGATCATGAGGAGGTCGTGGGTGTTGGATGTAAATCCAACGGTCGCGACTGATCAAGGTGGAGAGGGAGGTCTCACGAGGTGCAGACATGGTTGGTCCGACCAGCTTGAACATGGCTAGCCCAAGGAACAAAGGTAGGCTTTTAAATTTAGTTTCTAACAAATGAGGCTTAACAGTAATTGTTTGGGATAGCATTTCAACTCCAAAATTCATGAAATTTTTACAGGAGCTTGTTGACAAGAAGATTAACCTTACATAAAATTTCCAGAGGTTATTATGCAATGCATTTTTCTCAGGAAATTCATTAAGGTTGTTTAAAGGATTGTTTTGCCTCCAAAAATTATCAACAAGTGTTATAACTCATGATATTTTTCAGAGGGGTCCCACATCAGTTTTTGGACCAAGGGAAAATATTTCCAATTGATTGGCACAAGATTTAAGATGGATGGAAAATGAATTAGACTTTTGGTCAACAAGAGCTTTGTGTTTTTGGATTACACAACTCTTGGACAAGAATCACATGAGATTTTAGGGTTTTTCAAGATGTGAGAAAAAGTTTTAATTTCTACACATATAATTATGCTTGAATAACCCTAATTATACATTTGGGATGTTACAAAATCTCCCCCCCTTACAAAAATCTCGTCCCGAGATTTGGCTCACTCGGTAAAGAAAGATGGATAGTCCGCGACGAGACGCATCTTCTTTCCCAAGTAGCCTCATCCTCGTAATGGTTTGACCATCGAACTTTAAGGAGCTTGATGGTCTTATTCCTTGTCCTTCGCTCAGACTCATCGAGCACGCCGAATGTGGTGCTCGCGATAGGTCAAATCTTCCCGACATCGAGGGTTTCCAACGGAGCTTCCTCGCTTGGAACACGGAGGCACTTCTTAAGCCGACACATGGAAAACATCATGTACTCCCACAAGTGCAGCCGGCAACTCCAACTTATAGGCAAACATTTCCTTCTTCTCGATAATGCGGTAGGGACCGACATATCGAGGAGCTAACTTGCCCTTGACGCCAAACGCTGATGGCCCTTCAAAGGAGAGACTTTGAGATAAACAAAGTCATTAGGCTCAAAACGAACTCACGCCGACGGCGGTCCGCATAGCTCTTTTGCTCGATTGAGCTGCAGGCGCAAACGCCACGTAATAAGCCGGACTTGGCGCCGCCTCATTGATTGAGTCCGCCAAAGAGAGGTCTCTCACCGTCTCTCACCAGTTCAACGGGTTCTACACTTTCTCCCGTGATAAGGCCTCAAAGGTGCCATGCCAAGACTGGCCCGAAAACTGTTGTTATAAAAAGGTCTGCTAATGGCAAGCATTTCTCCCAATGCTTCCCATATGAAAGGACACAAGCACGGCATGTCTTCCAAAACTTGGTTGACCCTCTCGGCCCGACCATCGCTTAGTGAAATGCCGCTAAAACAAGACGAAAGTGCCCATAGCCTTCTGCAAGCTATGCCAAAAACGAGACGTGAAAAGGATCCACGATCCGACACAATCGTCTTCGCACACCGTGCAAACTCACGATGCGGGCGATATAGAGTCCGCCAAAAGACCTACTCAAGTTCGTCTTGACGGAAGGAAATGTGCCACCTTAGTCAATCGATCGATGACGCACCCAAATGGCATCATTCTTCTTCGGGACGGGTAGACCGTGATGAAATCCATTCCGATCGAATCCCACTTCCACTCAGAATTGGCAAAGGTCAAGCACCCAAAGAGACGCCGATGTTCGCCTTGACACGATTTACATACGCCGACTCTAAGAACGAACTTTTCAATCTCCTCTTCATTCGGGTCCACCAAAATCTCTCGCGGAGATCTTGATACATCTTTGTGGCCCCGGATGAATGGATAAAGGCGAATCATGGGCTTCATGGAGGATTAAATTCGCAACTCCATGTCCTTTGGAACCATTAAGGCATTGTTCAACCTTACGACGCCATGCTCATCCTCGAGAAGCACTTGGTCGCTCCGCTCTTGACATTTGCCTTAATGTGGCTCACTCCCAAACCGATCACGAGCTTAACTTGATCCGATCCACCAAGGTTGGTTGCACAACCATGGCAGCGAGAGATCCATGCTCAACTATCTCCAAGTTGAGACGCCGGAATGCCTCGAGAAGAGAGGGCTAATGCTCCTTGAGCACTAAGGCATTACAATGCGCTTTATGATTAGTTTATCAAGAAACTACATTAGCCTTGCCCGATGGTAGTGAATACCCATATCATAATCCTTGATCAACTCCAACCATCTCCTTTGCCCGAGGTTCAGTCGTTGGGTGAATATACTTGAGGCTTTTGTGATCCGAATACACTTCACAACGACACGATTAGGTAATGTCGCCAAATCTTAAGTGCATGAATCACAAGCAGCCAACCCAAATCATGAGTAGGGTAGTTGAGTTCATGAGGTCTCAATTGCCTTGATGCATAGGCCACTACCTTGCCTTCTTGCATAAGGACACAACCGAGGCCTCGACGAGAAGCATCGCAAAAGATATCGAAGTCAGCGATGGATATCAGAAGAACAAGAACGGAGCGGTGGTCAAACGCTTGAGTATATGGAAACTTGCCATGCAAGCATCGCACCACAAGAACTTCTTGTCCTTCTTGAGCAACTCACATCGGCCATGATCTTGGAGAAGTTCTCGATAAAGCGCGATAATATCCCGCTAAACCAAGAAAGTTCGCGACTTCGTGACCAAGTGGGCGGACTCCATGAAAGAACATCGGTGACCTTGTTAGGATCAATAACTACGCCTCCCGCTGAAAGAATATGGCCTAAGAAAGCCACTTCTTCAACCGTAACGCACACTTGTCAACTTCGCAGACAACCGGTGCTCACGAGTTCGCCTAACACAAGCTTCAGATGTTTCGCATGTTCCTCATCGTTTGGAATAGATAAGAATATCATCGATGAATACCACTTACAAACTTATCCAAATACTCCATGAATACCTAATTCATGAGGTTCATGAACAAGGCAGAGCATTGGTTGTTTAACGACATGACAAAGGTACTCATACAAGCAGAAGTAGTAGAGAACGCCATCTTTGGAATATCCTCAGCCGAATCCGAACCAGATGATATCCCACTCTCGATCAATCTTGGAGAAAACTCGAGCTCCAGCTTAATTGATCAAGAGATCGCCGATGCGGGCAAAGGATACTTGTTCTTTATCATCACTTCATTAAGTGGACGATAATCGACGACATGCGAAAGTACCGCCCTTCTTCTTTACTTAAGATTGCCGGACAACCCCAAGGAGATGAGCTAGGCTAATGAAACCCTTTCTTGCAGCTCACTTAATCGCTTCTTCAATTCTACCAACTCGCTCGGTGGCATCCGATAAGGCCTCTTTGAGATAGGGCGTACCAGAGCCAACTCAATGACAAACTCGAGGTCTCGAACGGGTGGCATCCCCGAAGATCACGGAAAGACATCAACAAAGTCACAAACTGCTGGGACTTCGCTAATATCTAGAGCGGCTTCGCTTCAAGCGCCAAGAGATGAGGATCTAGCAATTTCATGCGAGAAGCTTAACCTCGCCACGGAGGGACTAGATAGAGAGATGAGCTTCCTGGCGCAATCGATTTGCCCCATGTGCTGGGACAACCAATCCATGCCAAGAATCACGTCAAGACTCGCTGAATGGAGAAGGATAAGGTTTGCTAAGAAACCTACCCCTTCGATCTCGATAGGAACATCCCTACACTCAGATTCAGCTCTCAACTCCGAACCGGAGAGCGAATGAGAATGGATCGACAATGGAGAGAAAAGAAGCTCTCCGACAAAGAAAGAAAAGACTCGTAAACAATGAATGAGATGCTCCTCAATCAAACAAAACAAAGAGCGGATGAGAGTTAATGTAAAGTGTACCTAGCACGCACGCCGGGTGCCTCCCGAGCCTCCTCTCGTGGTGATGGCGCTGACGCGACCACTACCCACGCCTTTGGGTAGCCGGACGATCTTCTCGTCCCGAGATGCACCACCTCGCCCGCCCGCCCTCCATTAGGACGAGGGGTCGCCTCGCCTTCTTAGGGCATTGGTTCGCATAATGCCCTTCGTTGCATGAGAAACATGTGACCCCGCACTGGTTGCGGGGCCGTCACGACTCGCAGTGCACGGATCGAGACACGGCTCGCGAAGGACGAGGAACGGGCAGGTGACCAGGGCGCCAAGAGTGAGAGTGGTACTTCGAGACCGCCTCAAGGGACGGAATAATCGCCTCGATGACTTATGGGCCTCCCACTTGCGCTATGGAGTCCATAAGCTCGAGCCAGCATGCTCACGATAATGGCCTTGTCGACCAAGGTCCAAAATCAGAAAGTCGATGCGGGCAAAGGATACTTGTTTTTATCATTACTTCATTAAGTGGATTTATAATCGACGACATGCGCAAAGTACCGCCCTTCTTTCTTTACGAAGATTGCCGGACAACCCCAAGGAGATGAGCTAGGCGAATGAAACCTTCTTCTTGCAGCTCACTTAACCGCTTCTTCAATTCTACCAACTCGCTCGGTGGCATCCGATAAGGCCTCTTTGAGATAGGGGCGTACCAGAGCCAACTCAATGACAAACTCGAGGTCTCGAACGGTGGCATCCCCGAAGATCAGCGGAAAGACATCAACAAAGTCACAAACTGCTGGGACTTCGCTAATATCTAGAGCGGCTTCGCCAAGCGAAGAGATGAGGATCTAGCGCCGGCGAGAAGCTTAACTCGTCACGAGGGACTAGATAGAGAGATGAGCTTCTAGCGAATCGATTTGCCCCATGTGGGACAACCAATCCATGCCAAGAATCACGCCAAGACTCGCTGAATGGAGAAGGATAAGGTTTGCTAAGAAACCTACCCTTCGAAAGCTCGATAGGAACATCCTTACACTCGATTCAGCTCTCAACTCCGAACCGAGAGCGTAATGAGAAGGGATCGACAATGGAGAGAAAAGAAGCTCTCCGACAAAGCAAAGAAAAGACTCGTAAACAATGAATGAGATGCTCCTGAATCAAACAAAACAAAGAGCGGTGATGAGAGTTAACGTAAAGTGTACCTAGCACCCACGCCGGGTGCCTCCCCGAGCCTCCTCTCGTGGTGATGGCGTTGACGCGACAACTACCCACGCCTTTGGGTAGTCGGACGATCTTCCGTCCCGAGATGCACCACCTTCGCCCGCGCCCTCCATTAGGACGAGGGGTCGCGCCTCGCCTTCTTAGGGCATTGGTTCGCATAATGCCCTTCTTCGTTGCATGAGAAACATGTGACCCCGCACTGGTTGCGGGGCCGTCACGACTCGCAGTGCACGGATCGAGACACGGCTCGGCGACGAGGAACGGGGCAGTGACCTTGGGCGCCAAGAGCGAGAGTGGTACTCGAGACCGCCTCAAGGGGACGGAATAATCGCCTCGATGACTTATGGGCCTCCCACTTGCGCTATGGAGTCCATAAGCTCGAGCCGCATGCTCACGACAATGGCCTTTGTCGCACTCAAGGTCCGAAAATCAGAAAGTCGACAATGGATAGCTTGTCCTTCGCCTCCTCAAACAAGCCACGCTCAACTTGGCCTCGCTAGCCATATCAGGGCTACATCTCGTCGAGCATAACGAGCTAGATGGTTGAACTCAGAGACATACTCCATGATCGAAGCTACGCCTTGCTTGAGCAAGAAGAAACTCCCCGCTTGATCTCCATCAAGCCGGCAGGATGTGAGCCCGCCGGAAGGCAAAGACGAACTCCTCCCAAGAGACGGTGTGATCCACTTGCCGCATGGCGAGAAAGTTCTCCCACCATGACAAGGCTGCACTCCTCCACCGGTGCGATGCGCAGCTTCTTCCCCTCCCCGCATCAAGGCTATGCTGAAGCTTCCGCCAACCAAACGGCTAATCGCTCAGACGAGCGGGTCCTCGCACCGGAAAAGGTAGGGGCTGAGTACGGCGAACTCCGCGAGTCCTCCACGCGCCGATGGGCATTCCTCGCCCGCATCCTCAAGCTCCGGTAAGTGTAGCAGGTTATGCGCGATGACGCCCAAGAGAACTTCTCCGGCCATCCCGCTGTTGCGCCGACCAAGAAGAACTCGCCATGGTCGGAGGAGGAGGAAGCTCGTCCGACCAGCTGATCGCCTTGGCCGCTACGAAAAGGCCCGCCATCCTGTTACAAGGAATTTTGGTTAGCAATCGACCCAAAACAAAGCCTTAAAGAAAGCAAAAGCGATCGACTAGGGAATGGAATATCACCCCAAACGAAAAGCCAAAATCAGCGTTATTTAAACTTTAAAAGGCTTCTAAAAGACTCTAAAACAGCCAAGAAACACCAAACGAAAGCTCAACTTCTCAACTCAACTAACCCGTATTGAATGAACGAGTAATTGGTCGAGAAGATCAAAAATCAGATTGTAGGGTGAGAGCTAATGCTACTAAAGAGCAAGGTTAAATCAGCTAAATAAGTGTTAGATACTTAGCTAACTAGTATCACATCTTACCCTTTTATTCCCACAAGTTTTAGTTGATTAACCTCTCATTATCTATCCTAATTAGAAACCCTTGAGACTGCTGTCCGAAATTTGATGCTTGCTGTCCAGATTTCAGATCCAAGCTCCTTGTCTAATCACCGACCTGTAACTTCAAAACCTTGTAGTGGGCAGCTCACACTTCAATTTGCCAATCTCATTGGTTCTCCCAAAACCCAAAGTGTTAATCGACAACAACTATTTTGTAGAAGGAAGAGAGGAAAACAACTTTTAAAACTCAAATTAGAGTGGGATGAGAAGAGAAAGCTAAGATAGGTAAGGAATAAAATCCGAGAATTTACCTAAGCTTTCAAAACTCATTTGATGCTTTGAAAATAGGTTTTCAAAATATCCTAAGGATCTACTAAGCTTATGCATTACGGTCATAACTGCTCGATACTAACTTTTAGAGACTCGACGCTTATTAGGCTCATAATACTTAGTCATCCAATTGACCCTAGTATTATCAACCAAATAAACTCGGTCTCGAGAGATGTATACTTCCTGTAATGCAAGACACATACTCACAACAAAAGAATGCATCAATTCCATACAACACATAGTACATAAGCAACAAACCGGTTAACATTAATATGGAATAGATATTACAAAAGAGAGGCCCTTAGGCCAATAACAATAGTTACAAAAAGATAACAATGAAGCAAAAGTGCCATAAAGATGGCCAAAATAAGAGCCAACCAAGGTGCCTTTAGCCCACAAGGCAATCGACCGACCGCCAAGCTAGTCGCTTTCCCAACCACCAAGACAACAAGAAAAGTAAAGCCCTTTGGGCTCTACCTCTCTGCAACAAAGTTGTTAAGAAGCAAATGAGTACAATAACTTGTTTATTGTACTCGCAAGACCGACGTAAGATAATGTAACTATAATTTAGCTACATGCAAGCTTGATTTAAGTGGATGAGGCTTTGGACTCATTTTAGCATAAAGCAAGTTTCATTTGCAATAACATAGTAGATTGAAAGCAATTTGACAAAGCATTTTTAATTGTTGAAATAACAACGCGATAATAACATAATAACAATCCTGGAAGTGACTAACTCAGGAGCATCCCCGACGCTTATTAGGCTCATAATACTTAGTCATCCAATTGACCCTAGTATTATCAACCAAATAAACCCGGTCTCGAGAGATGTATACTCCCCAGGATGCAGTATACATACCTCACACCAAAAGAATGTATCAATTCCATACAACACATAGAACATAAGCAACAAACCGAAGTTAATATTAATAAGGAAAAGCTATTACAAAAGAGGGCCCTTAGGCCAAATAGCAACAATTCTACAAAGATAACAATGAAGCAAAAGTGCCATAAAGATGGCTATAACACAAAGCCAATCAAGGTGTTTTAACCCCTAGGCATCTCGACCGACCGCCAAGCTAGTCGTCAAAAAATCGCAACACGAGTAGCACAAAAGAGAGGCTCTTGGAGCTCTTCTTCCTCTCGCAACAAAAGCCACAAAATTGCCACAACCACGCGCGATGAGTACATAAAGTACTCCGCAAGACTTACGGTGAGATAACAGAATTATAAATAGCTACATGCAAGCTTTATTTAAGTGGATGAGGCTTTGACTCATTTTAGCATAAAGCAACATTTATTTGCAATAATATAGTAGATTGAAAGCAATTTGACAAAGCATTTTAATTGTTGAAATAACAACGCGATAATAACATAATAACAACAACAAGAATAACTCGAAGTGACTAACCCAAGTCACCACAACAATAGCATGAACTCCCTGCTCATACCAACCCATCAAGTTTTAATTAAAAGTTTGAGACTAGTCTTGAACGACCTTACCAAGCATGTCCATAACCTAGACGAGGCTATTCAATAGTTTTATCCCCGCAGGTGTACCACTGCATCCACACGCCGATCGCTTTTCCTTTGCGCACACTTCCAAGGTGTGCTGCACGCTAAGTCCTACGAGACCTTTCCAAAGGATGAATGCTAATTACGAGCTGCACAACCCACGGGAGAAGGAGACATCACACAACCTTCCCTAAGCTAATGCTCCCTCCCACACTATACATATACATTTGTTTTTGAAAACACACCAACCGAGCTCGCCATAATTAACACCTCCTAGAGTACTTAGTCAAGAGGGGTTCCATATGCCCTCGCGTGGTTAGTACGCAAAAGCGCTTGGCTTAGTGACTCAAGTACTCGGTCCTTAGGGACCCAGCATACCACCACATTCCAAAAACCGCACCATCCATCCAATATGCCCAAGTCTAAATCAATCTTTTATTTTCAGCTTTTGATTTTACAATTAATCAAAGCACAAGTGCTGGACATATAGGAGTAATAATCATTTTGAGTGATCAAGACCATCGACTAAGTCGATGATCGCCAATACTACCGATAGCTACATGTCTAAGCAAGAGGAAACGCAACTACTAAGTGATAAGAGCTCATCCAACGAGCTCAAACCACAGCTAATAACCTAGGCTCATTGGTAGTAGAGGATAAAGAATTCCTACAGATTATGCGACTATAGGATTACTAACGACATTTAACACAAAGTAGCATGCATACATAGAAGTAAAACAAAGTATTAAGCTCTAAAGTAATGGGACATGATGGGAAATGGTCAAACTGCTTGCCTTGTTGCTGTTGCTCAAATTGTGGCAGAGGGTCGCTTCTCGATCACCACAAATGTCTAAACCTAACGGAAAAGCTTATAGAGAACCGATAAGAACGATGAAAGGCAACAAAGACAGCACAGCAAACGAACTCCAAATACCCTGAATTTTCTACAGAAGCAAGGATGATTTTAGGAAATTTTGCAACAAGAACCAATGGATTTGGATTCTCAATGCAAAAGATATGGGCAAAACAATTCTGCTCAGCCCTAAAAATTACCAAACTGCACTATTCACTAATTTAATTATGAGGCAACATTTTCTAGAAAAGTGGTGAGGCTGAGATTTTTATTGTAAAACCAGCACCTCATGAGATGAATAACACAATTGAGTTCATCTCATTTGGAGCTATTATGCACTTTCTATAATTTTTCAAAAACAAGAACTTGAACAAAATTATAATGCACAAGTCCTCATTTCTATAACAGCAACATGCTCAGAACTACTTCTCACAGTGAGTTCATTATTAGAGGAAGCTAACAAAATTGGGTTTACTCACAAATAACCTACAGAGCATTAGTTATGGGTTTTACAAGTTAAACATAAATTTTGAGTGTATATTCAAAGGAGTTTTAAAACCTAGTGGCTAATCTGTGCTCTGGAGCTGAACTCAACTTACAATCATTTTTGGATTAAAGTTAAGTTCAAGACAGAGCTAACACAATTTGAATGACCTCAAAAGGATTTAAAACGAAGAAGATATGAAATTCTAAAGTCTATACCTTATTTCAGTCTATAACTAAGACTTCACCGAATTTCTAAACTCACAAGGGCATGGGAGGACGTGAGCCACAGATCTCAGATCCAACACTCAGATCTCCCAGAGAACATCACACACACGCACGTGAAGTCCAGAGGTCCCTGACCTCTTAGCAACTCACATGCGCGAGGTGAGGGGAGGTCGTGGTCAGAGGTGGGAGATCCAACTGACCATAACACGTAAAGGAGGTCCTGAACGACCAGATCTAAAGGGGAGGTCCTCAACGGTGAGATCTTCCAAAGGAAGATCTAAACTACCAAGATCTCTCGAGGAAGATCTACATCGCCAGACCTCACAGGAGGTCCCGGACGGTCCAGATGTTCCAAGGAGGACTTTGATGGTCCAGATCGTCGTCGAGGAGGACCTTGACGGTCAAGATCTACCCGGAGGTCATGAACGGCCGAGATAACCGAGGGGAGGTCCCACGCAGAGATCTAATGTCTGCACCTCCGTGGAGGTCCGACGCCACGAGAAGCAGGGGAGGTCTTGACGCCCAGATCTCCTGAGGAGGTCTCGACGCCCTGCACTCAGCGCAAGCACACGCTGGACAAGAGTAAATGCACGCCGGACATCAAGGAGGTCCGCGCGGGAGGTCTTAATTAAGACAATAAATGGTGGATTTAAGAACATCAAGACCCAACCAATGATTGCAAGATTGAGCAATTGATGACCGCATTAAACACGGCAAATTCGCCCTAAAACGACAACGGTGCCGCTGCCGTGTCCGACAAAGACCCGAGCTCAAAGATTTGGTCATCGCCGCGGCGTAGACTCGGCGGCGAGAACTAAGGACATCCCTGCAGCGCAATAGTGTTGCGCACACCATGGACTCATTCTCGACGGCGACGACGTTTTAATCGCCGGGCGAGCCGGAGAGGACAAACACAACCGCAAGACGGCCAAAATACGAAAATGCAAAATGGAGCTCATGCGACAATCAAGCGCAGTTAAAACTTAAGCTCCGCAACGCATTCAGCGGTGCCATCATCTAAAGGACTAACAGGAGGTGTACCGGAGGTCCTAAGGTGCCGGGAGGTCGTGGAGGTGATGACCGGAGTTGGGGAAGGCAAGTGAAGCTTCACACCCCAAGGCACCAGCCTCCAAGCTCGACTTTGTCCTCCTCTCAAAAATGCCCAAACACTTCAAGTTAGGGTTAACTTCCAAGAGGTTTTCAGAGCAAAAGTGAGCAAGGTTTGAAGGAGGAGCCACCGAACCCTTGTCTCACCGAGGAGCTCCAAGGACATTCAACAATGGCAGCCAAGATGGGAGGTGAGTTTGGGATGAGGAGCTCACCACGCACAAGTGCAAGGCCGAGGTCAATTGTGTGCAAAGGAAGCCAAGGGAGGATTCCTGTGGGTGACTTATAGACCGAGGTGAAGGTTAGGAGTCGGGCTAAGCTCCATGGTGAGCTTAGCCCACGGGTTGGTCCATGGGGTGGACAAGACATAAAGGTTGACAAGGTGACAAAGGCTGAAATGACTAATGAGGCGAAGTCGACCAAGATTAAATGCGGTCAAGAAAGAGTGTTATAATGTACCCCAAGGTCGACACGATTAATGCACCGCCAGAGCCGTCGATGCGCCAGAGGAAGGAGAAGAACAGGAGGTCTTGGTGACCGCTGGATAAGACCGGGAGAGGTCCTAACCATCGGATCCAATTTTTGAACCAAGAGGTTTTAAGTGGCCGGGAGGAGGTCCCAGCCACACGATCAAGGGTGGGGAGGTCGTGGCTCTCCGATTTCCTTAATCGAGAAAACGCACGTGAGGAAAAGGGACAGGAGGTCCAAAGCGTTGGATCTCCATCCAACGGTGCGGACCTCCAGTGAGGACTTAACCGCACGCGATCAAAAAGACATGAGGGGAGGTCATGGCCTTTGGATTAAAATCCAAGGGCACTGACCTGATGGGGAGGTCTGATACGCACAAGGTGAAAGGGAGGTCTGAGGCCTTGCGCGTGGCGCAAAGGAGGTCTTAGCCCTCCGATTTGAATCTAAGGGCTCCAGAGATGGTCCGAACAGCCCCTTTGATCTCGTGCATTGAGCAGAGATCCAAAGGTGGAAAAAGACAAGGGAGGTCATGGCCGTGGATTTTCGACTCCAAGGGCTATGACCTCAACAAGGCGGAGGACCTTGCTGCGATGACAGCCAGAGGAGGTCGTGGCCTTTGGATCTCAACCCAACGACACGACCTCAACAAATAGCTAAAAGGGAGGTCTGTTAGTTAGATTGAGAGGAGGAGGTCGTGACCATGGATTTTTGATCCAATGGCTGTGACCTCATCAAGGTGGGATGTAGACTTTGAGGTTTGACTCACAGCGGAGGTCATGACCGTGGATCTCTGATCCAACGGCTACGACCTCATGTAGGTGGGACGCTTGCTTAGCTTATCAAGGAGGGGAGGTCAGGCCGTGGATCTTGAATCCAACGGCCAAGACCTCAACAAGGTGGAAGGTGGTTTTGAGGTTTGATAGCCGGGAGGTCAGGCCTGCTGATCTTAATCCAAGGGCCAAGACCTCAACAAGGTGGAGGTCTTCGCGGTGTTGATCATGAGGAGGTCGTGGCTGTTGGATGTAAATCCAACCACCGCGACCTGATCAAGGTGGAGAGGAGGTCGCCGAGGTGCAGACATGGTTGGGCCGACCACTTGAACATGGCTAGCCCAAGGAACAAGTAGGCTTTTAAATTTAGTTTCTAACAGCTGAGGCTTAACAGAATTGTTTGGGATAGCATTTCAACTCCAAAATTCATGAAATTTTTACAGGAGCTTGTTGACAAGAAGATTAACCTTACATAAAATTTCCAGAGGTTATTATGCAATGCATTTTTCTCAGGAAATTCATTAAGGTTGTTTAAAGGATTGTTTTGCCTCCAAAAATTATCGACAAGTGTTATAACTCATGATATTTTTCAGAGGGGTCCCACATCAGTTTTTGGACCAAGGGAAAATATTTCCAATTGATTGGCACAAGATTTAAGATGGATGGAAAATGAATTAGACTTTTGGTCAACAAGAGCTTTGTGTTTTTGGATTACACAACTCTTGGACAAGAATCACATGAGATTTTAGGGTTTTTCAAGATGTGAGAAAAAGTTTTAATTTCTACACATATAATTATGCTTGAATAACCCTAATTATACATTTGGGATGTTACAGTAGGGTTCTATACCACCTGTTTTGTTAGCTCTCGGTTAGGGTGGTATTTCATCCCCTAATCATTGGCTTCTCCTTTCCCGCTCTTAGCTTCTAATCTTCAGTTTCCTTGCTAACCTATCTTCTTAACAGATGTCGGACTAGGTCAACAAGTGGTTGGGATGAAAATCTCCTCGCTCCAATCGTCCGGACAGACTCAGAACGCCTCCGCCCTAGAGTGTGTTTCAATTGTGGCGAGGAGGGCCACTATGCGCCCCGCTGTTCTCGAGGAACAAAGAACGCCACCGCTTTGTTTTTAGTTGTGGTGAAGGAGGGCATTTCGACGAAAAATTGCGGACTAGGAAGAATCAAGGTCTGTTCGGCGCTAGGCGAGGAAGGACACTACAAAGAATCGCTGTACTTCGCTTGTCCAAACTGTGATGAAGACCATTTACCCAAGATTGTCCAATCGCCAAAGTTACTTGTTTTTTGCGAGGAAGCGATCACTATCCCAAGGAATGTAGCATGAACCCGGTGATTGCCAAGTCATTGAATCGCAGCCGATCGCTTCTTCGGTCATCTCGCAGCATCGCAATCGCCAATGCCTCCAAACCGAGAAGTTCTTGGGTGATTTGTCCGAGGAGTTGCGGACAAATTACTACCCATACTTTCCCGACTTTCACCTTGTGGTCGAAAATCTCGTTGTTGCGGGCGTAAAGAGAAAGTCGAGGATCATCGCAAGTGTCAAGAGAGGACTCGTGGTGACTCAAAGAAGGTCGCCAATATCACTTGTTTCTTCGCAATCTCAAGGGCCATTATGCTAATAATTGTCCTAAGAAGCTTGCAAAGAACCCCTCGTCGCTCGCAGTCGTGCCTCCATCACGCACTCGCGAAGTCAAGAAGGTGGTCCCCGCAAATCGATGCCGGATCACTTGTTTCTTTTGTAGCAAGATGGGGCACTACGCCAACAATTGCCCCGTGAAGCATAGCAATCCATTTGTCGATCACTTGTTTCTTCGCAACTATAAGGGCATTACGCCAACAATTGCCCTTTGAAGCAAAGACAAGATCGTTTGTAATCCAATGACTCCATCTTAGCCGAGAAAGCTCGAGGCACCGACGTCGTGTTAGGTACGCTTCGCTAACTCTTGCCCGGATATTATTTTATTCGATTCAGAGCATCTCATCTTTTGTACCTCATCTTTTGTTTGCAGGTCTCCTTTTAAGCTCCTTTGATTGGTTTCGTTGCTCATTCACTCTCCCGGTTTGGAGTTGAGAGTCGAGTCCGAGTGTCGGAATGTCCTGTTGAGATTGAGGAAGTGGAATCCATGCCAAAATTACCTCTAAACCTGTGCAAACCATTGAAATGGATTGGTTGTCTCCACATATGGGATAAATCGATTGCACCAGAAGCTTATCTACCTCACAAGTCCTTGGTGAGCAGTTCATTGCTCACGAGCCGCAAGGTCCACATCTTTTCACTCTTAAAGCAAAGCCGGCTCGATATTCGTGAAGTTCCAAAGAAGGTGTGACTTCGCCGATGTCTTTCCCGAAGATCTTCCGGATGCCTCCTGCTCGAGAACTCGAAAAGGCCATCAAGATGGTACCTGCATCGCCCGATTTCAAAAAGGTCTACTAGTCTACATCGAACCCCAAGAAAATAACGATGTCATCTGGGTTGTCATCAACCGTGTGACGAAAGTGGCACCATTCCTTCCTATACATCTAAAGGCATCACCTCCTGTTGTTGCCTCGAACCTTCGTGGCCTAAACGGCCATAATCCTTTGTAAGAGACTAGTCATGAGGGATGACTCAGATAGTTAGTTAATCGACCAAGGTCTCGTTTGTTAGTGGAGCAACTGCACAAATTGCTCCACCAACTAAGAACGACCTTAGTCCTCTAAGATAGCTAGTCATGAGGATGACTCCGTAAAGCTAGTTAGCAGTCGAGATCCCGTTGTTACTCGAATTAACCAAATAAATCGCTCCGGAATTAACCATACAAGTTGTTCCGGAATTAACCAGACAAATCGCTCCACCAACTAACAACGGCCATGCACCACCAATTAGACAAAAAGCTCTCAGTCTGTCAAAAATGACCTTCGTGTAGATTTTCTAACGGATCTCTACATATCCCGTGATCGTAAGTTTGCATGGTGTGCCAAAATGGTCGTTTCAGATCGCGGCTTCTCTGCTCACTTCTCGATTTTAGCATAGTCTACAAGAAGCTATGGGAATTCGCCTTTTCTTTCAGATCACTTACTATCCTCAAACCGATGGTCGACCGAAGGGCCATCAACGCTTTCATCATTATGGGCAAGTTGGCTCCTCGATATGTGGATCCTTACCGCATCACAAAGAAAGGGGGTCGCCTATAAGTTGAAATTACCGCTGCACTTGAAGGGATACATGATGTGTCCATGCGCCCCTCGCTCAAAGAAGTGCCTTCGTGTCCAAAGAGAGGAAGCTCGCTGGAAACTCTTGTTGTGCAAGAAGTTAGGTCTTAATCGTGACTTAACGAGAAACAATACAATAAAACAAATCAAACAAAATCTGGCTCAACAAGAAACAAGCCGAGCAATATGTAACTAAATAAAGTGTTGGTTGGACTGAACATAGTTCGAGAATTCGGTCCCAAAGACAACAAAAATATTATAAATGGATAAGAGTCTTAAAGGAAGGTTCGTATCTTTGAAGAAGCTAAACGAAGATCAAGGAATCGTGTCCTCAAGATCCTAAAAGTTCAATGGCCAAATCATTATGTGGATGAAGTTGCTTGGAAACGGAAAGACTACCCATCTTCCTTCCCCGCCTGAGCCAAAATCTCGGGACGAGATTTTTGTAAGGGGGGGAGATTTTGTAACATCCCAAATGTATAATTAGGGTTTGTTCAAGTATAATTATATGTGTAGAAATTAAAACTTTTCTCACCTCTTGAAAACCCCTAATCTCTCATGTAATTTTGTCCAAGAGTTGTGTAATCCAAAACACAAAGCTCGTTGACCAAAAGTCAAACTCATTTTCCAATTGTCTACATCTTGTGCCAAACATTTGGAAATATTTTTCCTTGGTCCTAAAACTGATGTGGGGCCCCTCTGAAAAATATCACAAGTTGTAAAACTTGTTTGATAAATTTTGGAGGTAAAACAAATCCTTGAACAACCTTCATGAATTTCCTGAGAAAAATGCATTGCATAATAACCTCTGGAAATTTTATGCAAGGTTAATCTCATTGTCAGCAAGCTCCAGTTAAAATTTCATTAAATTCGGAGTTCATTTGCTATCTCAAATAATTCTGCTAAGTTTCAGCTGTTAAAAACTAAATTTAAAAGCCTACACTGTTCGTTGGGCTAGCCACTTTGCAAATCTGGTCCAGCCCAACCCCATCTGACCTCCTCTCCACCTTGATCAGGTCGTAGCCGTTGGATTAACATCCAACCGCCACGACCTCCTCCTCAGCTAACGCAGCCATGTCCTCCCCACTCACATGAGGTCATCGCCTTGGATCAACGATCCATGACCATGACCTCGCCAAACTACTCGGACCTCCCTTTTGCACTCACTTGAGGTCGTAGCCGTTGGATCCAATCCAAAGGCCACGACCTCCTCTGCAAACCATCGCTGCGTGGATCTCCCACCTTGTTGAGGTCATCGCCCTTGGATAAAAAATCCATGGCCCTGACCTCCCCTCACTGTTAGACTAAGCAAACCTCCCACCTAACCGAGGTCGAGCCGCTGGATCGAGATCCAACACCCCGACCTCCCCTCAAAATCTAGCGCACCCAACCTCCCCATCGTGTGTTGTAGCCGCTGATTTAAAATCACTGGCCACGACCTCCTCCTTGTCTTTGCGCATTAGACCTCCCACAAGACGTGAGGTCGTAGTCTTAGATTTAAATCTAAAGGCCATGATCTCCCTGATGCGTTATGCAAACTCAGACCTCCCCTCTTTTGATCGAACTGCTGGATCAAAAATCCAAAGGTCCCGACCTCCCTTGCCTTTTTGCGCAACGCCTCGAGACCTCCTCGCCCTCTCATCACCATTAGATCTTAACTGATGGCCATAACCTCTTGTGCTTCACGCGTAGTGCTAAGACCTCCCCTTTGGTTGTGCGCCTTGATTTAAATCCAAAGGCCATGACCTCCCCTCTTGTTCTTAAGTTCGTGTGCGGTTAAGACCTCACAGGAGGTCCGCACCGTTGGATTGAAATCCAACGCCTTGGACCTCCTGTCCCTTTTTCCACGCAAGATTCAAGATGATGGAAATCGAGGGTCACGACCTCCCGGCCCAGATCCAATGGTTGTGATCTCCTCCTTCTCCTTTTAAAACTTACCGCTTCGATTTAGATCCGAGGGTCACGACTTCCCCCTCATTTCTAATCGGACGGTGGTGGGCAACTCCTGTTCTTCTCCTAGCTCTGGCGCGCGCGTACGCCATGGCAGTGGAGGAGGCAGTGATCTGTCTTGTCCCAACGGCTCTTTGCCTGCAGGCATTTAATGCGGGCCAGTGCTTTTCGCCCCAAAGTCGTTGTGCAGGCCTGCTCCTGTCACCTCCACGTCCTGTCCAAGCCGTGGACCTCCCTTGGGCTAAGCTCACCATGAGCTTAACCCGTGGTCCAGGACCTCTTTTTGCCCTAGCTATAAAACCCCCCACTGTTGCTCTTAGCTTCTTTTACACACCATTGAGCTTGGCCTTGCTTGCTGGCCGAGCATCTCCTCCACCGACCTACCCTTTTGGCCGCCATTGTTGAAGTCCTTGAGCTGCTCGGTGGCGGTGCTTCATGGCTCCTCTTCAACCTCTTGTTCACTTTGTGCTCCCTGACCTCCTGGAGTTAACCCTAACCCCATTTGGGTTGACATTTTCACCGAGGCCTAACTTGGAGCTTGGAGCTTGGAGTTGGCCGTGGAGCAACCCTTCTTCCCCAACTCGGGTCCTCCACGTCCCCAACCTCCTCAAAGACCTCCGCGACCTCCGTGTAACCCTCTGGTAGTCCAGTGAGATCTTGGCACCCGCGTGTATGTCGCTATGAGCTTTTCTTGGGCACACGCTTGATGTACGCATGGAGCTCATTATCGCTGTTTGTGTTTTGGCCGTGTGTTTTTGCGCCAATCTTCGCTCGTCGCCGTTCAGGCCACCCGCAGTAGGGAATGGTCTGGCGTGTCAAGAACACTATTGCGCACACGTTGGTGCCTTGGATGGCGCCGCGAGGTCCTCATCGCCGGCGACAAGCCTTGGGAGCCTCTCGGGGTTTTGTCGGACGACAATGGCACCGTGCCATTGTCGTTAGGACAAAGATCTCCCCTTAAATGCGATCATCATTGCTTATCATTGGTAAACTCGGTCAGCCTTTAATGCCTTGTTTTACGTCCCTTGTTGCGCAATTAAGGCAAGGCTTAGCCTCCCTGCGTGCATCTCTGGGACCCTTTGCCAAAGGATCACCCCGTGGACTTTTGGCAAAGACCTCCCAAAGACCTCCTCGGGGTCCTCTTTGCAAAAGACCACCCCTGGTCTTTGTAGGACAACCCCCAGACCTCCTCCTTGCGATCTTGACCGCTAGGACCTCCTTGTGGGAGATCTTAGCCGCTGAGGTCCTCCTGTGTTGATCTCCACCGTGTAGGACCTCCCGAGGTCCTCTTAACCTGTGGACCTCCTCGGGTAAATCTTGGCCGCTCAGACCACCCCAAGTGGATCTCGAACCGCCCAGACCTCTTTGTTGTTGTCTTGACCGTTAAGGTCCTCCACAGGACAATCTAGGCCATTAAGGTCCTCCTTGGAAAATCTGGACCGTCCCAGACCTCCCTCGAGAGGTCTTGACGATGTAGATCTTCCTTGGGGAGATCTTGATAGTTTAGATCTTCCTTTGGAAGATCTCACCGCCCAGACCTCCTCGTTTGATCTGGACCGTCCGGTGCTCCCTCTTGTGTTGTGGTTCGTTGGATGCGTATCAACGGCCACGACCTCTCTCATTGCAAGCGTGGCAGGGAGGACATGGACCGTTGGATCCAAGATCAACGGCCCGTGTTCTCTGGACCTGCGCAGGCGCGTGCGCGTTTCCTCTGGAGGTCTTGGGCCGTTGGATTTAAATCAACGGTTCACGTCCTCCCCTCTGTTTTGGAAGTTTAGAAATTCCAGTGAACTCTTAATTATAGACTGAAATAAGGTATAAACTTTAGAATTCCATATCTTATTCATTCTAAATCCAAACGAGGTCATTCAAATTGCGTTAGCTCTGTCTTGAACTTGACTTTAATCCAAAAATGATTGTAAGTTGAGTTCAGCTCCAAAGCACAGTTTTGCCATTAGATTTTAAAACTCACTTTAAATATACACTCAAAATAATGTCTAACTTGTAAAATACATAACTAATGCTCTGTAGATTCTTTTTGAGTGATTCCAACTTTGTTGGTTTCCTCTATTAGTGAGCTCACTAAGAAAATTAGTTTTGAGCATGTTGCTGTTATAAAAATGAGGACTTGTGCATTACAATTTTGTTCAAGTTCTTGTTTTTGAAAAATGGTAGAAAGTGCAATCTAGCTCCAAATGAGATGAACTCAATTGTGTTATTCATCTCATGAGGTGCTGGTTTTGCTGTAAAAATTTCAGTGTCACCACTTTTCTAGAAAATGTTGCCTCATAATTAAATTAGTGAATAGTGCAGTTTGGTATTTTTAGGGCTGAGCAGAATTGTTTTGCTCATATCTTTTGCATTGAGAATCCAAATCCATTGGTTCTTGTTGCTAAATTCCCTAAAAATCACCCTCTTGCTGCTGTAGAAAATTCAGAGTGTTTGGAGTTCGTTTGCTGTGCTGTCTTTGTCGTTTTCGTTGTTCTTATCGATTGTTTTCGTCTTTCCGATTAGGTGTCGACGAGTGTATTGATTCCGTGAGCGATCCTCAGCAACAAATTGGCCAGCAACAGCAAGGCAAGCAGTTTGATCATTTCCATCATTGTCCCATTACTTTAAAGTCTAATATTTTGTTTAACTTGTATGTATGCATGCTTTTGTGTCAAAGTATTTTATCGTTTAGAGGTAGCTATTCCTATTGCATAGTTGCCCTAAATTGTTACCCTGCCACAAACCATAAGTTACTAATATCGCTGGTGAATTAGAGCCCGGTGATTTAAGTATGCTCTTTTATTGCTTTTACGGTGTCATGCTTAGCAATGCTTAGATAACGGTAGTAATGGGCGATCATCGACTTAGTCGATGGTCTTGATCACTCAAAACTGATTATTACTCCTATATGTCCAGCACTTGTGCTTTGATTAATTTGTAAAATCAAAAACTGAAAACAAAAGATTGATTTAGACTTGGGCATATTGGATGGATGGTGCGGTTTTTGGAATGTGGTGGTATGCTGGGTCCCTAAGGACCGAGTACTTGGGTCACTAAGTTAAGCGCTTTTATGCACTAACCACGCTGAGGGCATATGGAACCCTCTTGACTAAGTACTCTAGGAGGTGTTAATTATGAGCGAGCTCGGTTGGTGTGTTTTCAAAAACAAATGTATATGTATAGTGTGGGAGGGGAGCATTAGCTTCCGGGAAGGTCGTCTAATGTCTCTTTCTCCCCGTGGGTTGTGCAGCTCGTAATTAGCATTCATCCTTTGGAAAGGCCTCGTAGGACTTAGCCGTGCCAGCTGTGAGACCCCCAAATATTGGAATGTGCCGAATTAAAATTATACTGGTAGCATAATTCTTAGTTAAGGAACAGTGCAATTCCCTCAAGAATCATACTAGAAGCATAATGATTAATAAGTAACAATTCCAACATTTAGGTTCCCGGATATATGTCATGCAATAGTTCCCAGGATTATTGACTATTGCACATATATCCTTAAACAACATTGCATCATTCACATACAAGTCATTAATTCACATAATTATACATTATAGATTACAAAGTTTGGTTCGGTTGCTACAGTAACCGAATCTGCTACAGTAACAGATGACTTTGGTCATCACCAAAAATTCAACAAATGAAGGAAAAATAAACGATAAAATCCACCAATGGCCCCATCATCCCGCAGCTATTGCGTGGAGGCTAGAACTAGCATCACTCGTTAGCGCCACCCGATCGGGCGCTAACGGGCATCTCGTAAAGAAAACCATCTTCACCGCAACAAGGGGTTATAAAACCACGAGTACGAAAGGTACTCAAAGAAGTCTTACACAAACTAATAAAAGAAAGTGGTTGATAGAACCTATACAAAGGAATAGAATTTTTATATGCATAAGGTTATCAATGTAAGGCTTAAATGGTTCAATTTTTGCATAAAGCGATACACCTTAACCTACAAAGTGCTAAGTTTTAACAAGGCAGTTTGAATAAAGCAATTTGGACCAAAACATTAAGTAATTGAAAGAATAATCATAAACAGTACAAAAGTAATTCACAACTTCAACACTCAAACCGTGCATGACCCATCATGCCGAGATTAATTCCAAGACCCAAATTAGAATAAAATCTATACAGTGACATCAATTCAAGCGTTGTCCGAATCGTGGACACGGCTATTCAATAGTTTTAACCTGCGTAGGGTGTACATCTTTACCCACATGACTTAGTTAGCCGTAAGCCTCGGAATAATAGCACACTTCCTTTGGTATCTTGGTACGTAAACTAAGATTTGGTATTTTTCAACAAGTTGACACTATTGAGTTGGATGACCCATGTGAGATTAATCCCGCTTAAACCAGATCGATAGCATACATTCAACGGGCTCACATGTTGTACAGGAATGCCGACCCGATCAATTAAATGCAAACTCGTGTTAGCTACACATATTACACATGATCGGGCCCTCAAGGAACGTACATGCGATGTAACACATCTACGCCCTACCCTTCTAAGAACATCCGATACCAATATAAGCTCCACATGGCATACGACACGGCCCAAGACTTAAGCATCTATGCCATATGAAATCAATACACATGTCCTTACTCTCTGTATCCAACTCAATAGCATTAACCCTTTACTTAACCAAACAAATACCGCCCATAATCGCATGTGGAAATGCGTTGGGGCTCGAATTGGGCCGTCGAGTTCATCCTTAATCAACCCGCATAAGACATCCACATTTCCCAATTCTCGTGCACAAGGCACCATCACTAGCATCCACTTGTCCAGATTTGAATTAATTGATAACAGGATTTAGAAGCATTTTCAAATCAAATAAACTGAACAAGGATCAAATCATTATAAACCATTTGTTGTTCCTAAGTCGACAAGCTAAGCTTGCCAAACTCTAACGCTCTATGGATTTGCATGGCTAAGCAAAAATTAAAATTAAATATTATAACATCATAGACTACCTTAAGTTGAGTGTATGATTAAATTAAGGATAAGCCACAAGTTCAGGGTATAACTAACTATGAACAGGGCATAAATAGATTTTTAGAAATTTGCATGCACAGTGTCACTGTATTTTAGAATTCTAAAGTTCAAAAGATTAGGTTCAACATGGTGCAGAGAGGAAGCTTGCCTTGATAGTAGTATATAACCTCTTGTTCAGGTTCTTGAGGTTCAACAAAAGATTCAACAAACTCAGAAGAACCAGTATCTAAAAGAAGATAAAAGAATTTCAATGAACACAGGAAAAACAGAAAACAGGATGCATAAAAGAATGTATGGTCAAGGTCTTAATGCATGAGTAATAGTATACTTAAGCTATATCTAATTTATTAAGGATAGTAACCCATATATACTATCCAATGATACTTGTTACCCAGATTTTAGATTTAGAAATATAGCTACAGTATCAGGTTTTATATACTGGAACAGGACAGCAACAAATAATTAGTTACTTAGCGTAACTCTATATAAATAAAATGCTACAGGATAGCTAAGTGTATTAAACTAGTGTTGTGAGCTAACTAGTCATTTACTACTTATTAATGTTAATTTAGGATTTAAGACTTTGTTGTCTGTGTGGTCGGTTAGACCAACACGTAAGCAAAGAAGGAGATCTCAGATCGCTTTGGTGGCTAGTAATGTTACACTACAAAGTTACTCAAAAAGGAAACAATTAATACCAAGACCTACTACTGTTCTCCTACTGGCTCGGCTAACTTAAAATAAAAGGGCAGGTAAAACTGTTGTCGGTTTGGACAACAACTCAAAAACAGCAAAAGTCGTTTACTCCTTTTTGGTTGAATTTGGGAAACTACCCAACCCGACAGACTTAAATGGAAGTTAAAGCTAACAGGGAAGTAATAAATACCACAACAACCTTATGCTACCCTAACACGGCCAATTACAGAAGGTAAAAATAAAAATGAGCTTTTTGTCGGTTGAGCCGACAATTGTAACAGAAAGAAAAAGGTTTACACTAAGAAATGTTCCAGTGATTATATTAGCCAAAAAGGGGTCTAAAGGGATACTAGGGTTTACTCAGCCTTAACTAAACTAATATCCTAACAAGAGAAACTCTATTTCTTGAAAATGATATGAAAGACCGAAAAGTTATAAAAATAACTTTTCAGTTTAAAGGAACAGGGATCATCACAAGAGTAAGTGAGTGATGCATGTGAGTAAGGGATGTCCTAAAAGAGCTTAAGCTAACAGAAGGCAAGACTTAACTTACCAGCTAGGGTTAGAGAAGAAAGGTCAAGGTCTTAGTCAAACAAGAAAAGATCCAGTAGCCTTCTTCCTTGTGCTGACCAAAAGAAATTGATGGAACTTAATTCTAGAGATCATTAGATACATCCTTGCTAAAGAAAGATGGAACCTAACTCACCCAGGTGAGGTTTTCCAAACTGAAGCTTCACAGTTCAAGTTGACAGGGAATAGACCCTTCTGTTCAACTCTACAAGAAATGTCCAAAACTCATATTAGTATGAGACGCAGACCTTCTTGAGGTTGAACAACGATGGAACAAGAGAAGCTTCACTGGTATGAAGGCAAAGTGAGAGAGCTCCTCCTGGTCTACAATGGCAGGAGTCATTGACTAGGGTTTATATAGTGTACAGAAGGTATAGATCAACCGAGAATTGTCTAGAATCTAAGAGGTGGCACTAAAGGATAGACATTGAGAGGAAAATATCATCATTGACACTGTTCACCATTCAGCACACCGGCAAAAATGTTGCCTTTGGTGCACCATGAGAGGAAACAAAGAAACGCCACTTACATGCGGGTCCCAGAGGCAAACACAGTAGCGCACCGCATGCAGGGGAGCAAAACCGGTCACCGACGCGTGGGCCCCAGGGATGTCCACCGCATGCAACGCGCGCAGCAAACCACAGCACACAGCCACCGTCCGATCCTACCCGAGCGGCTGTGATGCAGGGTTTAAAACACGTTGAACCGGTATGGGTGAACGTGGGCCACACGATTCCAACGAACGGCCACGATCGAAGGGGCATGAAGTGGTCCGAACGGCCCACTCTGCAAGAGCCCTCCGATTTGAGCTTAACGGCTGCGATTCAGTGGGGAACTGTCGCGGTCCGATCGGCCCAATCAGTTAGAGCCGTGCGATTGCGAACCAACGGCCCACGATGAGGCGCTCGCGGGAGCTCTTCGGCCCAAGGATTCCATCGCCGTTAAAACGCGATTCAACGGCCCAGATCGAGGCGCTCCGGACGGTCCGAACGTCACCAAGGATCAGGGCCGCACGCTAAGGATCCAACGGCCAATAATGGAAGGGGGTGGAGGCGGTCCGAACGTCACAATACATCCGGCCCGTTCGCGCGAGAATGAAGGGCTGAGATAAATTTGGAGCTTTGGACGCTGGGAGGGACGTGGCCGAGCCGCAGACTGGCTCGGGCGACTGGGTGAGCCAAGTCACATGGTTTGAACCCCGTCCGGTCGCTCACAAGATTAGACCGGGGTTTAGGCCGGGAAGTTTGACCAGGTTTAAATCAAAATTTCAAAACTTTGACTGGGACATTTAAAATAGCAAATGAATTTGTAAATTCACGAAATTTTGCAGAATCACTACTGGGATGATATATTTCCCAAATAAATTTTTAAATCACAGTTTCTTCTTTATAAATACATAAATAATTCAATTAAACCAACTAGGGTTTATTTAAAGACAAATATTTTTCTGAGAATCAAAATAATTTCTAAAATTTCAACAAAAATTATTTTTGGCCATAATAACTTATCTGGTTTTCAAATAAAATATTTCCCAGTCATAATACCAACATTAGATGGTATTTCTTTTTGAAATTTTTGGTCAAGATGAAGTTTGAAGTAGAAATTTGGGGAAATTAGGTTGTAACAAATTGCCTAAATTGCCAAAATGAACAGTAATGACATGAACAGTACTTCATTACTGTATATTAGGGCTAGGGCTGTTACAAACCTACCCCCCTTAAGAAAATCTCGTCCCGAGATTTCTTTTAATTGGGAAGTTGGACAAAGGTGAAACTGAAATGATATTCTTTAGAAACATAACATCAGTTGTCTTTATTTCTTTCAAAGATAGAAAAGAAAACGCTCACATAACAACATAGTGTTGTTATTACAACTTATGTTACATTGCTTTGTTTAACCTTGCCTTTCTTGATTTAAAGACAAGTATTAAACAGCAAAAAGGTGGGGGTGCTCGATCCTCATCAGATCTTCGTGCTCCCATGTGGCTTCATCTTCTAATGATTAGCCCACTGAATTTTTAAGAACTTGACAAAGGCGATTTACGGTCGTGCGCTCCATTTCGCCGAGGATACGCCTTTGGTTGTTCTTGATATGAAAGATCTGGTTGCAGATCAAGATTTTCATAAGCAGTAGCCTCGGTTGGAACACGAAGGCACTTCTTTAATTGAGAAACATGAAAGGTGTCATGGACTGCCGACAGAGTGTCGGGAAGTTCCAACTGATATGCCACGGCCCCTCGTTTTGCAATGATTCGGAAAGGTCCGATATAACGAGGTGCTAGCTTCCCTTTCACTTGAAAGCGATGAGTACCTTTCATTGGCGACACTTTAAGATAGACAAAATCATCTATCTCAAAACTTAGCTCACGACGTTGATGATCGGCATAGCTCTTCTGACGAGACTGGGCAGTTTTCAAACGGTCTCGAATCAGACGAACTTGCTCTTCAGCTTCCAAAACCAAGTCTGGGCCAAAGAATGGTCTTTCACCAGTTTCTGACCAATTCAATGGAGTCCTACAAGCTCTTCCATACAAAGCTTCAAAAGGTGACATTTGAATACTTGCTTGGTAGCTATTATTGTAGGAAAAATCCACATACGGCAAAGATTTCTCCCAATTCTTGCCATATGCTAAAACACAGGCTCTAAGAAGATCCTCCATTATTTGATTCACCCTTTCAGTTCGACCACTGGTCTGAGGATGATAAGCAGTGCTGAAGGATAATTCAGTTCCCATTGCTTGATGAAGACAATTCCAAAAATGGGAAGTGAATTGAGATCCACGGTCGGAAACAATGACTTTAGGAACGCCGTGGAAACAAACAATTTTAGCAATATAGAGCTCTGCCAATTGCTTGCCATTAAAAGTGGTTCTGACAGGGATGAAATGAGCCACTTTCGTCAGATGATCAATTATGACCCATATGGCATCAAATCCATTCTGAGTTTTTGGAAGTCCGGTAACAAAATCCATACCGACTTCTTCCCATTTCCATTGTGGAATAGGTAAAGGCTGAAGGGTACCAGCAGGTTTCAAGTGCTCGGCTTTAACCCTTTGGCAAATATCACATTCAGCAACATACTGAGCAATTTGCCTTTTCATCTTGCTCCACCAAAATGTTTTTTTTTAAATCCTGGTACATCTTAGTACTTCCAGGATGTAATGAAAACTTGGAATTATGAGCCTCTTTAAGAATTAACTCTCTCAGCTGTGAATCTGAGGGTACCACTAAACGATTGCGATATCGAATGGTACCATGAGCATCTTCAGAAAACTCATTGGCTTTACCGGCCTTCATGTTTTCTTTGATCTCTGCTACTTCAGCATCAGTTTTCTGGGCCTCCAGAATCTGATCTTCGAGAGTTGATTTTACTTCCAAGGTAGCAAGAAATCCATCTTCGACCATTTCGAGATTTAAGCGCCGAAGGTCAGCACATAAGCTCTTAGTCAAAGGAATGGTTGATAAACAATTGCATTGTGACTTCCTGCTTAGAGCATCGGCCACAACATTGGCTTTGCCAGGATTGTAGTGAATACCCATATCGTAGTCGTTGATCAATTCAAGCCATCTTCTTTGTCTCATATTCAGATCAACTTGAGTGAATATGTATTTCGTGCTTTATGATCAAGATAGATTTCATAGCGATTGCCAAGAAGGTAATGTCGCCAAATCTTTAATGCATGGACTATCACGCCAATTCCAAATCATGGGTAGGATAATTCACCTCATGAGGTCGCAATTGCCTGGATGCATATGCCACAACTCGGCCCTCTTGCATAAGCACACAACCAAGTCCATGGCGAGATGCATCACAATAGATATCAAAATTCTTATGGACATCTGGAAGAGTGAGAACAGGAGCTTCAGTCAGGAGCTTTCTCAAAAGCTGAAAACTGTTCTCACATTCCATTGACCAAAAGAATTTGTTCTCTTTCTTCAAGAGTTGAGTCAGTGGTCTGGAAATCTTGGAAAAGTTTTCAATGAACCTACGGTAATATCCCGCAAGTCCAAGGAAACTTCGAATTTCAAGAACATTCTTGGGCTGCTTCCAGTCTAGTACATCTTGTACTTTGCTGGGATCAACAGTAATACCCCCTTCGGATAATACATGTCCCAGGAATGCAACTTGTTTGAGCCAGAATGCACACTTGCTAAATTTAGAATACAGCTGATGCTTGCGAAGTGTATCCAGCACAAGTTTCAAACGATGCTCATGCTCTTTGTCAGACTTGGAGTAGATAAGAATGTCGTCAATGAATACGACAACAAACTTATCCAAGAAATCCATGAATACTGAATTCATTAGATTCATGAAATAAGCAGGAGCATTGGTTAGACCAAAGGACATAACAGTATACTCGTACAACCCGTACCGAGTAGAAAATGCTGTTTTAGGAATATCCTCAGTTCTAACCTTGATCTGATGATAGCCCGATCGCAAATCGATCTTAGAAAAGACACGGGCTCCAGTCAATTAATCAAAAATAGGTGAGTGACAAGGCAGATGTTACCACTAATTTGGTTAAGGACAAAAGAGTAAGATAATATATGTGGTTAAAAGAGAGGGACAAGGAAGGATAACAATGGTGCCACTAAGTGACCACATATAATGTGAAATCTACAACCATAGCTGTATTTAATACAACATGACTTGTATTGAATGCACAAGGGACTTAGGTGATGGAGAAAGTAAGAATGACCAAGTCTGGTAAATAGGATCAGTCGGATTTGGGAATAGATTGGCCAAAGAGGTAGGTGACTACGGTTGGAATATTTGACCAGCGGAATGTACCAATGGATTAGGCCGCACCTTGTAGATCAGATAAACAACCAATCTATTAAAATTTGACACCATCAAATTTACTCGAAAGGCTACCTATTGCATATTTATTTTGATACTATAGCAATTCGATCGGTTTTGAAAACTGATTTAAGTGAATAAATAACAAGAGATGGATGAAGATGATGCATGCTCCATTGAGGTAGGACAATAAACTGCTTACTAAACAAGGAATGGGATGTTCCAGAATCAAATAAGGCAGAAGCTGGACTAAAATTAACTAGGAACATACCTAGAACAACGTCGGTTGCATCATCGCTTTCTCGAAGAAGTCGTTCACCCGACCTCGGACCGGGCTGGATCAGACGGATGATACCTTTAGAGATGGTGCTGGACGAATAATGTAGGAAAAGTTGAACAGGAGGCAACCCACGTTTCTTAGCAAAGCACTGGCTTGCGAAATGTCCAGGACGACCACAATGATAACAAATCACCCTGCACTTGATATTGCGGGTAGTAGGTGGCTGATTTCCACTAGGTGCAGGCTGCTCTAAAGATGGAGGTGGACGAGGTGCAAATACTAGCGTCCTCGTCGAAATGGGAATTGGGGTTTTAGAAAGCTGAACAGGAGGTAGGCCACGAGCCTTTGTATAGCATTTATTTGCATAATGCCCAGGACGACCACAGTAGAAACAGATCACTGTTGGCTTAACCTTATTAGTAATCTTGGGCTGATTCATACAGTTCTTAGTCGATCCAAGTCGTTTTGAGGATAGCTTCTTGGAAAATCCGTCGTTGCAGTTCAACCGACTTGGTGATCATCTGGTGTAGATGACACTCTTTAGACGATGATCGTGTCCTTCACAGAGAAAACAAGTGATCTTGATAGTCAGGCGGACCCGGTGGATGTTCTCCGTCACGCTTGGGACAATTTGTAGTGCACTCGTTGTTGTAGTGCCCTTCCTCTCCTGGCGTCGGATGCACCTTGATCTTGCCGATTGCCCTTCTTAACTTCCCGAGGTGAGTGTTCAGAGGAGTACTAGGTTACGCCATTCTATTATCACACGGATGGTTAGAGGACAGACTAAGGATACACTCATTTGAGTGCGAAGAATATATATATATATATATATATTTAACAGCAAGGAAAGTACTAAACTTAGTATTCATGATGATATGGGATGCACCAAAAGTTAACACCAAAGAAAATGCAAAGGCACAAAGGCCCACATAAGATCCAATAAAGCAAATCATAGTTTTCCGGCATAATTGCTATACATACTGCCCGTAGGCGATGCGCAATTATTTGGAACCAAAAAAAGAACGAACAATTACACTACAACATGTACTTCTACAGGATAAAGAAAATAATTAGGCTGGACATAATCTAAGAATAATCCCTATCTTCATCCTAATTTCGCAGTTACAACACTGTCTTCTCGTCCCTTCGACATTGTTCTTCTGGGTGAATACCAACATGTCTATCTTTGGAAACAAGAGATGAGCAATAGAAAACATTTTGCAAAAACCCCATGAATAGTAAGGTAAGGATTAGAGACTAGGATAGGTAAGAAATAAAGGATGGCTTACTTAGACTTTCCAAAATTATTTTGCTAACTGGAAAATAATTTCTTAAAAGACTTGCCAATACTAACGACCATGCTATTTCTAACCTACAGGCAATGTATGCTCTGATACCAACGCTGTGAGACCCCCAAATATTGGAATGTGCCGAATTAAAATTATACTGGTAGCATAATTCTTAGTTAAGGAACAGTGCAATTCCCTCAAGAATCATACTAGAAGCATAATGATTAATAAGTAGCAATTCCAACATTTAGGTTCCCGGATATATGTCATGCAATAGTTCCCAGGATTATTGACTATTGCACATATATCCTTAAACAACATTGCATCATTCACATACAAGTCATTAATTCACATAATTATACATTATAGATTACAAAGTTTGGTTCGGTTGCTACAGTAACCGAATCTGCTACAGTAACAGATGACTTTGGTCATCACCAAAAATTCAACAGCGGAAGGAAAAATAAACGATAAAATCCACCAATGGCCCCATCATCCCGCAGGCTATTGCGTGGAGGCTAGAACTAGCATCACTCGTTAGCGTCACCCTGATCGGCGCTAACGGGCATCTCAGAAAGAAAATCATCTTCACCTGCAACAAGGGGTCATAAAACCCTGAGTACGAAAGGTACTCAGCAAGTCTTACACAAACTAATAAAAGAAAGTGGTTGATAGAACCTATACAAAGGAATAGAATTTTTATATGCATAAGGTTATCAACAGAAGGCTTAAATGGTTCAATTTTTGCATAAAGCGATACACCTTAACCTACAGTGCTAAGTTTTAACAAGGCAGTTTGAATAAAGCAATTTGGACCAAAACATTAAGTAATTGAAAGAATAATCATAAACAGTACAAAAGTAATTCACAACTTCAACACCAAACCGTGCATGACCCATCATGCCGAGATTAATTCCAAGACCCAAATTAGAATAAAATCTATACAGGTGACATCAATTCAAGCGTTGTCCGTAACCGTGGACACGGCTATTCGAATAGTTTTAACCCTGCAGGGGTGTACATCTTTACCCACATGACTTAGTTAGCCCGTAAGCCTCCGGAATAATAGCACACTTCCTTTGGTATGCCGGCCGGGTAAACTAAGATTTGGTATTTTTCAACAAGTTGACACTATTGAGTTGGATGACCCATGTGAGATTAATCCCGCTTAAACCGCATCGATAGCATACATTCAACCGGGGCTCACATGTTGTACAGGGAATGCCGACCCAGTCAATTAAATGCAAACTCGTGTTAGCTACACATATTACACCGCAGTCGGGCCCCTGAAGGAACGTACATGCGATGTAACACATCTACGCCCTTACCCTTCTAAGAATGTGAGACCCCGATGTTTATTAGGCTCATAATACTTAGTCATCCGATTGACCCTAGTATTATCAACCAAATAAACCCGGTCTCGAGAGATGTATACTTCCCGAATGCAAGATACATACCTCACAACAAAAGAATGTATCAATTCCATACAACGATAGAACATAAGCAACAAACCGAAGTTAATATTAATAAGGAATAGCTATTACAAAAAGAGGGCCCTTAGGCCAAATAGCAACAATTCTACAAAGATAACAATGAAGCAAAAGTGCCATAAAGATGGCTATAACACAAAGCCAATCGGTGTGCCTTAACCCCTAGGCATCGACCGACCGCCAAGCTAGTCATCGAAGAAGGCGCAACACGTAGCACAAAAGAGAGGCTCTTGGAGCTCTCCTTCTTCCTCTGCAACAAAAGCCACAAAATTGCCACAACCACGCGATGAGTACATAAAGTACTCCGCAAGACTTACGTGTGAGATAATGTAACTATAAATAGCTACATGCAAGCTTTATTTAAGTGGATGAGGCTTTGGACTCATTTTAGCATAAAGCAACATTTATTTGCAATAATATATTAGATTGAAAGCAATTTGACAAAGCATTTTTAATTGTTGAAGTAACAACGAGATAATAACATAATAACAACAACAAGAACAATCTCGAAGTGACTAACCCAAGTCACCACAACAATAGCATGAACTCCCGCTCATACCAACCATGTCAAGTTTTAATTAAAGGTTGTAGTCTAGTCTTGAACGACCTTACCAAGCATGTCCATAACCTAGGATGAGGCTATTCAATAGTTTTATCCCTGCAGGTGTACCACTGCACTCCACACGCCGCACCGCCTTTCCATTAGGCACACTACCTTTGGTATGCTTGCACGGCTAAGTCCTACGAGACATTTCCAAAGGACAATGCTAATTCGAGTCGCACAACCCACGGGAGAAGGAGACATCACACAACCTTCCCGGAAGCTAATGCTCCCTCCCACATCACACACACATTTTATCTTTAAAAACACACCAACCGAGCGACCCCAATTAACACCGCCTAAAGTACTTAGTCAAGAGGGTTCCATATGCCCTCGTGTGGTTAGTACGTAAAATCGCTGGCTTAGTGACCCAAGTACTCGGTCCTTAGGGACCGGGCATACCACCACATCCAAAAACCACACCATCCATCCAATATGCCAAAGTCTAAATCAATCTTTTATTTTCAGTTTTTGATTTTACAATTAATCAAAGCACAAGTGCTGGACATATAGGAGTAATAATTAGTTTTGAGTGATCAAGACCATCGACTAAGTCGATGATCGCCCATTTCTACCGAAAACTAAGCATGTCTAAGCCATTTACATCGAAACTACTAATGATAAGAGCTCATCCAACGAGCTCCCACCACAGCAAATAACCTAGGCTCATGGTAGTAGAGGATGAACAATTCCTACAGATTATGCAACTATAGGCTTGCTAGCTTACATTTAACACAAAGTAGCATGCATACATAGAAGTAAAACAATATATTAAGCTTTAAAGTAATGGGACAATGATGGAAATGATCAAACTGCTTGCCTTGTTGCTGGCCAAATTGTGGCAGAGGGTCGCTCTCGGGATCACCACAAATGTCGAAACCTAACGGAAAAGCGAAAAAGAACCGATAAGAACGACGAAAAACAACAAAGACAGCACAACAAACGAACTCCAAAAGCCATGAAAATTTTACAGCAGCAAGACAATGATTTATCATGACTTTAGCAACAAGAACCAATTGATTTGGATTCTCAATGCAAAAGATATGATGAAATCAATTCTGCTCAGCCTAAAAAAAATACCAAACTGCACTATTCACTAATTTAATTATGAGGCAACATTTTCTAGAACAGAGGTGAAGCTGAAATTTTTACTGTAAAACGAGCACCTCATGAGATGAATAACACAATTGAGTTCACCTCATTTGGAGCTATATTGCACTTTCTATAATCTTTCAAAAACAAGAACTTGAACAAAATTATAATGCACAAGTCCTCATTTTCCTAACAGCAACATGCTCAAAACTAATTTTCACAGGGAGATCACTAATAGAGGAAACCAACAAAGTTGGTCTCACCCAAAAATAGTCTATAGAGCATTAGTTATGTATTTTACAAGTTAAGCATTGATTTAAGTGCACATTTTAAAGTTGGTTTTAAAATCTAATGGCAAACTGTGCTCTGGAGCTGAAGTCAACTTACAATCATTTTTGGATTAAAGTCAAGTTCAAGACAGAGCTAACACAATTTGAATGACCTCATTTGGAAATAAAATGAAAGAGATATGAATTTCTAAAGTCTATACCTTATTTCAGTGTATAACTAAGACTGTACTGGAATTTCTAAAACCCAAAGGACATGGGAGGACGTGAGCCACAGATCTCAGATCCAACGGCTCAAGACCTCCCAGGAGAACATCACACACGCCAAGACGTGAAGTCCAGAGGTCTGGACCTCTTAGCAACTCACATGCGCGAGGTGAGGGGAGGTCGTGGTCAGAGATGGGAGATCCAACGGACCACAACACAGAAAGGAGGTCCGAACGGACCAGATCTAAAGGGAGGTCCTCAACGGTTGAGATCTTCCAAAGGAAGGTCCAAACTATCAAGATCTCCCTGAGGAAAATCTACATCGTCAGGACCTCACAGGGGAGGTCCTGGACGGTCCAGATGTTCCAAGGGAGGTCCTCGATGGTTCAGATCGTCCGAGGGAGGACCTTGACGGTCGAGATCTACCCGGGGAGGTCATGAACGGCTGAGATAACCTAGGGAGGTCCTAAGGGAGGTCCTAACGCCTGCAGACCTCGGAGGTCAGGACGGCCACGATTGCGCAAGGGAGGTCTTGGACGCTCAGATCTCCTTGGAGGAGGTCATGGAGGTCCTGCACCAGCGCTTTAACTTCGCGACGCCGCTTGGACATGAATAAATGCGCCGGGACCATGAGGAGGTCCGCGAGGGAGGTTTTAAATGCGCACAAGAGACAAAGTTTAATGGCATTTATCGCTAACCCCATGATTGCAATGATTGGGCATTTAAAACGGTGAATTCATGTCCTAAAAACGACAATGACACGCTCGGGACGTCCGACAAAATCCCGAGCGGGAAGAAGTGATCCTCGCCGGCGATGTAGAGCCCGCCGGTGAGGTCCAATGATACCATTGGGTCCGCAATAACCATGCGCACCCAATGGTCCTCCTCTCAACGGCGGCGACGGCCTTGAACGCCGTCGAGCCGGAGAGGACAACGAAGACAAGCACACGGCAAAATCCAAAATGCAAAAGGGAAGCTCCGCGCGACATCCAATCAAGCGTGTGCCCAATTTAAAAGCTCCGTGACCTCATACATGCGGGTGCCCAGTAGCTAAAGGACTATCAGGAGTACCGGAGGTCCTAAGGTGCCGAGGAGGTCGAGGAAGGAGGACCGTGCCGGGAGGAAGGGTGCTCCACGGCCAAAGCTTCAACTTCAAGCTCCACTTTGTCCCCCTCTGCAAATGCCCAACAATATCAAGTTAGGCCTTGGTCCCAGAGGGTAAGGCACAAATGGAAGCAAGGAGAAAAGGAGGAAAAACTCCAGGGACCCTTGTCCACCGAGGAGCTTCAAGCTTCTCAACAATGGCGGCCAAGAGGGGAGGTGAGTGAAGGGGGAGCTCAGCCACGCACAAGATGCAAGGCTGAGATCGGTTGTGTGCAAAGGAAGCCAAGGGAGGATCCCCAGGGTGACTTATAGCCTGAGTGAAGGTTATGAGCTGGGGCTAAGCTCCATGGTGAGCTTAGCCCACGGGTTGGTCCATGGGGTGGACAAGACATAAAGTTGACAAGGGGGCGGTCGAGTGGACATGAGGCGGAAGGTCGACCAAAGATTAAATGCGGTCAAGAAAGAGTCGTTAAAGGTGCCACAGAGGCTGGCGCGTAACTCCACCGCCAGAGCACGCTGCGCCAGAGGAAGGAGAAGAACAGGGGAGGTCCTTATGACCGTTGGATAAGACCTGGGGAGGTCCTAACCATCGGATCTCATTTTTGAACCGTTATGCTTTAAGTGGCTGGGTGGAGGTCCCAGCCACACGATCAAGGATGTGGAGGTCGTGGCCCTCCGATTTCCTTAATCGCGAAAACACACGTGAGGAAAAGGGACAGGAGGTCCAAAGCGTTGGATCTCCATCCAACGGTGTGGACCTCCAGTGAGGACTTAACCGCACGCGATCAAAAGGACATGAGGGGAGGTCATGGCCTTTGGATTTAAATCCAAGGGCACACAATGACCGGGGAGGTCTGATATGATGCGCAACAGGCAAGGGAGGTCCGGACCGTTAGATTTAGATCTAAGGGTTCCGATCAAAAGAGGTGGAGGTCCTGAGCTTGCGCAACGCACAAGGGAGGTCATGGCCTTTAGATTTAGATCTAAGGGCTACGATCTCACGTCTTGCCGGGAGGTCAGTGCGCATGAGACAAAAAGGAGGTCGTGACCGTTGATTTTAATCAAACGGTGCACAACAAAAGATGGGGGAGGTTGTGAGTGCTTGATAACGCAGGGTGGTCGTGAGCTGTTGGATCTGATCCAACGGCTACGACCTTGGTTAGGTGGGAGGTTTGTTTAGTTTAGGTTGAGAGGAGGAGGTCAGGGCCATGGATCTTGGATCCAAGGGCTATGACCTCACGCAGGTGGGAGGACCTGACCGAGTATGTTGAAGGAGGAGGTCGTGGCTGTTGGATTTGATCCAACGGCCACGACCTCAACAAATGGGATGACCTCATTGCGATGGTTTAACAACATGAGGAGGTCTTTGAAGTTTAACACACGGGAGGTCATGACCGTGATCTTTGATCCAACAGTTACGACTGATGAGGCGGGAGGTCCTTGCGGTGTTGATCATGAGGAGGTCGTGGCTGTTGGATGTAAATCCAACGGTGCGACTGATCAAGGTGGAGATGAGGTCTCACGAGGTGCAGACATGGTTGGGCTGGACCAGACTTTGAACATGGCTAGCCCAAGGAGCAGTGTAGGCTTTTAAATTTAGTTTTTAACAAAGCTGAAACTTAGCAGAATTATTTGAGATAGCAATTGAACTCCAAATTTGATGAAATTTTAACTGGAGCTTGCTGACAATGGGATCAACCTTGCATAAAATTTCCAGAGGTTATTATGCAATGCATTTTTCTCAGGAAATTCATGAAGGTTGTTTAAAGGATTGTTTTGCCTCCAAAAATTACCAACAAGTGTTATAACTCATGATATTTTTCAGAGGGGTCCCATATCAGTTTTTGGGACCAACAAAAATATATTCCAAATGTTTGACACAAGATTTAAGATAATTGGAAAATGAGTTTGATTTTTGGTCAACAAGAGCTTTGTGTTTTTGGATTACACAACTCTTGGACAAGAATCACATGAGATTTTAGGGTTTTTCAAGATGTGAGAAAAAGTTTTAATTTCTACACATATAATTATACTTGATTAACCCTAATTATACATTTGGGATGTTACAAAATCTCTCCCCCTTACAGAAATCTCGTCCCGAGATTTGGCTCACTCGGTAAAGAAAGATGGATAGTCCGCACGCAGACGATCTTCTCTTTCCCAAGTAGCCTCATCCTCAGAATGGTTTGACCACTGAACTTTAAGGAACTTGATGGTCTTATTCCTTGTCCTTCGTTCAGACTCATCGAGTACGCGAACAGGTGCTCGCGATAGGTCAAATCTTCCGGACATCGAGGGTTTCCACGGGCTTCCTCGGTTGGAACACGGAGGCACTTCTTAAGCTGGGACACATGGAAAACATCATGTACCCCTCAAGTGCAGCCGGCAACTCCAACTTATAGGCAACAGCTCCTTCTTCTCGATAACGCAGTAGGGACCGACATATCGAGGAGCCAACTTGCCCTTGACGCCAAACGCCGATCGCCCTTCAAAGGAGAGACTTTGAGATAAACAAAGTCATTAGGCTCAAAACGTAACTCACGCCGACGGCGATCCGCATAGCTCTTTTGCTGGATTGAGCTATGCGCAAACGCCACGAATAATATTTGGACTTGGCGCCGGCCTCATTGATTGAGTCCGCCAAAGAGAGGTCTCTCACGGTCTCTCACCAGTTCAACGGGTTCTACACTTTCTCTGTATAAGGCCTCAAATGGTGCCATGCCGAGACCGCCCGAAGTCGTTGTTATAAGAAAACTTCGGCGAATGGCAAGCATTTCTCCCAATGCTTCCCATAGAAAGGACACAAGCACGAAGCATGTCTTCCAAAACTTGGTTGACCGTCTCGCCCCGACCATCGATTTGGGGTGATATGCCGTGCTAAAGGTAAGACGGGTTCCCATAGCCTCTTGCAAGCTATGCCAAAACGAGACGTGAAAAGGATCCACGATCCGACACAATCGTCTTGACACACCGCAAACTCACGATGCGGCGATATAGAGTTCCGCCAAAAGACCTACCAAGTTCGATCTTGACGGGAAGGAAATGTGCCACCTTAGTCAATCGATCGATGACGACCCAAATGGCATCATTCTTCTTCGGGACGGGTAGACCGTGATAAAATCCATTCCGATCGAATCCCACTTCCACTCAGAATTGGCAAAGGTCAAGCGACCAAGCAGACGCCGATGCTCGGCCTTGACACGACGACACACGTCGCACTCGCCAACGAACTTCGCGATCTCCCTCTTCATTCGGGTCCACCAAAATCTCTGGCGGAGATCTTGATACATCTTTGTGGCCCCGGGATGAATTGTGACGACCCAATCCTAGGGTTCCCGAGAGATCCTCCAGACCTCCGAAACCAGTGAGACCTCCCAGAGGTCCATTAAAGGACCTCTCGGGCTGACCACCAAGACCCGCCAGAGGTCAGCCAAGACCTCTGGAGGTCCAGGAGATCACAACCCGAGAGAGGGTCTTAGAACCAGGAGCACCCGAGAACCTTTCCATAGCCAAACAAAGGAGAACGAGGAGGTCTCGAGAGTGTTCCCAAGACCTCCCACGAGCCTCCGGGGAGGTCGTGGAGATCTGAGTCCACCTCAAGCACCTTCGTGATACCCTCCTCGGTGAGGACATGGAGGTCCAAGCTTACTCCCAAGTTCCTGTGAAACCCGAGCAGTCCCAAGGATCATGGCTAGCCCTTCACAAAGAAAATACACAATGGTGGTATCCTAACACACCTTTATTGAAACATAATATTTAACAGAGTTGATTACAAGGTGGCCTTGGGCCAAGCACAAGTACACAAGAGCAGAAGAAAGCAAAAGGGTCCATCAACAAGCCACAGGCAGCTGACTGGAGGCATAACCTAGCTGCTTTGATCTCCATCACTACCAAAGTCTTCTCCTGGCAAAAATTGTAATGAGCAAGAGTGAGCACTACCACTGTGCTCGCAAGTTGCACCCGTGGATTAACAATATGACATGCATAAGGGATAATCAAGGATGGCATAATATGGTTGATTTGCACAAAGCAAATTTTCTTTTAAGTACCATTATTGAGTTTCAAAGGTGTCTTTCAATAGATAAAATTCATTTTACCAAAGCAATTTTTCGGTTGGATAGCATTCATCATTATTTGGTGAAGGATACCTCCCGACATTAGGCTCCTCGCCCAAACCCATGGGACGGCAAATCCCAAAACAGATTTGAAAATCATTTTAAATTCCCAAAGTCAACAACTAACTTCAAGTGGCCTTTGCCAAGACGCCTTGACCGTGGACACGGCTATTCAATAGATTTAACTCGCAGAGGTTGTGCACTTTACCCACACGACATGAGTACTCTAGTTTGTCCGGCATTCGTCAATACCACCTCTCACTTCCAAAGGTAAGAGATCTAGAGCTCATGACAAGGCCTTTACAATGCATTGCTCCACCACGACCTTTCCTTGCTAAGGTTTCACCCCCTATGGATAGCCATCCGTGGAAGCCCCTCTTGCACCAAAGGGGAACAATGGGTCATCAAAGACCACTAGCCAACAAGACCTCCCACACCACCAATGGAGCAAAGATGTAGTGGAGTTTTGCAAATTATTCACCAGTCCCACGCCCCACATCGAGACATGTGGTTGCACGATTTGGCATCACCCATTATAGGCCTAGCATTGGTCGCTCAAAGACCGGTCCTCAACTCGACTAGGGCGATTTCCACAAACCCAAGGGTATCGATCTACCATAAAGGCACGATCCGTGCATAAACTTGCACCAACCAAGCCAACCAATTCGCCGAGCCTAAATCCATTTTCATTTTCTTTGCTTCCCCAAAGAATACTTTCATACCTTCATGACAACCCAATGCCATGGTGAAAACATTTAAAACATTATTTGGTTATGTTGGTAAAGATTTCCCCAAATCAACAGCTTTTGGTCTAAGCATAACTAAGCATATGTTTTTCAAATGGTCTTGACTCATACTATCAGATAGCCAAGTTTGACCTAAAGGTGACAATGTGTTACGCATCAAACCAACAGAGGTCATACAAAGGAACTGGTATAACTATGAAGTTAAAACTGGTATTGAACTAACTTGATAGAAATAAGCGTGCAATATATTTTAAAACTGGACATAATTAATTTGATATACTAGGTGCAATATGATCAAGAATGCAACTTGCCTTGCTCACTACTTAGAGATTCTTCTTCTTCAGAACTTTCGGATTCCCCGTAATCTTCACAATCTACATATATATAGAAGGCAAATTCAAAGAAGATTCAAACAGAGATCCAATAAAGATCCAAATAAAGAACCAGGAGAACTCCAAAGAAATCTCAAAAACCCAATTAACAGAAGAGCATTGTATTTAGATTAGGTTCTTTTGGAGAAGGTCTAGCTTACCAAAGGAAAAAGAGGTCTTTAGAGAAGGTCCCAAGATGTGACCTAGGCAGAGGGCGAGAGGTTCCAGAGGCGAGATGCTTGCACAAGGTCAGAGAGGAGGTCCTCACACGAGCACCTCGAGTTTCAAAAGAAGTCCACGAAAGGAGGTCTGTGAAGGACAAGATCAGCTCAAGACTTGGTGAAAACAAGGGTGGAGCAGATCATCAAAGGAACTTACTGTAAAGGAAGTAACGGTTGAAAGGGGAGGTCGAGGAGCCAAGGTCTTCCTCGGAAAAGTTCTTGGACGAGAGCCAAAGTAACAGAGTGTGGAGAAGGAGAAGGGTGATGTGTTAGAACGTTTCATCTATGTGTAGTCAAAGTGGTGAAGAAAACTAGGTACTTACGTGCAAGGATAAATATAGAGGTAAGTCAAAAGTTGGTGATTGTCAGGGCAGGTGTCACCACCACCCTGGGTGAAAGGTACATTAAAAGACACGTAAGCTGCTATGGGAAGGAACAAAGAAAAATATCCATGTACGGCTTAGTGACTCACTTCAAAGTAAATACCACGTATGAGAACGATTAGACGTGACAAGACCTACATTAAATGCCCTGTACATACGTGGCGGAAGAAATGAGAACGCCTAAGGCCGGCAAGTGGGGCCGGCCAAATTAGCAACACCGTCAACCATAGGGAGGTCTTACCCCGCAGAGGAGGTTCTCGGGGAGGTCCGAGCAGCTTAGGAGGTCCTAAGCCCAGGACAGGAGGTCTAAAGGTTAAGGAGGTCCAGACAGGGGAGGTCCCGACGGTCAGGATCTCACCAAGGAGGTGTAGCGAGGAGGTCTAAGCGGTTGGATCTCCGAGAGGAGGTCCAACACCAAGAGCCGCATGAGGAGGAGGTCCTCAAAGAGAACAGACGCTGGGAGGAGGTGGGCCTTTGGATTCAAAGTGAGGAGGTCCAAGCCGTCCGATTTAAATCAAAGGGGAGGTCCGAATCGCCCGATCGTAAGCTAAGGGAGGTCCATGAAGGGACATAACGCATGGGAGGTCTAGACCCTTGGATTAAAAATGGGAGGAGGTCTAGACCGCTAGATGAAGTACAAAGGAGGTCCATGCGAAGTGGTTCCAGAGGCATTCCATAGAGGGGTTCTACCCGAGGGAAGTCTTTTCGGTCAAGAATAAAAGTTAAGATGGTTCAAATGATCTTAGGAAAAATCGAAGGCACACAAGAGAGCCATTGGGATGCATAGAGGTCCGAATGAAAGGAGGTCTGGGCATCAAGAGGTGTCCAGACGACAAGAAGTTTAGACTGAAGAGAAGTCTGAACAGAAAAGAGGTTTGAACCCTAAGAGATTCAAACCAACAAAGAGGTCCAAATGACCAAGTTCAAAGAAAGGAAGGCCTGATCATACGAGTATCTCCTGGTGAGACGAGGTCTAAGCTTTAGAGGAAGTCTAAACCTACAAGACTCGAAAGAGATAGGTTACAGGAGAATTGTTGAGCTTTCCAGCAAGGAGGCACAACAACACAAATCCTTCCAATAGAACCCAGATTTGAATTCTCACTAAAGCAAAAATAGTTTTAATTTATTTTACACATTTTAAAAAGTATTTAGAAAATCAAGATGTTACATGAATGGATAACGGCGAATCATGGGCTTCGCGGAGGATTAAATTCCGCAACTACATGTCCTTTGGAACCACAAGGCGTTGCCCGAACCTCACGACGCCATGCTCATCCTCAGAGAAGCACTTGGTCGTTCCGTTCTTGACATTTGCCTTAATGTGGCTCACTCCCAACCGATCGCCGAGCGGACTTGATCCGATCCACCAAGGTTGGTTGCACAACCAAGGCAGCGAGAGAACCACGCTCAACTAAACCCAAGTTGAGACTGAAACTCTTCCGAAGAGAGGTGAAGCTCCTCGACAACAAGGCATTGCAATGCGCTTATGACTAAGCGCATCGGCAACTACATTAGCCTTGCCCGGATGGTAGTGTATACCCATGTCATAATCCTTGATCAACTCCAACCATCTCCTTTGCTTGAGGTTCAGTCAGTTTGGGTGAACAAATACTTAAGGCTCTTGTGATCCGAATACACTTCACAACGACACCGATTAGGTAATGTCGCCAAATCTTAAGTGCTTGAATCACAGAAGCCAACTCCAAGTCATGAGTAGGGTAGTTAAGTTCATGAGGTCTCAATTGCCTTGATGCATAGGCCACCACCTTGCCTTCTTGCATAAGGACACAACCGAGGCCTCGACGAGAAGCATCGCAAAAGATATCGAAGCTTCGATGGATATCGGAAGAACAAGAACGGAGCGGTGGTCAAACGCTTGAGTATATGGAAACTTGCCATGCAAGCATCGCACCACGTGAACTTCTTGTCCTTCTTGAGCAACTCCGTCATCGGCTTTATGCGATCTTGGAGAAGTTCTCGATAAAGCGCGATAATATCCCGCTAAACCAAGAAAACTCCGCGACGGTGGATGAAGTGGGCGGACTCCATGAAAGAACATCGGTGACCTTGTTAGGATCAATGACACGCCTCCGCCGAAAGAATATGGCCTAAGAAAGCCACTTCCTTCAACCGTAACGCACACTTGTGAACTTCGCGATGGTGGTGCTCACGTAGCTTGCCTAACACAAGCTTCAGATGCTCGGCATGATCCTCATCGTTCTTGGAATAGATAAGAATATCATCGATGAAGACCACGACAAACTTATCCAAATACTCCATGAATACCGAATTCATGAGGTTCATGAACAAGGCAGAGCATTGGTTGCTTTAACGACATGACAAAGGTACTCGTACAAGCCGAAGCGAGTAGAGACGCGCCGTTTTGGAATATCCTCAGCGAATCCGAACTCGATGATATCCCACTCTCAAATCAATCTTGGAGAAAACTCGAGCTCCGGTTAATTGATCAAGAGATCGCCAATGCGGGCAATGGATACTTGTTCTTTATCGTCACTTCATTAAGTGGGCGTAATCGACGACATGCGCAAAGTACCGCCCTTCTTCTTTACGAAGATTGCTTTGGACAACCCCAAGGAGATGAGCTAGGCTAATGAAACCCTTCTCTTGCAGCTCACTTAATCGCTTCTTCAATTCCACCAACTCGCTCGGTGGCATCCGATAAGGCCTCTTTAAGATAGGGGCGGTACCAGAGCCAACTCAATGACAAACTCGAGGTCTCGAACGGGTGGCATTCCGGAAGATTCGGGAAAGACATCAACGAAGTCACAAACTGTTGGGACTTCGCTAATATCTAGAGCGGCTTCGCTTCAAGCGCGAAGAGATGCGGATCTAGCGACCGGTGGCTAAAAGCTTCTGCTTTCACGGAGGGACTAGATAGAGAGATGAGCTTCTGGCGCAATCGATTTGCCCCATGTTGGGACAACCAATCCATGCCAAGAATCACATCAAGACTCGCTGAATGGAGAAGGATAAGGTTTGCTAAGAAACCTACGCCGATCTCGATAGGGACATCCCTACACTCGATTCACTCTCAACTCCAACCAGAGAGCGAATGAGTAGCGGACCGACAATGGAGAGAAAAGAAGCTCTCCAACAGCAAAGAAAAGACTCGTAAACAATGAATGAGATGCTCTGAATCAAACAAAACAAAGAGGGATGAGAGTTAACGAAAGTGTACCTAGCACGACGCCGGGTGCCTCCCCGAGCCTCCTCTCGTGGTGATGGCGTTGACGCGACCACTACCCACGCCTTTGGGTAGCCGGACGATCTTCCGTCCCGAGTGCACCACCTCGCCCGCGTCCTCCATTAGGACGAGGGTCGCTCTGTCTTCTTAGGGCATTGGTTCGCATAATGCCCCTTCGACACATGAGAAACATGTGACCCGGCACCGGGTTGCGGGGCCACTCTCACGACTCGCAGTGCACGGATCGAGACACGGCTGCGACGAACAAGGAACAAAGGTAACCTCGGGCGCCAAGAATGAGACCTGGTACCCGAGAGGCGCTCAAGCGGGACGGAAGAATCGCCTCGATGACTTATGGGCCTCCCACTTGCGCTATGGAGTCCATAAGCTCGAGCCGCATGCTCACGACGATGGCCTTGTCGACCAAGGTCCGGAAATCGTGGAAGTCGACAATGGATAGCTTGTCCTTCAGCTCCTCGCACAAGCCACGCTGAACTTGGCTCGCTTAGCCATATCGTGGCACACGCCCTCGTGAGCATAACGAGCTAGATGGTTGAACTCAGAGACATACTCCATGATCGAAGCTACGCCTTGCTTGAGCGCAAGAAACTCCCCGCTTGATCTCCATCAAGCCGGGCAGGATGTGAGCCCGACGGAGGGCAAGACGAAACTCCTCCCAAGAGACGGTGTGGTCTGCGGGCTGCATGGCGAGAAAGCTCTCCCACCATGACAACGCCGCACCTCCGGTGGTGCGATGCGAACAGCGCCTTCTCGTGCTCGCATCATGCGATGCGGCTTACGCCGACAAGACGGCCAATCGTCCGCGATCCAAAGGGTCCTCGACCGGGAAAAGGTAGGGGCTGAGTACGAAGAAACTCCGCGAGTCCTCCACGCGCCGATGGGCATTCCTCGCCCAGATCTCAAGCTCCGGTAAGTGTTGTGGTGTTGCGCGCGATGACGCCCAAAGAACTCTCTGCCATCCGCGCGGTTGCGCCGATCCAAGAAGAACCTCGGCCATGGTCGGAGGAGGAGGAAGCTCCTCGTCCCGACCAGCCGACCGCCTTGGCCGCTACGAAAAGGCCCGCCATCTCTGTTACAAGGAATTTTTGGTTAGCAACTAGACCCAAAAACAAAGCCTTAAAGAAAGCAAAGCCAACGACTAGGGGAATGGAATATCACCCCAAACGAAAGCCAAAATCAGCGGTTATTTAAACTTTAAAAAGCTTCTAAAAGACTCTAAAATAAGCCAAGAAACACCAAACGCAAGGCTCAACTTCTCATCTCAACTAACCCGTATTGAATGAACGAGTAATTGGTCGAGAAGATCAAAAATCAGATTGTAAGATGAGATCTAAAACTATTTGAGAGCAAGGTTAATGCAGCGAAATAAGCGTTAGATACTTAGCTAACTAGTATCACATCTTACCCTTTTATTCCCACAAGTTTTAGTTGATTAACCTCTCATTATCTATCCTAATTAGAAACCTTTGAGACTGCTGTCCGAAATTTGATGCTTGCTGTCCAGATTTAGATCCAAGCTCCTTGTCTAATCACCGACTCGTAACTTCAAAACCTTGTAGTGGGCAGCTCACACTTCAATTTGCCAATCTCATTGGTTCTCCCAAAACCCAGTGTTAATCGATAACATCTATTTTGTAGAAGGAAGAGAGGAAAACAACTTTTAAAACTCAAATTAGAGTGGGATGAGAAGAGAAAGCTAAGATAGGTAAGGAATAAAATCCGAGAATTTCCTAAGCTTTCAAAACTCATTTGATGCTTTGAAAATAGGTTTTCAAAATATCCTAAGGACGCCAAGCTTGCGTTACATTACGGTCATAACGGCTCGATACCAACTTTTGTGAGACTCGATGTTTATTAGGCTCATAATACTTAGTCATCCGATTGACCCTAGTATTATCAACCAAATAAACCGGTCTCGAGAGATGTATACTTCCTGAATGCAAGATACATACCTCACAACAAAAGAATGTATCAATTCCATACAACGATAGAACATAAGCAACAAACCGAAGTTAATATTAATAAGGAATAGCTATTACAAAAGAGGGCCCTTAGGCCAAATAGCAACAATTCTACAAAGATAACAATGAAGCAAAAGTGCCATAAAGATGGCTATAACACAAAGCCAATCGGTGTGCCTTAACCCCTAGGCATCGACCGACCGCCAAGCTAGTCGTCAAGAAGCCGCAACACGTAGCACAAAAGAGAGGCTCTTGGAGCTCTCCTTCTTCCTCTGCAACAAAAGCCACAAAATTGCCACAACCACGCGATGAGTACATAAAGTACTCCGCAAGACTTACGTGTGAGATAACAGTAACTATAAATAGCTACATGCAAGCTTTATTTAAGTGGATGAGGCTTTGGACTCATTTTAGCATAAAGCAACATTTATTTGCAATAATATAGTAGATTGAAAGCAATTTGACAAAGCATTTTTAATTGTTGAAGTAACAACGAGATAATAACATAATAACAACAACAAGAACAATCCCGAAGTGACTAACCCAAGTCACCACAACAATAGCATGAACTCCCTGCTCATACCAACCATGTCAAGTTTTAATTAAAGGTTGTAGTCTAGTCTTGAACGACCTTACCAAGCATGTCCATAACCTAGGACGAGGCTATTCAATAGTTTTATCCTGCAGGTGTACCACTGCACTCCACACGCCGACCGCCTTTCCATTAGGCACACTACCTTTGGTATGCCGCACGGCTAAGTCCTACGAGACATTTCCAAAGGACAATGCTAATTCTGAGTCGCACAACCCACGGGAGAAGGAGACATCACACAACCTTCCCGAAGCTAATGCTCCCTCCCACATTACACACACATTTTATCTTTAAAACACACCAACCGAGCGACCCCAATTAACACCGCCTAAAGTACTTAGTCAAGAGGGGTTCCATATGCCCCTCGTGTGGTTAGTACGTAAAATCGCTGGCTTAGTGACCCAAGTACTCGGTCCTTAGGGACCTGCATACCACCACATCCAAAAACCACGCCATCCATCCAATATGCCCAAGTCTAAATCAATCTTTTATTTTCAGTTTTTGATTTTACAATTAATCAAAGCACAAGTGCTGGACATATAGGAGTAATAATTAGTTTTGAGTGATCAAGACCATCGACTAAGTCGATGATCGCCCATTTCTACCGAAAACTAAGCATGTCTAAGCCATTTACATCGAAACTACTAAGTGATAAGAGCTCATCCAACGAGCTCCCACCACAGCAAATAACCTAGGCTCATGGTAGTAGAGGATGAATAATTCCTACAGATTATGCAACTATAGGCTTGCTAGCGACATTTAACACAAAGTAGCATGCATACATAGAAGTAAAACAATATATTAAGCTTTAAAGTAATGGGACAATGATGGAAATGATCAAACTGCTTGCCTTGTTGCTGGCCAAATTGTGGCAGAGGGTCGCTCTCGGGATCACCACAAATGTCGAAACCTAACGGAAAAGCGAAAAAGAACCGATAAGAACGACGAAAAACAACAAAGACAGCACAACAAACGAACTCCAAAAGCCATGAAAATTTTACAGCAGCAAGACAATGATTTATCATGACTTTAGCAACAAGAACCAATTGATTTGGATTCTCAATGCAAAAGATATGATGAAATCAATTCTGCTCAGCCTAAAAAAAATACCAAACTGCACTATTCACTAATTTAATTATGAGGCAACATTTTCTAGAACAGAGGTGAAGCTGAAATTTTTACTGTAAAACCAGAACCTCATGAGATGAATAACACAATTGAGTTCACCTCATTTGGAGCTATATTGCACTTTCTATAATCTTTCAAAAACAAGAACTTGAACAAAATTATAATGCACAAGTCCTCATTTTCCTAATAGCAACATGCTCAAAACTAATTTTCACAGGGAGATCACTAATAGAGGAAACCAACAAAGTTGGTCTCACCCAAAAATAGTCTATAGAGCATTAGTTATGTATTTTACAAGTTAAGCATTGATTTAAGTGCACATTTTAAAGTTGGTTTTAAAATCTAATGGCAAACTGTGCTCTGGAGCTGAAGTCAACTTACAATCATTTTTGGATTAAAGTCAAGTTCAAGACAGAGCTAACACAATTTGAATGACCTCATTTGGAAATAAAATGAAAGAGATATGAATTTCTAAAGTCTATACCTTATTTCAGTCTATAACTAAGACTGTACTGGAATTTCTAAAACCCAAAGGACATGGGAGGACGTGAGCCACAGATCTCAGATCCAACGGCTCAAGACCTCCCAGGAGAACATCACACACGCGCACGTGAAGTCCAGAGGTCCTGGACCTCTTAGCAACTCACATGCGCGAGGTGAGGGGGAGGTCGTGGCCGTAGATGGGAGATCCAACGGACCACAACACAGAAAGGAGGTCCGGAACGGACCAGATCTAAAGGGGAGGTCCTCAACGGTTGAGATCTTCCAAAGGAAGGTCCAAACTATCAAGATCTCCCCGAGGAAAATCTACATCGCCAGACCTCACAGGGAGGTCCCGGACGGTCCAGATGTTCCAAGGAGGTCCTCGATGGTTCAGATCGTCGAGGGAGGACCTTGACGGTCAAGATCTACCCGGGAGGTCATGAACGGCCGAGATAACCTAGGGAGGTCCTAAGGGAGGTCCTAACGCCACTGCACCTCCGTGGAGGTCTGGACGGCCACGACATTGCGCAAGGGGAGGTCTTGGACGCCCAGATCTCCTGGAGGAGGTCATGGAGGTCCTGCACCAGCGCTTTAACTCTTCGCGCGCGCGCTGGACATGAATAAATGCGCGGGACCATGAGGAGGTCCGCGAGGGAGGTTTTAAATGCGCACAAGAGACAGGTTTAATGGCATTTATCGCTAACCCCATGATTGCAATGATTGGGCATTTAAACGGTGAATTCATGTCCTAAAACGACAATGACACGCCGGGACGTCCGACAAAATCCCGAAGGAAGAAGTGATCTCGCCGGCGATGTAGAGCCCGCGGTGAGGTTCAATGATACCATTGGGTCCGCAATAACCATGCGCACTCAATGGTCCTCCTTCAACGGCGGCGACGGCCTTGAACGCCGTCGAGCCGAGAGGACAACGAAGACAAGCACGGCAAAATCCAAAATGCAAAAGGGAAGCTCCGCGCGACATCCATTCAAGCGTGTGCCCAATTAAAAGCTCTGCGACCTCATACATGCGGGTGCCCAGCGCTAAAGGACTATCAGGGAGTACCTGGAGGTCCTAAGGTGCTGAGGAGGTCGAGGAAGGAGGACGGTGCCGGGAGGAAGGGTGCTCCACGGCCAAAGCTTCAACTTCAAGCTCCACTTTGTCCCCCTCGCAAATGCCCAACAATATCAAGTTAGGCCTTGGTCCCAGAGGGTAAGGCACAAATGGAAGCAAGGAGAAAAGGAGGAAAAACTCAGGACCCTTGTCCACCGAGGAGCTTCAAGCTTCTCAACAATGGCGCCAAGAGGGGAGGTGAGTGAGGGGAGCTCACCACGCACAAGATGCAAGGCCGAGATCGGTTGTGTGCAAAGGAAGCCAAGGAGGATCCCTGTGGTGACTTATAGCCCGAGTGAAGGTTATGAGTGGGGCTAAGCTCCATGGTGAGCTTAGCCCACGGTTGGTCCATGGGGTGGACAAGACATAAAGTTGACAAGGGGCGGTCGAGTGGACATGAGAGGCGGAAGGTCGACCAAAGATTAAATGCGGTCAAGAAAGAGTCATAAAGGTGCACAGAGGCTGGCGTGCATTAACTCCACCGCTCGAGCACGCGCAAGGCCAGAGGAAGGAGAAGAACAGGAGGTCCTTATGACCGCTGGATAAGACTCGGGAGGTCCTAACCATCGGATCTCATTTTTGAACCGTTATGCTTTAAGTGGTCGGGTGGAGGTCCCACCACACGATCAAGGATGGGGAGGTCGTGGCCCTCCGATTTTTAATCGCAAAACGCACGTGAGGAAAAGGGACAGAGGTCCAAAGCGTTGGATCTCCATCCAACGGTGTGGACCTCCGGTGAGGACTTAACTGCACGCGATCAAAAGGACATGAGGGGAGGTCATGGCCTTTGGATTTAAATCAAGGGCACACAATGACCGGAGGTCTGATATGATGCGCAACAGCAAGGGAGGTCAGACCGTTAGATTTAGATCTAAGGGTTCCGATCAAAAGAGGTGGAGGTCCCGAGCTATGCAACGCACAAGGGAGGTCATGGCCTTTAGATTTAGATCTAAGGGCTACGATCTCACGCGGCGCCGGGAGGTCTCGTGCGCATGAGACAAAGGAGGTCGTGACTGCTGATTTTAATCAAACGGTGCACAACAAAAGATGGGGAGGTTGTGAGTGCTTGATATCGCAGGGTGGTCGTGAGTCGTTGGATCTCGATCCAACGGCCACGACCTTGGTTAGGTGGGAGGTTTGTTTAGTTTAGGTTGAGAGGAGGAGGTCAGGCCATGGATCTTGGATCCAAGGGCTATGACCTCACGCAGTGGGAGGACCTCGATCGAGTATGTTGAGGAGGAGGTCGTGGGTGCTGGATTTGATCCAACGGCCACGACCTCAACAAAGGGATGACCTCATTGCGATGGTTTAACAACATGAGGAGGTCTTTGAAGTTTAACACATGGGAGGTCATGACCGTGATCTTTGATCCAACTGTTCACGACCGATGAGGTGGGAGGTCCTTGCGGTGTTGATCAGGAGGAGGTCGTGGCTGTTGGATGTAAATCCAACGGTCGCATTTGATCAAGGTGGAGATGAGGTCTGCTGAGGTGCAGACACGGTTGGGCTGGACCAGCTTTGAACATGGCTAGCCCAAGGAACAGTGTAGGCTTTTAAATTTAGTTTTTAACAGCTGAAACTTAGCAGAATTATTTGAGATAGCAATTGAACTCCAAATTTGATGAAATTTTAACTGGAGCTTGCTGACAATGGGATCAACCTTGCATAAAATTTCCAGAGGTTATTATGCAATGCATTTTTCTCAGGAAATTCATGAAGGTTGTTTAAAGGATTGTTTTGCCTCCAAAAATTACCAACAAGTGTTATAACTCATGATATTTTTCAGAGGGGTCCCATATCAGTTTTTGGGACCAAGAAAAATATATTCCAAATGTTTGACACAAGATTTAAGATAATTGGAAAATGAGTTTGATTTTTGGTCAACAAGAGCTTTGTGTTTTTGGATTACACAACTCTTGGACAAGAATCACATGAGATTTTAGGGTTTTTCAAGATGTGAGAAAAAGTTTTAATTTCTACACATATAATTATACTTGATTAACCCTAATTATACATTTGGGATGTTACAAGGAACATCTGATACCAATATAAGCTCCACATGGCATACGACACGGCCCGAAGACTTAAGCATCTATGCCATATGAAATCAATACACATGTCCTTACTCTCCTGTATCCAACTCAATAGCATTAACCCTTTACTTAACCAAACAGCGCCCATACACTGCATGTGGAAGTACGTTGGGGCTCGAATTGGGCCGTCAGAGTTCAGTCCTTAATCAACCCAGACAAGACATCCACATTTCCCAATTCTCGTGCACAAGGCACCATCACTAGCATCCACTTGTCCAGATTTGAATTAATTGATAACAGGATTTAGAAGCATTTTCAAATCAAATAAACTGAACAAGGATCAAATCATTATAAACCATTTGTTGTTCCCAAGTCTGACAAGCTAAGCTTGCCAAACTCTAACGTTCTATGGACTGCATGGCTAAGCAAAAATTAAAATTAAATATTATAACATCATAGACTACCTTAAGTTGAGTGTATGATTAAATTAAGGATAAGCCACAAGTTCAGGTATAACTAACTATGAACAGGCATAAATAGATTTTTAGAAATTTGCATGCACAAAGGTCACCAGATTTTAGAATTCTAAAGTTCAAAAGATTAGGTTCAACATGGTGCGAGAGGAAGCTTGCCTTGATAGTAGTATATAACCTCTTGTTCAGGTTCTTGAGGTTCAACAAAAGATTCAACAAACTCAAGAACCAAAGATTCAAAAGAAGATAAAAGAATTTCAATGAACACAGAAAAACAGAAAAAAGGATGCATAAAAGAATGTATGGTCAAGGTCTTAATGCATGAGTAATAGTATACTTAAGCTATATCTAATTTATTAGGATAGTAACCCATATATACTATCCAATGATACTTGTTACCCAGATTTTAGATTTAGAAATATAGCTACGAAGACGTTTTATATAATCGAACAGATAAAGAATAAATAATTAGTTACTTAGCGTAACTCTATATAAATAAAATGCTACAGGATAGCTAAGTGTATTAAACTAGTGTTGTGAGCTAACTAGTCATTTACTACTTATTAATGTTAATTTAGGATTTAAGACTTTGTTGTCTGTGTGGTCGGTTAGACCAACACAGAAACAGCAAGGAGATTCTGTACTGTTTCGGCTGGCTAGTAATGTTACACTACAAAGTTACTCAAAAAGGAAACAATTAATACCAAGACCTACTACTGTTCTCCTACTGGCTCGGCTAACTTAAAATAAAAGGGCAGGTAAAACTGTTGTCGGTTTGGACAACAACTCAAAAACAGCAAAAGTCGTTTACTCCTTTTTGGTTGAATTTGGGAAACTACCCAACCCGACAGACTTAAATGGAAGTTAAAGCTAACAGGGAAGTAATAAATACCACAACAACCTTATGCTACCCTAACACGGCCAATTACAGAAGGTAAAAATAAAAATGAGCTTTTTGTCTGCTGAGCCGACAATTGTAACAGAAAAGAAAAAGGTTTACACTAAGAAATGTTCCAAAGGATTATATTAGCCAAAAAGGGGTCTAAAGGGATACTAGGGTTTACTCAGCCTTAACTAAACTAATATCCTAACAAGAGAAACTCTATTTCTTGAAAATGATATGAAAGACCGAAAAGTTATAAAAATAACTTTTCAGTTTAAAGGAACAGGGATCATCACAAGAGTAAGTGAGTGATGCATGTGAGTAAGGGATGTCCTAAAAGAGCTTAAGCTAACAGAAGGCAAGACTTAACTTACCAGCTAGGGTTAGAGAAGAAAGGTCAAGGTCTTAGTCAAACAAGAAAAGATCCAGTAGCCTTCTTCCTTGTGCTGACCAAAAGAAATTGATGGAACTTAATTCTAGAGATCATTAGATACATCCTTGCTAAAGAAAGATGGAACCTAACTCACCCAGGTGAGGTTTTCCAAACTGAAGCTTCACAGTTCAAGTTGACAGGGAATAGACCCTTCTGTTCAACTCTACAAGAAATGTCCAAAACTCATATTAGTATGAGACGCAGACCTTCTTGAGGTTGAACAAGGATGGAACAAGAGAAGCTTCACTGGTATGAAGGCAAAGTGAGAGAGCTCCTCCTGGTCTACAATGGCAGGAGTCATTGACTAGGGTTTATATAGTGTACAGAAGGTATAGATCAACCGAGAATTGTCTAGAATCTAAGAGGTGGCACTAAAGGATAGACATTGAGAGGAAAATATCATCATTGACACTGTTCACCATTCAGCACACCGGCAAAAATGTTGCACTGGTGCACCGCGGGAGAGGAAACAAAGAAACGCCACTTACATGCGGGTCCCAGAGGCAAACACAGTAGCGCACCGCATGCAGGGGAGCAAAACCGGTCACCGACGCGTGGGCCCCAGGGATGTCCACCGCATGCAACGCGCGCAGCAAACCACAGCGCACAGCCACCGTCCGATCCTACCCGAGCGGCTGTGATGCAGGGTTTAAAACACGTTGAACCGGTATGGGTGAACGTGGGCCACACGATTCCAACGAACGGCCACGATCGAAGGGGCATGAAGTGGTCCGAATGGCCCACTCTGCAAGAGCCCTTCGATTTGAACTTAACGGCTGCGATTCTGGGGAATCGCCGCGTCCGATCGCCCAACCGCTAGAGCCGCGGCGATTGCGTAACCAACGCCCACGATGAGGCACTCGGGAGCTCTTTCGCCTAAGGATTCCATCGCCGTTAAACGCGATTCAACGGCCAGATCGAGGCGCCCGGACGGTCCGAACGTCACCAGGATCGGCCGCACGCTAAGGATCCAACGCCAAGAATGGAAGGGGTGGAGGCGGTCCGAACGCCACAATACATCCGCCCGCTTCGCGAGAATGAAGGGCCGAGATGGCCGGAGCTTTGGACGCTGGGGAGGGGACGGGCCGAGCCAAGACCGGCTCGGGCGACTGGCCGAGCTAAGTCACATGGTTTGAACCTCGTCCGGTCGCTAAAGATTAGACCGGGTTTAGGCCGAAGTTTGACTGTGTTTAAATCAAAACTTCAAAACTTTGATCGACATTTAAAATAGCAAATGAATTTGTAAATTCATTTAAATTTTGCAGAATCACTATCGATGATATATTTCCCAAATAAATTTTTAAATCACAGTTTCTTCTTTATAAATACATAAATAATTCAATTAAACCAACTAGGGTTTATTTAAAGACAAATATTTTCTCGAGAATCAAAATAATCTCTAAAATTTCAACAAAAATTATTTTTGGCCATAATAACTTATCTGGTTTTCAAATAAAATATTTCCTATCATAATACCAACATTAGATGGTATTTCTTTTTGAAATTTTTGGTCAAGATGAAGTTTGAAGTAGAAATTTGGGGAAATTAGGTTGTAACAAATTGCCTAAATTGCCAAAATGAACAAGAATGACATGAACAGACTTCATTATCAGATATTAGGCTAGGGCTATTACACCAAAGACACCTTGGAAGTGTGCGAAGGAAAGGCGGTCTCGACGTGTGGGTACAAGTGGTACACCCCGCAGGATAAAACTATTCAATAGCCTCGCCCTGGGCTCTTGGTCACCCGTCCCGTCATCGCCGCTTCCATCCCTCCACCTCGCTGAGGTCGAGGTCGTCCAAGGCGGTGAGGACGCTGTGGAAGAGCTTGGCTTTGCCGAAGTCGCGAACTTCTTCTTGCCGGGCGCCCGAAATGGAGGCTTTGTTGCGTTCTTGTCGGTGTAGTCGTTTTGCCCGAACCGCCAGAGTCGTTTTGCCCTTCTCCAACTTGGGGCGGTTGTCTCAATGTGGTTGGGGCCACCACACTCAAGCAAATCACAGTGTCCTCCCTCTTCTCGTCCCTCCTCCTCTTGTAAGCATGAGAAAACTTCCGAGCTAGGAGGGCCATTGCTCATCCTCGAGCCGCTCTAATCGATCATCGCTACGCCACGAGAGAAAGCAAGGAGAAACCACAAGAAGAATCAAGAAAGCCCTAAGAAGAAACGGATTGGTGACTAAGGCCATCGATCAGGATTTCGACCGACGAGAGACAACGCTAATCTCGTGAGTCTTGAGGCGCGAGTACAGCTGGTAGGCCAAGAGTCGTGGTCGAGAGGTCTGTCGTGTCTTTGATGGTGGTCACTTTCATCTCCCAAACACGCAGATCGAAAGTGCCGTGAGCATCCGACGAGCATTGTCCGAGTCGGGTATGTGAGACCGACCGCCGGAGGTTGCTCAAGATCTTGTGAAAACGCATGGGCACTCATCTAGGGACTCACCAAAGAAGCATCTCAAATTTGTTGTATTCTCGCTTGAATCGGGTCCTGCCGAACCGCCTTGATCCGGTGGTGCCCTCATGGTATGCGCCGAGGGTCACCCAGATATCGAGGGCGGACGACAGTGAGATATGCGGTCAAACTCACTACGACTCAAACCCCGATGATGATGTTCCTTGTTTTGCATTCGCCTCAACATCAACCATGTTCCCGCATTGATGTTCTCATCGGCAGAACAAATGAATCGAACCTTGACCTTTCGCCAGATGGCATACCCCGGCCCGGATGTATGTCTCCATTCGCTCTTCCGTAAGGTAATCGATGCCATCGAAAACGGGCGGCTTGGTCGAGTATTTTGTCCATCGCCACGCTCTTGAGACCGTTAAGATCTATTGAAAAGAGCTAACCGCTCGATACCAATTGTAGGACCGAAATGGCGACAGAGGGGGGTGAATGTCGCCTTTAAAAACGCCCGAGAAACGCATAATGGTTGAAAATCAGCAAAAAGAAAAACATCAGAGATCATCTCATACATGGAAATCTTAGTTGGTTCATTTGGCGTACCAAGTCGAAGGAACAGTTCGGTCAAATAGCAATAGAATAAAACACACAAGAAGGAAAAAGCAACGATCATTACAAATTACTGCCAACAAGGGACTCCATTTTTCTTGTCTATTGATGACCCCGAAAGTTGTCGCCAAGAACTCCTATTTTCTACAACCAAGAAAAACAAAATAAGCATGAGGCAAAACCAAAGAACAACAAAGACATCTCTCGATTTTTCCGATGCTCTAACACACCGCCGAGATTCTCCTCAGATTTTTCACAGCAGGTGCTACTTTATGTCAGAACTCAAAGCCGCCAGCACCGGATCAACCAAAGCAGACGCCGAGAAACAGAACAAACAAATCTCAAGAACTGCAACTAAAAGTATTCAAGAAAGTAGCGCCCGAGCAAAAAAAAACAAGGACTGGTCGCAATAAAGCTCGATTTTCCACCCGGTGCTACACACGCACAAAGACAGATTCAGATGAGACAAGATGGCGCCCCAGATGCAAGAAGAAAACGGAGAATGCTATCGCAATGGATTTTTGGTCTATCGACGAGACTCTACGCAAGAAGAGATAAATGGCGAAGAAAAACTGCTTTTTTACCGCACCGCCAAGGACTGATTTTTCCGAGACGCCTCCAGAGCAAAGACTAGATCCAACCAACAACACAAGTTTAACTCACTCACGTAACAAACAATTTGATGGCAGCAGATTTAACATCAAACATCATCGAACCAAGCCAACAGCATGCAAGAAGAGAACCGAACAAAGAAGAATAAAACTCCACACGCACAGGAAATGCATTTAACAAAGACTTAAACTCAATCAAGAATCGCCATATGCAAGCAAGAAAGCAGCCAAGATAAACAAACACCATCTCATATTGATCTAAAGGAAGAGAGATACATGATTGATATAAGAGGAATGATTACAAGCATTCAACTCATCCTCTCCCACTCCCAAAACATCAAGAACACTCACCAACTTGAAGAAAAAGAAAGGGACAAGCAGGAACAACCTCAACAACTAAAGCCTAAAGCCAAAACAAACTCCAAAGCCTCTTTTGACTAAAGGAAACCCTAAAATCATTGAAGTGTTCAGATTTGGGCAGCACCCTCCATCCTATTTATAGCCCATGGCTAACGGGTCTCCACCCCTGCTACGCCCGCTTAAAACCAACGGAGCTCCGCTCCCGCCAGCAATTTTGCGAAATTCTGCTTCGCCTCCCCGCACCTTCGAAGCTTCAGGCCTCGCCTCTCGACGCCGCAACCACCTCGAGTCCACGTCGCCTTTGACACATCCCGACTGCGTTCGACCTCAGCCACACGCACCTAGTCCGTCCACCGTGTCTCGCCACGACTCCACCCGATGTCCCGCAATCACACGCATAAGAAACACATCAAATAGCACCGCCGATACATGAAAGCGTAAATACCAACATACTTACTATGACAAAATCCAAACTTGTCGAATCAAAGAATATGCATCCTAATCCCATACGCACCAAGTTTGACCAAACCGACCGAGCTGTTGCACCTCGCAACGACATGGTCCAAACCACCCAAACCAAACTCGACTTCCTAAACCTATGTCAATTACTCATCACACACACGGACGACCTCCACATGGTCTCTCAATCTCCCCTTGATGAGTATATTGACAAACTCCAAAAAGCGCAAAGTTGAGTTTGAGTTTGAAGAAACCAACATGGTCCAAAGAAGAAGAGTGAAACTAATGACCATGTCGATGTATGAACACTAGAGCAACAACAAAAAGAGCAAATTGTTCTCCAAAGCTCTAAAATGATCCCAACTAGCTTTTCTTCTCTATTCTCCCCTTTGGCAATAAACACATCAAGAAGGCTCAAGAGAGAAAATGACAAGTCAATGGATGAAATGGTCAAGTTTGATTATTCTAGCGCTAGAGCCATGAGGATTATCCAATATGACCATAATGTAATACACCAAGCCATAACTCAATAAAAAGGCTAGCTAGATCATGACAAGATATGTATAAGCTAGCTAGAACACATAGATGACAATCTGAAAAAGAGGTACATTATGTGAGCAAGTCAAGTCATCAATGAGCAAAGTCTCGCTAGAGATATCCAAGGATGATGCAGGCCATGTCAATAAGCTAAGCGGAACAAGGAACTACTATTGAGACCAAATAGAAAGCTATGCTCAAGAATGAAACATTGGTTAAGTACTTGATATTTTTTTTTATAGCTTTAAGCAAATTTGAGCACAAATGATATATTTTCTTTGAAATTCAAGGTTGTTGACAACCAGATTTTTGTTTTATCATGTGCTAGACCTCAAGCCTTATGCGACTACTTCAAGCGAGAAGCTTAAGAAGGTAGTCTAGGTCATCCAAAACTCCCCATAAGTTCATGTCAAGTGCAATGACAAGCCGTCTCATAGGGAAGAATTGGTGAAGTCAGTTTTTTTTCGCACAAAAGAGATCTTTTGCCTTTTAACAAGTTGTACTAACTCATGTATCATCAAGAGACTAAAACAAATTTCAATCTAAGGCTCAATATAGATTCATCACTCTACCCAAATTTATTTGACATGGCATGAATCATAAAAGGATAGCTCAAGAAAGACTAATCTCGAAAGTGCTAACATGACAAGTTTTAGTTTGTTGAGCAATTTGAATTATCTTATCATGGCAAAAGCTAGGCTACACATATGAAGTCATGATAAATCTAGCAAATAAGCACAAGTCATGGCAAGGTGTAAAGCATTGTAAACATGTCATAGCAGGATAATAATCAAGGCTCAATGTAGTTATATTACAATGCGTAATGCTAGAATGCGTAAGATCCAGCCCCTCAACAATAGATGCAACTTTTAGTTCAAGTTGAGTTATGTCAATATTAAGCTCCGTAAGCTCCCAAATGAACTCCCTTGAACCAAAACAATAAATCGAGAAGTCGGCAAAGAAAACATAAAACAAAAATCCTTAAAGCATAGATAAGATATAGAGAATACTATGGCTCAGATCGACTCTCATCTACCCCATATGACTCTAGGACTATCAACCGCCCACTTAACTCACCTAGGAGCAAACACGCACTGCCTACCCGAGGGTGGCCCAACCTCGCTAGAACCTAAAAGAAGTGAGTGAGCTCAACTTAGTGAGATAAGTAATACTAATAAGCAAGATCCTAGAATCACAAGATAAGAGCAGTAAATCTAAACAACTAGACAAAAGAAGCACTCTAATCTATGCTAGGAGGACTAATCCCAAATGCACCCAAAATGCAATGCAATAGTAAGGAGCAAGAGCATAAATAATATAGTAAAGCAAGAAACCCAAAGCTCCCTCACTACAAATCCATAAGGACAACCACCCCAAGCTCTCCCAGAGAGTCAAAACCTCGAACTATCCAATGGCTTGGTGAAAATGTCACCAACCGGTGGTCACTTCCACAAACCGAGCACTATATCGCCTTTCTACATGGTCTCTAAGGAAGTGGAAGCGATATCGATGTGCTTGGTCCCGAATGTCAGACGGGTTCTGGCAATGTTAATCGCAAGTGTTATCACAAAAGAGTGGAACACTGCCGATAACTAACCCAAAGTCCCGCAGGTCGAAGTCATCCAGAGCACTTGGCTACAAAGAATCGGCCGCAAAGAACGATTTCGACCTCTGCGGTGGATCAGGTAACACCGGATCGCTTCTCAAGACCAGAAACAAGAGAAGTGCCAAGAAATTGGCAGTGTTGGAAGTGCTCTTCCTATCTATCCTACAACAAATAAGTTCGTGATCCGAGAAGGCTCTCAAGGAAAGACAGATGAGGAAGAGTACCAGATACCATAGTCAATGGTAGCTCGCAGTATCGAAGATGCGCTTCATCACCGGGCGGTGAGAAACGCGAGGAGAAGCTCGAAAACGAGCGCACAAACACACGTAAAAATGTATGTCCGGTCTCGGCGTTGAGGTACAAGAGGGAGCCAATCATGCCGCTAAACTCCTTTTGATCAACTCGTTCGCCATCCTCATCTCGATCAAGATAGGTCAGAGAAGCTATGGGAGTCGACACAGCTTACCATCACTCATGTCGGTTGCCAGAGATCACGAGTATACTTGCCCCGATGCAAGAAAGTACCTCCCGAGTCTCCGCTTGATCTCGAAACCAAGGAAGAAGCTCAACTCGCCCATCATGCTCATCTCAAACTCGAGCTCATAACATCGGAGAACCGAGAAACAAGAGTATGAGAAGAGCCACCAAAGATGATATCATCCACATAACCGACGAGTAGAAAGTCACCGCCATGCTCGCTAATGAACAAGGTCTTGTCAACTTTACCCATTTCAAACCCATGACTCAACAAGTAGGACTTAAGCCTCTCATACCAAGCTCGGGAGCCTCGCTAAGTCCATACAGCATGGAAAGCTTGAAGACATGGTTAGGTATTTGGGGTTCTCAAACTCGAGGTCAGTTTGACGAGACTTCCTCCTCAATAAGGCCATTGAGGAAGGCACTCTTCACGCCCATCTGTAAAGCTTGAAACCCTTAGAAGTCGCAAAGGCAAGCGTGATTCTAATGGCTTCAAGTCGAGCCACAGGGCAAAGGTCTCCTCAAGTCTAGACCTCAACCTCGAAAACCCCGAGCTACTAATCTAGCCTTGTTTTGATGATTACCCCATCCTCACTCGCTTGTTCTTGAACACCCACTTGGTTCCAATGATATTGTGGCCTCGTGGAGGCTCAACAAGCCACTGCACCTTGTTTCTCTCAAAGTTCTCTAATTCTCATGCATGGCATTGACCCAAGACTCATCGTAAAGGGCGTGACAAACATCCTTGGGCTCAAAGGAGGCAACAAAGGCGTAATGGAGACGTAAATGAGAAAAGCTGACTTAGAGCGTGTGACACGCCAAAAAGGTCTCCAATCATCCGCCTCAAGGATGACTTTTACGGATATGTCGGGAGGTCCCGGATGAGAAGAAGAAGTGGCCTCTACCTCGTGTGCAGACGAGGCAGGACAGAGCCACTAGCTCCGGAAGGCAAGGGTCGATCATCTTGAGGTGCCGTGGAAGAAGGCATCTCAAGGGAAGGAAGAGGAGCCGATCGTAAACAACCATCGCCTCCTCGCCCTCATCATCCACAAAGATAGTCTCGGATCGCTCTAAAGAACTCGAGATATCTCGCCTAGTCCCCTGACCGCCTCGTCAAAAGTCACCTCACTGTGTTTCTACCATTCTACTAGACTCGCAGCCTGCACTTATAAGCCCGCCAAGAAGTCGAGTAGCCTAGAAAGATACCGCCACAGAACGTGACTCGAACTTGTCTAAGTTCCTGCACTTCAAGATAAAGCACTTGCAACCAAACACACGAAAATGAGAGACACGGGCTTTCGCCAGATCTCACTCATAAGAAGTGCGTGTAGGAGTGCCCAAGAAAACTCGATTCAAACATGGCACGCGGTCGCAATGGCCTCACCCAAAACTTCCTCTGTAGAGTACTCATCAAGCATCGCTCGCCATCTCGACTAAGGTACGGTTCTTCCTCTCCACAACGCCATTTTGCCGAGGGACGATGGAGAAGAGAAGCGGTGCTCTACACTGCCTCACCGCAGTAAACTCTCAAAGTAGGAATTCTTGAACTCCGTACATTGTCATCGCGGATCGCTCAGAAGGCACCCGGAGCTCAACAGATGACCTACTAAAAAGACCTCGAAATGTGTAAATGTCTCGCCCTTCGAGGCTAAGAAAACACCCAAGAGTACCTCGAGAAGTCATCGACCACAACAAGAACATACCACTTCCTCCCGCCGATCAAGACTCGAGCCGGTCCAACTGTGTCCATGTGGAGCAAATGTCTCTGCATCGGTCATAGTAATCTGGACCGAGGATGAGAAGCGGCAACCATCTTGCCGCGTTTCAAGATGGAGTGCAAACAAGATCTTTGACCATCTTGAGTTTCGCAGACCACTTAATGAGATCATGGTCGCTAACTCGGGTCAAATGGTCAAATCCAATATGACCAAGTCTCCTATGCCGTAAAGAGAGATCGCGGGACTCGTAGCAACCAAACACCGAGAGGATCACGGAAGAATCGGAAAAATCAGCACGAAAGATCCTCCCATAACGAGAAATCCCGCAAACCGACTACCAAGAATCAAGAATTTTGCAATTGTTTTTCTTAAAGCTTACCTCAAACCGCTCATCAGAAGTCGAGAAACCGAAAGCAAATTGTACCGCAGCCTTACTAACCAAGGCAACATCCTTAAGAATAAAAGAAGCATTAATACGCACAATACCTTTGGCGATGACGCGCCTGCAGACGAAGCGTCTCCGAAGGTGATCGCCTCATCACCGGAGCGCGGGCTAGGAGGAGAACCAACGGAGTCTCCGGTCATATATGACGAGAACAACCGAGTCTACAAGCCAAACCTTCTCCTTCCCTACCCGCTAACCCGAGTCAAACAGAGTAAAGTCTCAAGATCGATAAATCAACAAAGGATTTTGGCACCCAATATCGAGTAACACGCCGAAAGCGATGAAGTAGTCAAGCCCGATCGACCTCTATCTACCCTACGCCTCGTCACTCAAGCAGAAGGTCTAAGAGCAGATTCGGTCGTTCTTCGAGTCCGATCGCTACGGCGAGCGAAGTCGGAGCACTCGCAACAGATCGAACACGCCATGGTAGCTATCTCGATGGGGAAAACGAGATCTACCTCAGACGGCGGAAGTCACGATCGAAAGCAAAGATGAGGACGAAAACCGTAAAACTCGGAAAACCAAGTCCTCGATGTCGCACAAACCCATCGAAGAAACAAGCCTAGACCTCGTGTTGGTCTTAGGTGCACTCAAGGTCCGGGCCGACCTCAATGCGCCTAAGAGACTCAACATGGTCTCTACGCCGATCTTGGCGCTACCAAGCATCGACGATCGTGGTGTCCATCTTCGATGAAGGTGCAAAGGATACTCCACCTTCGAGAGGTAGAAGCAAAGATGTGAAATTACCTTATCGCCGAAACTCGACATAGCCCGCTGACTTGAAATGGACTTTCTCGGTCCTGGCTCGGCCTCGATCACACCCGTGCTATGGGTCCGAGCACGGCAGTGGATGCTTCCTCATGTCCTCAAAGAAGTCATATCCTAGACCCCGATTAAATCTGCAGATCTTAGATTGGTCTAGAATAAGATTGAGCTTCTTCTTGCTCTCCTACAAATCTCTCGAGAGTGTTCATAAGGTACCGACACTCCCGAAAGAGAGAGGTGCAAGAAGAGCAGGGGAAGAAGAGACAAGCAGAAGGTAAGGAGCAAAAGAAGAAGAACCAAAGAAGAGGGAAGAATGGCTTGTGCACGCACACCGACTCAAGGGACACCCCATCGCTAGCCGCTTGGTTCACGCTAAGCTGCCTCATCCTTACCCCGGGCTTCTCCCCTTCTCCACAATCATATTGCAAGCACAAGCAGACTTCTCTAGAAGGTCCTTAGTTAGCTTCACACATTTCTCATCCAAAGCAATCAAGTCGATTTTAGTTTGTTACACTTAATGCATGGTGAGCTAACAGGTCCTTAGAAGCAAACTTAGTCATCTTCCTTTCATGATCAATCATATCTTGAAACTGTTTGGAGACAGCCTCAAGTTCAGCAGTTAACTTAGGACAGTTCAAGCATGAAACAATCGGCTCAAGTAAAGAAGCTTGTAGTTCAGCAATTTTATGATCCGCCTGCTTTAAGTTCATCTTCAAGTTATTGCAATTTTACAAGACTCAAGCAGATCAAGAAGCATGGCATAAGATCCTCTAGCAAAGAATGTCCTTACCCTCACATGAGGTGGGAGAAGTAGTCTCATCAAGAATAAGTAGGGTAATGTACCATCCCACTCAACTCTAACTCAAAGAAGCGCACTAACATTCTCCACCTTAACACTCTCAAGTTCGGAGGACACACTATCATGTGAGGTCCTTAACTTCTCCATATCAACCAGCAAAGCAGAGCATGTATCACAATCAATACTAGAAGGGCGATGTAAGAGCAATAATCTCTAGTGACACTATCTATTTCCTTCTCTAACTCAAAGACACCTAGCCTTAGCTTTAGCATGAAAACCTCCTAGCTTAAGAAAAGCATGATTAAGCTGCTCAGAGGTGGGATCTACCTCGTCCGAAGTCGGAGTACACCATTGTCGCCGAAGTTCGCCTCGAGGGCCATGAAGCACATGCTTGGGAGAAGTCGCCGCCGCCATCCTTGGGCTCTTGGTCACCCGTCCCGCCATCGCCGCTTCCATCCCTCCACCTCGCCGAGGTCGAGGTCGCCGAAAGCGGTGAGGACGCGGTGGAAGAGCTTGGCTTTGCCAAGTCGCGAACTTCTTCTTGTTGGGCGCCCGAGCTGGAGGCTTTTGTTGCGTTCTTGTCGGTGTAGTCGTTTTGCCCGAACCGCCAGTAGTCGTTTTTGCCCTTCTCCAACTTGGGGGCTTGTCTCAATGTGGTTGGGGCCACCACACTCAAGCAAATCACAGGTCCTCCCTCTTCGTCCCTCCTCCTCTTGTAAGCATGAGAAAACTTCCGAGCTAGGAGGGCCATTGCTCATCCTCGAGTGCTCTAAGCGATCATCGCTACGCCACAGAGAGCAGCAAGGAGAAACCACAAGAAGAATCAAGAAAGCCCTAAGAAGAAACGGATTGGTGACTAAGGCCATCGATTGTGACTTCGACCGACGAGAGACAACGCAATCTCGTGAGTCTTGAGGCGCGAGTACAAGGCCAAGAGTCGTGGTCGAGAGGTCTGTCGTGTCTTTGATGGTGGTCACTTTCATCTCCCAAACACGCAGACGAGTGCCGGAGCATCCGACGAGCATTGTCCGAAGTCGGGTATGTGAGACCGACCGCCGGAGGTTGCTCAAGATCTTGTGAAAACGTCGCGGCACTCATCTAGGGACTCACCAAAGAAGCATCTCAAATTTGTTGTATTCTCGCTTGAACCGGTCCTGCCGAACCGCCTTGATCTGGGTGGTGCCCTCATGGTATGCGCCGAGGGTCACCCAGATATCGAGGCGGACGACAGTGAGATATGCGGTCAAACTCACTACGACTCAAACCCTGGATGATGATGTTCCTTGCCTTTGCATTCGCCTCAACATCAACCATGTTCCCGGCATTGATGTTCTCATCGGCAGGAACAGCGAATCGAACCTTGACCTTTCGCCAGATGGCATACCCCGGCTGGATGTATGTCTCCATTCGCTCTTCCGAAGGGTAATCGATGCCATCGAAAACGGGCGGCTTGGTCGAGTACTTGTCCATCGCCACGGCTCTTGAGACCGGTTAAGATCTATTGAAAAGAGCTAACCGGCTCTGATACCAATTGTAGGACCGAAATGGCGACAGAGGGGGGGGTGAATGTCGCTCTCTTTAAAAACGCCCCCGAGAAACGTACAATGGTTGAAAATCAGCAAAAAGAAAAAACACTGTAGATCATCTCATACATGGAAATCTTAGTTGGTTCATTTGGCACCAAGTCAAGGAACAGTTCGGTCAAATAGCAATAGAATAAAACACACAAGAAGGAAAAAGCGGCGATCATTACAGCCATTGCCAACAAGGACTCAGTCTTTCTTGTCTATTGATGACCCCGAAAGTTGCCGCCAAGAACTCCTATTTTCTACAACCAAGAAAAAACAAAATAAGCATGAGGCAAAAACCAAAGAACAACAAAGACATCTCTGATTTTTTCGATGCTCTAACACACCACGAGATTCTCTCAGATTTTTCACAGCGGGTGCTACTTTATGTCAGAACTCAAAGCCGCCGCCAGCACCGGATCAACCAAACAGACGCCGCCGAGAAACAGAACAAACAAATCTCAAGAATCGCAACTAAAAGCATTCAAGAAAGTAGCGCCCGAGCAAAAAAAAACAAGGATCGGTCGCAACAGTTCGATTTTCCACCCGGTGCTACACACGACAAAGACAGATTCAGATGAGACAAGATGGCAGTCCCGGATGCAAGAAGAAAAACGGAGAATGCTATCTGCACTGGATTTTTGGTCTATCGACGAGACTCTACGCGCTAAGAGATAAATGGCGAAGAAAAATCGCTTACCGCACCGCCAAGGACTGATTTTTCCGAGACGCTCTCAGAGCAAAGACTAGATCCAACCAACAACACAAGCTTAACTCACTCACAGAACAAACAATTTGATGGCAGCAGATTTAACATCAAACATCATCGAACCAAGCCAACAGCATGCAAGAAGAGAACTGAACAAAGCAAAGAATAAAACTCCACACGCACAGGAAATGCATTTAACAAAGACTTAAACCCAATCAAGAACTGCTCATATGCAAGCAAGAAAGCAGCCAAGATAAACAAACACCATCTCATATTGATCTAAAGGAAGAGAGATACATGATTGATATAAGAGGAATGATTACAAGCATTCAACTCATCCTCTCCCACTCCCAAAACATCAAGAACACTCAGCCAACTTGAAGAAAAAGAAAGGGACAAGCAGGGAACAACCCTCAACAACTAAAGCCTAAAGCCAAAACAAACTCCAAAGCCTCTTTTGACTAAAGGAAACCCTAAAAATCATTGAAGTGTTCAGATTTGGGCAGCACCCCCTCCATCCTATTTATAGCCCATGGCTAACGGGTCTCCACCCCGTTACGCCCGCTAAAACCAACGGAGCCCGCTCCCGCTTGTGCAGCCTTGCGAAATTCCCTGCTTTCGCCCCCGCACCTTCTCGAAGCTTCAGGCCTCGCTCTCTCGACGCCTCGCAACCACCTCGAGTCCACGCTGCCTTTGACACATCCCGACCGTTCGACCTCAAGCCACTGCACCTAGTCCGTCCACCGTGTCTCGCCACGACTCCACCCGATGTCCCGCAATACACGCATAAGAAACACATCAAATAGCACCGCCGATACATGAAAGCGTAAATACCAACATACTTACCATGACAAAATCCAAACTTGTCGAATCAAAGAATATGCATCCTAATCCCATACGCACCAAGTTTGACCAAACCGACCGAGCTCACTGTTGCACCTCAAGAACGACATGGTCCAAACCACCCAAACCAAACTCGACTTCCTAAACCTATGTCAATTACTCATCACACACACGGACGACCTCCACATGGTCTCTCAATCTGGCATGTCCATAACCAAGGACTTGGCTATTCAATAGATTTTACACTCTGCAGAGGTGTACAACTTACCCACAATCCACGGTGGCCTCTAGCGGACGGTTCCGGTCACCCTTGCTCACTTCCAAGGTGAGCAGATCTAGAGAGCGCGGCAAGGCCTTTTACAAAGCTTTGAAATGACTCTGAGCTGCCCGCTAAGGTTTCATAATTCCCCCTTTGGTCTAGAAGTCCGCAGGTTATGGGGTGCCCCTCTTGCGCCAAATAGCCTCACACGATCAACCACAACAAACACCAAGCCATCTCATTGCTAATTATTCAGCCTGCATCACCCCCATAAAGTGATCTTGTGGTTGCAATCGATTGGCCTGCATCACATGACACAAAGTTAAGTCCTTAATTGTGCTCAGCAAGACATCCACAACCCCAAAATGAAGCATCCACTACTCACTCCCGACCTTCTTGCCCAAGCAAAACATTTTGTAATTAACCCCGCCAAAAGACCACCCAGCCTTGGCACAATAATTATTAATGTGATCTCGCACCACGATCAACACAACTTAGGCATCCCGCCATAGTCATAGCAAATGCACCCACCACGATTCCATAGATCATTAGTCAAGTTTATTGATTGATGAAGCATGATCCCCAAGGCCCACGGTTCTACGACAATACTAAGCATTGTTATCGGTCCCATGTTGGTAATAACAGAAGATACCAACTAAAATACCCATCCTAAGGTGTCCAAAGAGTTCATGTCAACATGTTGAGTTCAAGCACACAAAGGAGGCATAATGTCAACAAGGGATATAGCTCTCGCCCAAACCAAGTTCTATAAAGATAGCCATGCAAGTTTAACAAATTAAAATACTTTTGCAAAACGGATCAAGATGATCAAGGTCCACGACTTGCCTCTGTTGAAGGGAAAAGCTTGGTGGCGAGCTTGAACCACGAGCCTCAAAGAATCAACCGATATCTACACGCAAGCAAAAGAAAACCAAATAAGCAAATAAACTCCAAGAAATCCAAAAGAACTTACTTAAAGCAAAGAGAGAAGAGGTCCAAGCCCAAAGAGCTCGGGACCAAGGGAGCTTGAGGAGCACACCCAAAACCAAGAGGAGGCTAAGAATGACGAACGGGAGGAAATGGACGCCTCGGTGCTCTATTTAAAGAGAAAGGAGAACATAGCACCAACCCAAAGAAGCGACTGTGTTCAAGGTTTTAGGACAAGGGCACACCGCCACAAGGTACTAAAAGAAATAAAGAAAGCAAGGGATGTGACACAAAGTAGAAAAAGAGTACAAAGTAGAGGGCGGCATTTAATGTGACTCACCCACATTAATGCACTAAGACCGCCAAAAGGGCCAACAAAAGGCGCATGATCACCAAAGGACATGGTCCACGGTCCAAATAGGAGGTCCAAGGACGAGGTCCAAGAAGGAGGTCTCATGAGGAGGTCCTAGGACCAAAGGGAGGTCTAGACCACAAAGGTCTAAACACAAAAGGGGAGGTCTAAACCCAAAGGAGGTCCAAACACAACAGGAGGTCTGAACCCAAGGAGGTCCAAACACAACAGGAGGTCTCGAACCCGAGGAGGTCCAAACACAACAGGAGGTCTCGAACCCAAAGGAGGTCCAAACACAACAAGGAGGTCTCGAACCCGAGGAGGTCCAAACACAACAGGAGGTCTGAACCCAAAGAAGGTCCAAACACAACAAGGAGGTCTCGAACTCGAGGAGGTCCAAACACAACAGGAGGTCTCGAACTCGAGGAGGTCCAAACACAACAAGGAGGTCTCGAACCGAGGAGGTCCAAACACAACAGGAGGTCTCGAACCCAAAGGAGGTCCAAACACAACAGGAGGTCTCGAACTCGAGGAGGTCCAAACACAACAGGAGGTCTGAACCCAAAGGAGGTCCAAACACAACAGGAGGTCTCGAACTCGAGGAGGTCCAAACACAACAGGAGGTCTCGAACCCAAAGGAGGTCCAAACACAACAGGAGGTCTGAACCCAAAGGAGGTCCAAACACAACAGGAGGTCTATACCACAAAGGTCAAAACACAAAGAGGTCCTAAGGATATGAGGTCCAAAAGACTAAAGATATATGGACCTCAAAGGGAGATCCATACCACAAAGCAGATCCAGACGCCAAAGAGGTTGAGCTCATTAAGAACACTAGACCTCAAAAGAGGTCCAAAGCATAAGGGGTATGGCACTCGGGAGGCCCTGACGGTTAGATTTCCAAAAGGAGATCCGACGGTCAAGATCTCAAAAAGGGGAACCTTAACGGTCCCGATCAAAAGGTGCAGGAGGTCTCGGGCGGGAGGTCCACGACACTCAAGAGGGAGGTCTGGGACGGAGGTCCAAAGGACACACAACGAGAAGGTCCCGAGCAAAAGGGATACTACGGATTAGAGGGTGGTCTTTACAAAAAGACCAAAGAAGGATCGAGGAGGTGGTCCTTGCAAAACAGCCAGAAGAGGCCCCGAAACAAAGGAAAACGCTGAATGAGGTAGGGCCGCTCGATCGTAATCAGGCGGTCCAGAAGTAAAGGAACGTTTGGACCATCCAAACGTCACTGCAGCTTGAGCCGCCGATCCAGATCGGATGGCGCGAACGAGGGGCCGTTCGTCCGAAAGCGAAACAGAAGAAGGCAAAGGCCGCCGTCGATTCAGACGGACGGCCCTTAGGTGAGAAAGGCAAAGCCTTAAGCGATACCACAAGAGTCAAAGAGGGTCCAAGCGCTAAGGAGGTCTTGGGCTCGAGGAGGTCTGGACCTTGGATCCAACGAAGGAGGACACGGACGGCTAAGATCTCCAGAGAGGAGGTCCTAACGGCCGATCTCAACAAGGGGAGGTCTGAGCGGCTAAGATCTCCAGAGAGGAGGTCCTAATGGTCAGATATCAACAAGGGGGAGGTCCGAGCGGCTAAGATCTCCAGAGAGGAGGTCCTAACGGTCAGATCTCAACAAGGGGGAGGTCTGAGCGGCTAAGATCTCCAGAGAGGAGCTCCTAACGGCCAGATCTCAACAAGGGGGAGGTCTAAGCGGCTAAGATCTCCAGAGAGGAGGTCCTAACGGTCAGATCTCAACAAGGGGGAGGTCTGAGCGGCTAAGATCTCCAGAGAGGAGGTCCTAACGGCCAGATCTGAACAAGGGGGAGGTCTGAGCGGCTAAGATCTCCAGAGAGGAGGTCCTAACGGCCAGATCTCAACAAGGGGAGGTCTGAGGCTAAGATCTCCAGAGAGGAGGTCCTAACGGCCAGATCTCAACAAGGGGAGGTCTCAGATAAACACAGGGAGATCCAAATAGGCAAGGGGAGGTCCCAAAGGAACTCTGGGACGCCCAAATGACCTCAGGGGTTACAAGAGAACGCTAAGAGAGGTCCACGGGGAGGTCCAAACAAAGAAAGAGGTTTAGACCAAGGGAAGATCCAGTCAAAGATGAAAGCTTAGACCCAAGGAGGTCTAAGCACAAAGAGATTCAAGCCAACAAAGGAAAGTCCAAACAGAAGATTACAAAGAGAGGTCCAGAGAATGTAAGGGGTTGAACCTATAAAGAGGTCCTACTGGAGGAGGTCTGAAGTAAAGGAAGGACCCAAGAGAGGATGTGTCCAAAAAGGGAGGAGAGACTATCCTGGAGGACAAACAAGGCTAGAAGAGAAAAAGAGGCTAAAAGCCAAAGAACAGCAATAACTCCAGCTCAACCAGGAAGGGATTAATTTGAAGTTTGGTTAGTTCAAGTTAAACCTCCAAATTTCTGAAATCTTCAAATTAAGCTTTGAACTCCCAACAAAAGCGAATGGTTATTATTTTTACAAGCTTTTCAAAATTCTGGAAAAACGGGACGTTACAAACCTACTCCCCTTAAAGGGAATCTCGACCCCGAGATTCGGGCTGACTAGAGAATGGGTTAGGGAACCGGGTTTCACCCACTCTTCAAGAAACTTTCTCTTTTGAGTGGGGCAAACCAAACTATTACGGCGCTGACCAGGGACTCACCAGGAGCTGGGTCGAGCAAAAACGCCCACACCAGAGAAGGTCCGAATCCTACGGGGAATCCGGACAGAAGCGAGGGGATTCAAAACAAGGTTCACAAGGACAGAAGGAGGTCCACGAGAACACGGGGAGGTCCAAGGAAGGGACAAATTGGGCCAAACAGGGCTCTCGGAAAACAAAAAGGGTTTGAAACACAAACCCGAGCCGAGAGCCACGGGTGGTTGTGACCCAAAAGATAAGAGGTCGTAACCAAGGATAAGTTCAAACAGAGAGGAGGTTCAATTGATCACAAGGGAAACCAATTGAACACAAGGAGGCTCAGAGGATAAAGAAGAGGTCCAAACAAACACGAAAAGGTTTAGATGGACAGGGAAGGATTCAAATGGACCAAAGAGATTCAAACCAACCAAGGAGGTTTGAGCCCCTAGAGTCAAACAAAGAGGAGGTGGTCCAGAGGACAAGCACTGGGCCACAGGATAACACAAAGCAAAACAAGGAAAAGGGAGAAGCTCCGGCAAACTCAAAAAGAACCGACTGCAAGGTTCACCTGGAGGTTTGGTGGCTTGGCTTGAAGCTCGGGAAGGAACTTGCTCTCGCTGGATACGCTGAGGGCAACGCTGGCTAAATGACCCCACCTTGGCATTCAAACACCGGATTCCTTGGGCGCACTTGGCGCTTTTGGGTTCTTTGTTACCGGTGTCGTTGTCCATGGTATGACCACCCTGAGAAACAATTGGAGGAGGTGCTGCCACCGAGGTTCCGAGGGTGACAGGAGGTCTCGGGTGCTGACGTCTCGCAGAAATCCTAACTTGCCGAGGAGGTCCTTGATGAATAGCGAGTTGTGACACGCCGACTTGAAGATCTGCGGAGGTTCATTGATGAAGCCGTCTTCACGGGCACTCACCGGGAAGTGTCCTTTCTCCGGCAATAAAACAGTGACATCCGAGGCACAAGGACTTCTTTTGTGCTTGGCTTTCAAGGACGAGTTGGGGAGTGACAAGCCGATAGGTTTCCGCAGACACCGGTTTCTTGCGGCCCTGGCAAATCCAAGCTCCTGAGGGCACACAACTGAGACAAAATCCTTCTGTTGTTTCTTCTACCTGCTGTTGGGGTTATTGTAGCAATCAGAGTGGCTTCTGGGATGTTATCCGGCAATCACCGTGCTTCGCGGCAATTCGGGCAAAAGGGTCCATTTCTAAGATCCAAAACACCGAGCCTCGCTATTGGTGTCTTTTTTCGCTGGGGTCGGCCACTAAGATTGTCACGAGAAGATCGCATTGGAGGACAAAGTGCCGGTTTTGATGACTTCGACTAATCGCAATCTCCGGAGTTTTGTTGGCCGAGGTCGCCAAGACGAGTCTTGGAGCTTCCTGCAGCTTCTTGATCTTGGTCTGTCATCCTTCTCTTGTGCCTGAGGTCCTGCTGACCACAAAAAGCTTCCACGCTGAGTGCTTCGGGATGAATTTCTTTGGGACTTGGCTCTTCTGACCTGGCTTCCAAAGCTGAAATAGCTGGAAGAGGAGGTGGCAGGTCGCGAATCGAGGGTTACGTTCACCATTGTCATGAGGGTAGCAATGGTTTGGTTCTGCTGATCCACCAAGCTAACTAGGGCTGCTGCCGTTTGATTCTGTTGAGCCATCATTTGATTCATGTTCTCGCATCATGCGTGCTCATCAACCGAGTCCGAGCCGCCAAAAGCTGGTTCAAGTTCGGATCTGCAGGGCTACTCGGAGGAGGAGGTGCTGAGGGTCGATACCAAAGATTGGGGCCTTCGATTCACTAATGCTTGCCGAGGATCCGTCCGTCCATCTTGAAACAAACCCGCCAAAGTTCAAGAGATAAGAGGAGAAGCACCAAGGAAGAGAGGGAAAAGCACTTAGGTGAGAAAGAACAAGGAGTCGATGGAGCATCCTAGTCGGGAAAGGTAGGTTAAACCCGAGGAAACAAGAGGCCAAGAGACCAAAAGAGGCAGAAGGCACAATAGGATCTCCCATCGAGCTCTTATTGCACTAACTAACGAAGCAAAACCGAGGGGACCACTAAATGTATGAAACCAAAGAACAACAAAGACTAAAGGAGTTTAAGCCGTTTAACAAACTCCTAACAACAAGAAGTCCAATGATGTCCTTGGAGAGCAAGGACAATGCTGCCACTCCTTCCAAACAGCTCTTTCTCAGGAGTTACTTGCCGTAACCAAAGGCGGGGTACTAGCTGAGAGCCAGAAATTGGCCTTCCTAACTTGGCGGGGTCCTAAACCTATGATTAAGGAGGTCCACCAAATGACTTATCTTAAAGACATCCATTTAGAACAACCAGCCAAACAATTAATCTCCCCAAATATTGGTAAATCAACAAGATTCTTGATTTCTACCTAGGTCGGCTTAAGCAAATCCACAATTGTGCACTTTAATTGCATGCTCCTTTGTTCCATATCAAAAGGATTCTCAATCCAACCATCACTTTCAGATTAAGAGACCTAAAATCACCTCCTCGGATTCACTAAAATCCAACAATTAAGTAGGTTTTCCCCGAAAGTCATCCTTTAACACATAATCTTCGGTTGAATCCACCAAATTATTGTCACCAACTATCCAGCAAAAGTTATAATTATACTGCCATCAAGGGTAAACCTCAGACACAAAGTCCATACTCCGATCAAGCTTCCAACCAAACGTTACAATTCACTCTAGAATCGATGAAAGTCTAAAATCTTTCAATAATCCCATCAAGAACTCACAATCCTTCATCCCTTAGGATCCATTAAAACCTTCACCTTAGAAAAGAATCCCACAATCTTCAATTCTCAAGATCAAATTCAAAAAGGCTTCTTTCAAGCTACCCAACTTGGCATCCAACGCACAGGTTATTCTGCAAGCGCAACTCTTGAGAAACCAGGAGCCGCCAGCTACACCAACAATTTCGGTCTATCAAAGACTAGGACACGAGGGCTCGGTCCTATAGAGATTCTTGGGATAAGGAGGTCAAATTAAATTCAAAACGAAGCTCCGTAAGGGTAAGATCTCAAGAATCGAAAGCAGGAGATAAGAAAGAATAGAGTAAGACGAGAAAAGATCGGAGCAAGATGAGACTAGAGTAGAACAAGACAAGAGGAGAACCACTAAGCCGACTTTTAAGTTGGTTTGTTTTAGAAAATAGTTTTGAAACAAACTAAAACGACCATGCTAACTAAGGTTACGCCCAACAATCGATATGGAGCTCGATACCACTCGTGACAACCCACCCTTTGATATACCGCAAAGGTCCGGAGGACCATTTTTTTGATTGCGGTACTACCTCATGAAGGAGCGGTAATACCGCTCGGTACTTCCCGAGGAGGTCTTCCAGACCTCCCAGAGGTCTTCAAGACCTCCCGGAGGTCTTGGCCAACATCCCGCAGTGGCACCTCTAGGTATATCATCGGGGAGGTCCGACAGATCTCCGAGCTAAGTCCCGTGAGGACCTCCCCGAGATCCCGCCCAGGCACGAGCTAGTCCTGAGAACGGATTGGCTAGCTCAAGACAGATCTAACACAAGTGTAATCAAGTCCATACACAAACTAAGAAGAGCAAGAGACAGAACAACAAATAATATTAAAGACCAAACCGCCAAGCTTACAGAGTTTGCCTCATGGGCTACAACAAAAGAGCAAGAACAATGAAAGCAAAAACGTTAACAGTAGGTCCAACCGATCAGCCCACCGGCTATCGAGTGGAGGACGCCCCTAGGTCGCAAGGTCTCCAAGGACCTCTTCTTCACCGAGCTTTGAGCTCCTCGAACGCAGAATCGCTGATTAAAACAGAGGGCAAAAGCCATGAGTACATTGAATGTACTCAAGAAGCCGCGGGGAGTGCATGCAATAAGTAATCATGCAAGGCTTGCCAAAAGAGAGTCAGAAGGTTAGTTGCGTAAAGCAAGATTTGACAACAAATAATATAAGTAGATTGAAATGCTCGAGTTAAAACAATAATACATAAGTACATTTGTTTTGAGGAGGTCGTGAGCACCCGCCACTCCCAAAACCCACTGAGCACCCACTCCAAAGTTCCAAAGACCAACAGTGGGAGGTCTGGTCACACCCATGACCAGACTCACCACGACCACCCCGAGCACCCGCCCAGAGTTCCTAACCCGCCTCGACCTCATCTCGAGCCAACCATGACCCTCTAAAGCCGCCAAGGTCTCTTCGAGGCAAAGCCTGATCTCTCTCGCAGGTTACCAGGACACAATTTCACAAAGCTACCCTTGCACCATATTCACGGGCATGTCCATAACCAAGGACTTGGCTATTGAATAGATTTTACACTCTGCAGAGGTGTACAACTTACCCACAATCCACGGTCCTCTAGCGGATCGGGTTCCGGTCACCCTTGCTCACTCCAAGGTGAGCAGATCTAGAGAGCGCTGCAAGGCCTTTACAAAGCTTTGAAATGACTCTTGAGCTGCCCGCTAAGGTTTCGCAATTCCCCTTTGGTCTAGAAGTCCGCAGGTTATGGGTGCCCCTCTGCGCTTGACGCCTCACACGATCAACCACAACAAACACCAAGCCATCTCATTGCTAATTATTCAGCCTGCATCACCCCCATAAAGTGATCTTGTGGTTGCACCGATTGGCCTGATCAATGAGACACAAAGTTAAGTCCTTAATTGTGCTCAGCAAGACATCCACAACCCCAAAATGAAGCATCCACTACTCACTCCCGACCTTCTTGCCCAAGCAAAACATTTTGTAATTAACCCTGCCAAAAGACCACCCAGTCTTGGCACAATAATTATTAATGTGATCTCGCACCACGATCAACACAACTTAGGCATCCCGCCATAGTCATTAACAATGATGCACCCACCACGATTCCATAGATCATTAGTCAAGTTTATTGATTGATGAAGCATGATCCCCAAGGCCCACGGTTCTACGACAATACTAAGCATTAAGCTATCGGTCCCATGTTGGTAATAACAGAAGATACCAACTAAAATACCCATCCTAAGGTGTCCAAAGAGTTCATGTCAACATGTTGAGTTCAAGCACACAAAGGAGGCATAATGTCAACAAGGGATATAGCTACTGCCCAAACCAGGTTCTATAAAGATAGCCATGCAAGTTTAACAAATTAAAATACTTTTGCAAAACGGGATCAAGATGATCAAGGTCCACGACTTGCCTCTGTTGAAGGGAAAAGCTTCGGCTGGCGTAGCTTGAACCACGAGCTCCTCACTAATCAACCGATATCTACACGTGCGCAAAAGAAAACCAAATAAGCAAATAAACTCCAAGAAATCCAAAAGAACTTACTTAAAGCAAAAGAGAGAAGAGGTCCAAGCCCAAAGAGCTCGGGACCAAGGGAGCTTGAGGAGCACACCCAAAACCAAGAGGAGGCTAAGAATGACGAACGGGGAGGAAATGGACGCCCCCTGGTGCTCTATTTAAAGAGAAAGGAGAACAGAGCACCAACCCAAAGAAGCAACCAGGTTCAAGGTTTTAGGACAAGGGCACACTGCCACAAGATACGAAAAGAAATAAAGAAAGCAAGGGATGTGACACAAAGTAGAAAAAGAGTACAAAGGTAGGTGGCAGCATTTAATGTGACTCGACCCACATTAAATGCACTAAGACTGCCAAAAGGGCTAGTCAAAAAGGTGCGCAGACTACCAAATGACATGGTCCACGGTCCAAATAGGAGGTCCAAGGAGGAGGTCCAAGAAGGAGGTCTCATGAGGAGGTCCTAGGACCAAAGGGAGGTCTAGACCGCAAAGGTCTAAACACAAAAGGGAGGTCTAAACCCAAAGGAGGTCCAAACACAACAGGAGGTCTCGAACCTAAGGAGGTCCAAACACAACAGGAGGTCTGAACCCGAGGAGGTCCAAACACAACAGGAGGTCTGAACCCAAAGGAGGTCCAAACACAACAAGGAGGTCTGAACCCGAGGAGGTCCAAACACAACAGGAGGTCTCGAACCCAAAGGAGGTCCAAACACAACAAGGAGGTCTGAACTCGAGGAGGTCCAAACACAACAGGAGGTCTGAACCCGAGGAGGTCCAAACACAACAAGGAGGTCTCGAACTCGAGGAGGTCCAAACACAACAGGAGGTCTCGAACCCAAAGGAGGTCCAAACACAACAGGAGGTCTCGAACTCGAGGAGGTCCAAACACAACAGGAGGTCTCGAACCCAAAGGAGGTCCAAACACAACAGGAGGTCTCGAACTCGAGGAGGTCCAAACACAACAGGAGGTCTGAACCTAAGGAGGTCCAAACACAACAGGAGGTCTCGAACTCGAGGAGGTCCAAACACAACAGGAGGTCTGAACCCAAAGGAGGTCCAAACACAACAAGGAGGTCTCGAACTCGAGGAGGTCCAAACACAACAGGAGGTCTGAACCCAAAGGAGGTCCAAACACAACAAGGAGGTCTCGAACTCGAGGAGGTCCAAACACAACAGGAGGTCTGAACCCAAAGGAGGTCCAAACACAACAAGGAGGTCTGAACTCGAGGAGGTCCAAACACAACAGGAGGTCGAACTCGAGGAGGTCCAAACACAACACGGAGGTCTCGAACTCGAGGAGGTCCAAACACAACAGGAGGTCTGAACCCAAAGGAGGTCCAAACACAACAGGAGGTCTCGAACTCGAGGAGGTCCAAACACAACAGGGAGGTCTGAACCCAAAGGAGGTCCAAACACAACAGGAGGTCTGAACTCGAGGAGGTCCAAACACAACAGGGAGGTCTGAACCCAAGGAGGTCCAAACACAACAGGAGGTCTCGAACCCGAGGAGGTCCAAACACAACAGGAGGTCTGAACCCAAAGGAGGTCCAAACACAACAAGGAGGTCTGAACTCGAGGAGGTCCAAACACAACAGGAGGTCTGAACCCAAAGGAGGTCCAAACACAACAAGGAGGTCTCGAACTCGAGGAGGTCCAAACACAACAGGAGGTCTGAACTCGAGGAGGTCCAAACACAACAAGGAGGTCTCGAACTCGAGGAGGTCCAAACACAACAGGAGGTCTGAACCCAAAGGAGGTCCAAACACAACAGGAGGTCTCGAACTCGAGGAGGTCCAAACACAACAGGAGGTCTGAACCCAAAGGAGGTCCAAACACAACAGGAGGTCTCGAACCCGAGGAGGTCCAAACACAACAGGAGGTCTGAACCCAAAGGAGGTCCCAAAACAACAGGGAGGTCTGAACCTAAAGGAGGTCCAAACACAACAGGGAGGTCTAGACCACAAAGGTCAAAACACAAAGAGGTCCTAAGGATATGAGGTCCAAAAGACTAAAGATATATGGACCTCAAAGGGGAGATCCATACCACAAACAGATCCAGACGCCAAAGAGGTTGAGCTCACAAGAACACTAGACCTCAAAAGAGGTCCAAAGCATAAGGGGTATGGCACTTGGGGAGGCCCTGACGGTTAGATTTCCAAAAGGGAGATCCGACGGTCAAGATCTCAAAAAGGGGAACCTTAACGGTCCTGATCAAAAAGGTGCAGGGAGGTCCTGGGCAGGAGGTCCACGACACTCAAGAGGGAGGTCCTGGACGGGAGGAGGTCCAAACACAACAAGGAGGTCTGAACCTGAGGAGGTCCAAACACAACAGGGAGGTCTGAACCTAAAGGAGGTCCAAACACAACAGGGAGGTCTCGAACCGAGGAGGTCCAAACACAACAGGAGGTCTGAACCCAAAGGAGGTCCAAACACAACAGGGAGGTCTGAACCGAGGAGGTCCAAACACAACAGGAGGTCCGAACCTAAGGAGGTCCAAACACAACAGGAGGTCTGAACCCGAGGAGGTCCAAACACAACAGGAGGTCTCGAACCCAAAGGAGGTCCAAACACAACAAGGAGGTCTCGAACCCGAGGAGGTCCAAACACAACAGGAGGTCTGAACCCAAAGGAGGTCCAAACACAACAAGGAGGTCTCAACACGAGGAGGTCCAAACACAACAGGAGGTCTCGAACCCAAAGGAGGTCCAAACACAACAGGAGGTCTCGAACCCGAGGAGGTCCAAACACAACAGGGAGGTCTGAACCTAAAGGAGGTCCAAACACAACAGGGAGGTCTGAACCTGAGGAGGTCCAAACACAACAGGGAGGTCTGAACCTAAAGGAGGTCCAAACACAACAGGGAGGTCTGAACCTAAAGGAGGTCCAAACACAACAGGGAGGTCTAGACCACAAAGGTCAAAACACAAAGAGGTCCTAAGGATATGAGGTCCAAAAGACTAAAGATATATGGACCTCAAAGGGGAGATCCATACCACAAACAGATCCAGACGCCAAAGAGGTTGAGCTCACAAGAACACTAGACCTCAAAAGAGGTCCAAAGCATAAGGGGTATGGCACTTGGGGAGGCCCTGACGGTTAGATTTCCAAAAGGGAGATCCGACGGTCAAGATCTCAAAAAGGGGAACCTTAACGGTCCTGATCAAAAAGGTGCAGGGAGGTCCTGGGCAGGAGGTCCACGACACTCAAGAGGGAGGTCCTGGACGGGAGGTCCAAAGGACACACAACGAGAAGGTCCTGAGCAAAAGGTATACTACGGACTAGGAGGGTGGTCTTTACAAAAAGACCAGCAAGGATCGAGGAGGTGGTCCTTGCAAAACAGCCAGAAGAGGCCCCGAAACAAAGGAAAACGCAAGAATGAGGTAGGGCCGCTCGATCGTAATTCCAAGGCGGTCCAGAAGAAAAGGAACGTTTGGACCATCCAAACGCTACTTAGCTTGAGCCGCCGATCCAGATCGGATGGCGCGAAACGAGGGGCCGTTCGTCCGAGCTAACAGAACCAAGAAGGCTAGGCCGTCTGATTTAGATCGGACGGCCCTTAGGTGAGAAAGGCAAAGCCTTAAGCGATCTGACCACAAGAGTCAAAGAGGGTCCAAGCGCTAAGGAGGTCTTGGGCTCGAGGAGGTCTGGACCTTGATCCAACGAAGGAGGACACGGACGGCTAAGATCTCCAGAGAGGAGGTCCTAACGGCCAGATCTCAACAAGGGGAGGTCTGAGCGGCTAAGATCTCCAGAGAGGAGGTCCTAACAGTCGATCTCAACAAGGGGAGGTCTGAGCGGCTAAGATCTCCAGAGAGGAGGTCCTAACGGTCAGATCTCAACAAGGGGGAGGTCTGAGCGGCTAAGATCTCCAGAGAGGAGGTCCTAACGGCCAGATCTCAACAAGGGGAGGTCTGAGGCTAAGATCTCCAGAGAGGAGGTCCTAACGCCGATCTCAACAAGGGGAGGTCTGAGCGGCTAAGATCTCCAGAGAGGAGGTCCTAACGGCAGATCTCAACAAGGGGAGGTCTGAGCGCTAAGATCTCCAGAGAGGAGGTCCTAACGGCCAGATCTCAACAAGGGGAGGTCTGAGCGGCTAAGATCTCCAGAGAGGAGGTCCTAACGGCCAGATCTCAACAAGGGGAGGTCTGAGGCTAAGATCTCCAGAGAGGAGGTCCTACGGCCAGATCTCAACAAGGGGAGGTCTCAGATGAACACAGGGAGATCCAAATAGGCAAGGGAGGTCCCAAAGGAACTCTGGGACGCCCACATGACCTCGGGGGTTACAAGAGAACGCTAAGAGAGGTCCACGGGAGGTCCAAACAAAGAAAGAGGTTTAGACCAAGGAAGATCCAAATCAAAGATGAAAGCTTAGACCCAAGGGAGGTCTAAGCACAAAGAGATTCAAGCCAACAAAGGAAAGTCCAAACAGAAGATTACAAAGAGAGGTCCAGAGAATGTAAGGGGTTGAACCTATAAAGAGGTCCTACTGGAGGAGGTGCAGGCGAAAGGAAGGACCCAAGAGAGGATGTGTCCAAAAAGGAGGAGAGACTATCACGGAGGACAAACAAGGCGAGAAGAGAAAAGAGGCTAAAAGCCAAAGAACAGCAATAACTCCAGCTCAACCAGGAAGGGATTAATTTGAAGTTTGGTTAGTTCAAGTTAAACCTCCAAATTTCTGAAATCTTCAAATTAAGCTTTGAACTCCCAACAAAAGCGAATGGTTATTATTTTTACAAGCTTTTCAAAATTCTGGAAAAACGGGACGTTACAGAGGACCTCAACGGTCCAGATCAAAGGATGCAGGGGAGGTCCTGACCAATAGGGATATCTCGATTTAGAGGTGGTCCTTACAAAAGACCAAAGAAGGACCGAGGAGGTGGTCTTTGCAAAACAACTAGGAGGAGGTCACGGAAACAAGGAAAACGCAGAACAAAGCAGAGCCGCTTGATTAAAATCCATGCCCAAAAAGGATAGGAACGTTCGACCAAACTAACGTGCCCTTAGGATCGGGCCATCCAAACCACATCGGATGGTCCTAAGGTTAAGAAGGCAAGGCCTCAAGCGTCTGACCACGAGAGTCAAAGATGGGTCCAAGCGCTAAGGAGGTCTTGGACCTAAGGAGGTCGGAACCTTTGGATCCAACTAAGGAGGACACGGACGGCTAAGATCTCCCGAGAGGAGGTCCTAATGGCGAGATCCTAACAAGGGGAGGTCCGAGCGGCTAGATCTCAACAAGGAGAGGTCTGAGCGGCTAGGTCTCAACAAGGGAGGTCTGAGCGGCTAGATCTCAACAAGGGAGGTCTGAGCGGCTAGATCTTAACAAGGGAGGTCTGAGCGGCTAGATCTCAACAAGGGGAGGTCTGAAAGGCTAGATCTCAACACGGGAGGTCTCGAGCGGCTAGATCTCAACAAGGGGAGGTCTGAGCGGCTAGATCTCAACAAGGGAGGTCTGAAAGGCTAGATCTCAACAAGGGAGGTCTGAGCGGCTAGATCTCAACAAGGGAGGTCTGAGGGGCTAGATCTCAACAAGGGGAGGTCTGAGCGGCTAGATCTCAACAAGGGGAGGTCTGAGGGGCTAGATCTCAACAAGGGAGGTCTGAGCGGCTAGATCTCAACAAGGGGAGGTCAGGCGGCTAGATCTCAACAAGGGAGGTCTGAGCGGCTAGATCTCAACAAGGGAGGTCTGAGCGGCTAGATCTCAACAAGGGGAGGTCTGAGCGGCTAGATCTCAACAAGGGAGGTCTGAGCGGCTAGATCTCAACAAGGGAGGTCTGAGCGGCTAGATCTCAACAAGGGAAGTCTTATAGGTCTCCCACTTGCGCTATGGAATCCATAAGATCCCGAGCCGCATGCTCACGACGATGGCCTTGTCGACCAAGGTCTAAAAATCAGAAAGTCGGCAATGGATAGCTTGTCCTTCACTCCTCGGATAAGCCACGCTGAACTTGGCTCGCTTAGCCATATCGGTGGCCACATCCTCGGGAGCATAACGAGCCAGATGGTTGAACTCGTACACATACTCCATGATCGAAGCTACGCCTTGCTTGGCGAAGAAACTCCCCGCTTGATCTCCATCAAGTCGGCAGGATGTGAGCCCGACGGAAGGCAAGACGAACTCCTCCCAAGAGACGGTGTGGTCTACGGCTGCATGGCGAGATAGCTCTCCCACCAGACAAAGCCGCACCCTCAAGCCGGTGCGATGCGAGCAGCGCCTTCTCGTGCTCCCGCATGCGCTATCTGGCTTACGCCCACAAGACGGCCAATCGTCCGCATCCAAAGGGTCCTCGACCGAAAAGGTAGGGGCTGCGACGAAGAAACTCCGCGAGTCCCCACGCGGCCGATGGGCATTCCTCGCCCGGATCTCAAGCTCCGGAAAGTGCAAGAGTGTTGCGCGCGATGACGCCCAAGAGAACTCTCTGTCATCCGCGCGGTTGCGCCGATCCAAGAAGAACCTCGGCCATGGTCGGAGGAGGAGGAAGCTCCTCGTCCGGACCGGTGATCGCCTTGGCCGCACGAAAAGGCCCGCCATCTGTTACAAGAAATTTTGGTTAGCAACTAGACCCAAAAACAAAGCCTTAAAGAAAGCAAAAGCGATCGACTAGGGGAATGGAATATCACCCCAAACGAAAGCCAAAATCAGCGGTTATTTAAACTTTAAAAAGCTTCTAAAAGACTCTAAAAGCAGCCAAGAAACACCAAACGCAAGGCTCAACTTCTCAACTCAACTAACCCGTATTGAATGAACGAGTAATTGGTCGAGAAGATCAAAAATCAGATTGTAAGGTGAGAGCTAATGCTACTAAAGAGCAAGGTTAAATCAGCGAAATAAGTGTTAGATACTTAGCTAACTAGTATCACATCTTACCCTTTTTATTCCCACAAGTTTTAGTTGAATTAACCTCTCATTATCTATCCTAATTAGAAACCTTTGAGATCGCTGTCCGGAAATTTGATGCTTCTTGTCCAGATTTCAGATCCAAGCTCCTCGTCAATCACCGACTCGTAACTTCAAAACCTTGTAGTGGGCAGCTCACACTTCAATTTGCCAATCTCATTGGTTCTCCCAAAACCCGTGTTATCGATTAATGGGGTCTATCTTTTGAGATGAGGAAAGGAAAACAACTTTTAAAACTCAAATTAGAGTGAGATGAGAAGAGAAAGCTAAGATAGGGAAGGAATAAAATCCGAGAATTACTTAAGCTTTCAAAACTCATTTATATTTTGAAAATAGGTTTTCCAAAATATCCTAAAGACGACCAAGCTTGCGTTACTACGGTCATAACGGCTCTGATACCAACTTTTGTGAGACCCCGACATTTATTAGGCTCATAATACTTAGTCATCCAATTGACCCTAGTATTATCAACCAAATAAACCCGGTCTCGAGAAATGTATACTCCCCAGAATGCAGTATACATACCTCAGAACAAAAGAGTATATCAATTCCATACAACACATAGTACATAAGCAACAAACCGGTTAACATTAATAATGGAATAGCTATTACAAAAGAGAGGCCCTTAGGCCAAATAGCAAGAATTACAAAAGATAACAATGAAGCAAAAGTGCCATAAAGATGGCTATAACACAAAGCCAATCAAGGTGCCTTAACCCTAGGCATCGACCGACCGCCAAGCTAGTCGTCAAGAAAGCGCAACACGTAGCACAAAAGAGAGGCTCTTGGAGCTCTCCTTCTTCCTCTGCAACAAAAGCCACAAAAAAATTGCCACAACCACGCGGATGAGTACATAAAGTACTCCGCAAGACTTACGTGTGAGATAACAGAACTATAAATAGCTACATGCAAGCTTTATTTAAGTGGATGAGGCTTTGGACTCATTTTAGCATAAAGCGACATTTATTTGCAATAACATAATAGATTGAAGGCAATTTGGCAAAGCATTTTTAAATGTTGAAGTAACAACGAGATAATAACATAGTAACAACAATAAGAACAAACACGAAGTGACTAACCCTTAGTCACCACAACAATAGCATGAACTCCCGCTCATACCAACCCATCAAGTTTTAATTAAAAGGTTGAGACTAGTCTTGAACGACCTTACCAAGCATGTCCATAACCTAGGACGAGGCTATTCAATAGTTTTATCCTCGCAGAGTGTACCAATGTACCCACACGCCTGCACCGCCTTTCCTTTAGGCACACTACCTTTGGTATGCCGCACGGCTAAGTCCTACGAGACATTTCCAATGGACGATGCTAATTACGAGCAAGAACCCACGGGACAAGACACATTAGACAGCCTAACCGGTCCGCCAATGCTCCCTCCCAACACCACACACACAGATTTTATTAAAACATACCCACCAACCAGCTCATAATTAACACCTCCCAAAGTACTTAGTCAAGAGAGGTCCCATATCCCCTCGTGTGGTTAGCACGCAAAAGCGCTTGGCTTAGTGACCCAAGTACTCGGTCCTTAGGGACGGGCATACCACCACATTCCAAGAACCGCACCATCCATCCAATATGCCCAAGTCTAAATCGACATTTTATTTTCAGTTTTGATTTTACAATTAATCAAAGCACAAGTGCTGGACATATAGGAGGAATAATTATACTTGTGTGATCAAGACCATCGACTATGTCGATGATCGCCCATTACTACCGATAGCTAAGCATGTCTAAGCAGTTTTAAACGCAACTACTAAGTGATAAGAGCTCATCCAACGAGCTCAAACCACAGCTAATAACCTAGGCTCATTGGTAGTAGAGGATAACAATTCCTACAGATTATGCAACTATAGGAAAGCTAGCGACATTTAACACAAAGTAGCATGCATACATAGAAGTAAAACAAAGTAGTAAGCTTTAACGTAATGGGACAATGATGGAAATGGTCAAACTGCTTGCCTTGCTGCTGGTCACTTTGTTGCGGAGGGTCGATTGGCGGGATCACCACAAATGTCGAACCCTAACGGAAAAAGCAATAAAGAACCGATAAGAACGACGAAAAACAACAAAGACAACACAGCAACAGAACTCCAAAACCCTGAAATTTCTACTGCAGCAAGAGGAGGATTTTAGGAATTTAGCAACAAGAACCAATGGATTTGGATTCTCAATGCAAAAGTTATGAGCAAAACAACTCTGCTCAGCCCTAAAAATACCAAACTGCACTATTCACTAATTTAATTATGAGGCAACATTTTCTAGAACAGTGGTGAGGCTGAAATTTTACTGTAAAACCAGCACCTCATGAGATGAATAACACAATTGAGTTCATCTCATTTGGAGCTATTATGCAATCTCTATAATTTTTCAAAACAAGAACTTGAACAAAATTATAATGCACAAGTCCTCATTTTCATAAAAACAACAAGCTCAAAACTAATTTTCACAGTGAGTTCATTATTAGAGGAAACCAACAAAGTTGGTCTCACTTAAAAAGAATCTACAGAGCATTAGTTATGAATTTTTACAAGTTAAGCACTAATTTGAATGTATGTTTAAAGTTAGTTTTAAAACCTAGTGGCTAATCGTGCTCTGGAGCTGAACTCAACTTACAATCATTTTTGGATTAAGGTCAAGTTCAAGACAGAGCTAACACAATTTGAATGACCTCATTTGGATTTAAAATGAAAAAGATATGAAATTCTAAAGTTTATACCTTGTTTTAGTTTATAATTAAGACTTCACCGAATTTCTAAAACTCACAAAGACACGGAGGTCGTGAGCCACGATCACAGATCCAACGGCTCGAGACCTCCCAGAGATCAACACGCACGCACATGTGAGGTCCAGAGGTCTGGACCTCCTAACAACTCACATGCGCGAGGCAGGGGGAGGTCGTGGCCGTAGATTGAGGATCCAACGAACCACAACGATGATGGGGAGGTCGGAACGGACCAGATCTAAAGGGAGGTCCTTAACGGTGAGATCTAAACCTTGCTGCACCTCCGTGGAGGTCTGGATGGTCGATCGCGCAAGGGAGGTCTTGGACGCCCAGATCTCCTCGGAGGAGGTCTGGACGCCCTGCACCAGCGCTTTAACTCGCAAGACGCCGCTGTCAGTGGCATTAAAGCGAGGGACCACGAGGAGGTCCGTGGCGCTCGGGAGGTCTTTAATGCACGCATTAAAGGATGGATTTAAGGCGTTAAGACGCCAATGATTGCGAGATTGGGCAATGATTAGCACCATAAAAGCCAGGATCTTGGTCCTAAAATGACAACGACACACGCCGACATCCGACAACATCCCGAGCTTGAAGAAATGGTTGTTGCCGGGCGATGCGGACTCGCCATGGCGACAACCAAGGTTTATCATCGTGTGCGCAATAGTGTTGCGCACACCATGAGCTTTCTCTCGACGGCGACAGCGGCGTTGAACGCCGCGAGCCGAGAGGACAACGAAGGAGATCACACGGCCAAATTTTGAACGCAAAATGATGCTCATAGCGACATTCAAGCGTGTGCCAAATAAGAGCTCCATGACAACATACACGCAGTGCAAAGACTAAGGACTATCGGGAGGTACCGGAGGTCCTTAAGATGCCGGGAGGTCGGGGATGGTGCTGGCTTTGAGTTGGGGAAGATGGGGAGCTCATTGCTCAAGTCCAAGTTCCAAGCCTCGGCTCAGCTCAAGCTCCACTTTGTCCCCCTCTGCAAATGTCCAACAACTTAGTTAGGACTTGGTCCCAGAGGAAGGCACAATGGAAGCAAGGAGAGGAGAAAAATTCTCAATGACCCTTGCCCACCGAGGAGCTTGAGCCCCGGCAAAGGCGTGCCAAGGAACTTTGGTGTCTAGAGCTCACAAGCACAGAGGTGTGAGCAAAGTGATAATGGTGTGCAAAGGAAGCCGGAAAACCGTGGAGGTGGTTTTATCCAAGGGCAATTGAGGTCTTAGACCACCGGCTAAGCTCATGGTGAGCTTGGCCCATGGCATGGTCTATGGAGTGGACAAGACATGGGGTCGACAAGGGGAGAGCTCGGCCGACCATTGAGGTGAAAGTCGACTGCATTAAATGCGGTCAAGAAGACTATTGAACAGTACCTCCTGCTCGGACATGCATTAAATGCTCGCTTTCGAAGCTCCCACGTGCGCCAGAGGAAGGAGAAGAACAGGGAGGTCCTAGTGGCTATTGGATGAGACCTCGAGGAGGTCCCGCCATCGGATCCCATTTTGAACCGTTATGTTTTTAAGTGGTGGGAGGAGGTCCCGGCCACACGATCAAACGTGGGAGGTCATGGCCTCACGATTTCACTTAACGTGAAAGCGCGACGTGAGAAATGGACAGAGGTCCAAAGCGTTGGATCTCCATCCAACAGTGCGGACCTCCAATGAGGACTTACGCACGCGATCAAAAGACATGAGGGGAGGTCATGGCCTTTGGATGTAAATCCAAGGGCACCGACCGATGGGGAGGTCTAATCGCACAAAGTGAATAAGGAAGGTCGAGAGGACTGCGGCAGAAGCGCAAAGGAGGTCTTAGCCTCCGATTTGGATCTAAGGGCTCACGCGATGGTCCGAATCGCCCATTTGTTAGCGGCATCGTGAGATGTAAATCCAATGGTCAATATTGGGTGGTCCGAGCGGCTCATTGATCTCGTCGTTGAGCAGAGATCCAAAGGCAGAGAAAGACAAGGGAGGTCATGGCCTTAGATTTTTAATCCAAGGGCTATGACCTCACGTAGGTGGGATGTCTAAGTGGTTTTAACAGGGAAGGGAGGTCAGGGCCGTGGATCTTGAATCCAAGGGCCAAGACCTCACGCAGGTGGGAGGACCTGACTGAGTATGTTGAGGAGGAGGTCGTGGCGGTTGGATTTGATCCAACGGCTACGACCTCAACAAGATGGGATGACCTCGCTGCGATGGTTTAACAAATGAGGAGGTCTTTGAGGTTTCACACATGGGAGGTCGTGACCGTGGATCTTTGATCCAGCGGCTATGACCTCATGAGGTGGGAAGGTCTTTGCGGTGTTAGCCGCGGAGGAGGTCGTGGCTGTTGGATGTGAATCCAACGGCTGCGACCTGATTAAGGTGGAGAGGGAGGTCTGCTGGGGTGCACTGCTGAGGAGGTCCAAAGGGGTTGAAATTTGGACCAGTTTTGAACATGGCTAGCCCAAGGAACAGTCCAGGGTTTTTGAATTTGAACTTTTAAACAGCTGAGACTTTGCAGAATTGTTTGGGCTAGCAAATGAGCTCCAAATTTGATGAAATTTTAACTGGAGCTTGCTGACAACATGATTAACCTTACAGAAATTTTCCAGAGGTTATTATGCAATGCATTTTTCTCAGGAAATTTATTAAGGTTGTTTAAAGGATTGTTTTACCTCCAAAATTTATCAAACTAGTTTTACAACTTGTGATATTTTTCAGAGGGGTCCCATATCAGTTTTGGGACCAAGGAAAATATATTCCAATGTTTGACACAAGATTTAAGATAATTGGAAAATGAGTTTGATTTTTGGTCAACAAGAGCTTTGTGTTTTTGGATTACACAACTCTTGGACAAAAATTACATAAGATTTTAGGGTTTTTCAAGATGTGAGAAAAAGTTTTAATTTCTACACATATAATTATACTTGAATAACCCTAATTATACACTTGGGATGTTACAAAATCTCCCCTCCTTACAGAAATCTCGTCCCGAGATTTGGCTCACTCGGTAAAGAAAGATGGATAGTCCGCACGCAGACGATCTTCTCTTTCCCAAGTAGCCTCATCCTCGGAATGGTTCGACCACTGAACTTTAAGGAACCTTGATGGTCTTATTCCTTGTTCTTGGTCAAGCCCCTTCGAGAACGGGACCAGGTGCTCGCGATAGGTCAAATCTTCCTAGACATCGAGGGTTTCCAACGGAGCTTCCTCAGTTGGAACACGGAGGCACTTCTTAAGCTGGGACACATGGAAAACATCATGTACCCCTGCAAGTGCAGCTGGCAACTCCAACTTATAGGCAACAGCTCCCTTCTTCTCGATAATGCGGTAGGGACCGACATATCGAGGAGCCAACTTGCCCTTGACGCCGAAACGTTGATGGCCCTTCAAAGGAGAGACTTTGAGATAAACAAAGTCATTAGGCTCAAAACGTAACTCACGTCGACGGCGATCCGCATAGCTCTTTTGCCTGGATTGAGCTGTGCGCAAACGCTCACGAATAAGCTGGACTTGGCGCTCGGCCTCATTAATTGAGTCCGGGCCAAAGAGAGGTCTCTCACCGGTCTCTGACCAGTTCAACGGGTCCTACACTTTCTCCCGTATAAGGCCTCAAAAGGTGCCATGCCGAGACCGGCTCGAAAGTCGTTGTTATAAGAAAACTTCGCGAATGGCAAGCATTTCTCCCAATGCTTCCCATAGGAAAGGACACAAGCACGAAGCATGTCCTCCAAAACCTGGTTGACCCTCTCGGTCTGACCATCAGTTTGAGGATGAAATGCCGTGCTGAAGGCAAGATGAGTGCCCATAGCCTCTTGCAAGCTATGCCAAAAACGAGACGTGAAAAGGGATCCACGATCCGACACAATCGTCTTCGGCACACCGTGCAAACTGACGATGCGGGCGATGTAGAGCTCGCCAAAAGACCTACCGAAGGTCGGTCTTGACGGAAGGAAATGTGCCACCTTAGTCAATCGATCGATGACGACCCAAATGGCATCATTCTTCTTGAGGATGTGGGTAGACCGTGATGAAATCCATCCCGATCGAATCCCACTTCCACTCAGAATTGGCAAAGGTCAAGCGAACAGACGCCGATGTTCGGCCTTGACACGACGACACGTCGCGACTCGACAACGAACTTCGCGATTTCCCTCTTCATTCGGGTCCACCAAAATCTCAGGCGGAGATCTTGATACATCTTTGTGGCCCCGGGATGAATGGATAAAGGCGAATCATGGGCTTCGCGGAGGATCAAATTCCGCAACTCCATGTCCTTTGGAACCACAAGGCGTTGCCCAAACCTCACAACACCATGCTCATCCTCAGAAAAGCACTTGGCTGTTCCGGCCTTGACATTTGCCTTAATGTGGCTCACTCCATCATCCGACTGCTGAGCGGACTTGATCCGATCCACCAAGATTGGTTGCACAACCATGGCAGCGAGAGATCCAAGCTCAACTATCTCCAAGTTGAGACGCTGGAATGCGTCGAGAAGAGAGGGCGAATGCTCCTTGAGCACTAAGGCATTACAATGCGCTTTGCGACTAAGCGCATCGGCAACGACATTAGCCTTGCCCGGATGGTAGTGAATACCCATATCATAATCCTTGATCAACTCCAACCATCTCCTTTGCCCGAGGTTCAGTCAGGTTGGGTGAACAAGTACTTAAGGCTCTTGTGATCCGAATACACCTCACAACGATTACCGATCGTAATGTCGCCAAATCTTAAGTGCATGAATCACGAAGCCAACTCCAAATCATGAGTAGGGTAGTTGAGTTCATGAGGTCTCAATTGCCTTGATGCATAGGCCACTACCTTGCCTTCTTGCATAAGGACACAACCGAGGCCTCGACGAGAAGCATCGCAAAAGATATCGAAGCTTCGATGGATATCGGGAAGAACAAGAACGGAGCGGTGGTCAAACGCTTTTGAGTATTAGGAAACTTTCCTCACACTCAACGGACCACACAAACTTCTTGTCCTTCTTGAGCAACTCCGTCATCGGCCAGCGATCTTGGAGAAGTTCTCGATAAAGCGCGATAATATCCCGCTAAACCAAGAAAACTCCGCACATCGGTGACCAAACAGTGACTCCATGAAAGAACATCGCTGACCTTGCTAGGATCAACAGCTCGCCTCCGCTGAAAGAATATGACCTAAGAAAGCCACTTCCTTCAACTGAATCGCGACTTTTGAACTTCGCGACTGGTGGTGCTCACGTAGCTTGCCTAACACAAGCTGCAGGTGCTCGGCATGTTCCTCATCGTTCTTGGAGTAGATAAGGATATCATCGATGAAGACTACGACAAACTTATCCAAATACTCCATAAATACCGAATTCATGAGGTTCATGAACAAAGGCAGAGCATTGGTTAAGCGAATGACATGACAAAGGTACTCGTACAAGCCGTAGCGAGTAGAGAACGCCGTCTTTGGAATATCCTCAGGGCGAATCCGAACCCGATGATATCCCACTCTCAGATCAATCTTGGAGAAAACTCGAGCTCCGGTTAATTGATCGAAGAGATCGTCAATGCGGGCAATGGATACTTGTTCTTTCAGTCACTTCATTAAGTGGGCGATAATCAACGCACATGCGTAAAAGTAAATCCTTCTTCTTTACGAAGATTGCTTTGGACAACCCCAAGGAGATGAGCTAGGCGAATGAAACCCTTCTCTTGCAGCTCACTTAATCGCTTCTTCAACTCCACCAACTCGCTCGGTGGCATCCGATAAGGCCTCTTGGAGATAGGGGCGATGCAGGAGCCAACTCAATGACAAACTCGAGGTCTCGAACGGGTGGCATCCCTGGAAGATCAGCGGGAAAGACATCAACAAAGTCACAAACTGTTGGGACTTCGCTAATATCTGGAGCGGGCTTCGCTTCAAGTGTGAAGAGATGAGGATCTAGCGACTTGGCAGAAGCTTAACTTGCTCACGGAGGACTAGATAAAGAGATGAGCTTCGGCACAATCGATTTGTCCCATGTGCTGAGACAACCAATCCATACCAAGAATTACATCAAGACTCGCTGAATGGAGAAGGATAAGGTTCGCTAAGAACCCTACGCCTTCGATCTCGATAGGGACATCCCTACACTCAACCTCAGCCCTCAACTCCGAACCAGGAGAGCGAATGAGTAGCGGGACCGACAATGGAGAGAAAAGAAGCTCTCCCCACAAAGAAGAAAAGACTCGAAACAAAGGAATGAGATGCTCTGAATCAAACAAGACAATGAGAGGGTGAGAGTTAATGAAAGTGTACCTAGCACGACGCCGGGTGCCTCCCTGAGCCTCCTCTGCGGTGATGGCGTTGACGCGACCACTACCCACGCCTTGGGTAGCCGGGACGATCTTCTGGTCCTGAGATGCACCACCTCCTGACCCGCGTCCTCCATTAGGACGAGGGGCTGCTCCTGTCTTCTTAGGGCATTGGTTCGCATAATGCCCCTTCTCGTTGCATGAGAAACATGTGACCCCGGCACTGGTTATGGGCCGCTCTGTGACTTCGCAGTGCGTGGATAGGACACGGCTCGAAGGGCGAAACGAGGCAGGTGACCTCGGGGGCGCCGAAGAATGAGAGTGGTACCCCTGAGACTGCCCGAAACGAGGGCGGGAAGCACTGGGCCTGGAAGTCTTATAGGTCTCCCACTTGCGCTATGGAATCCATAAGCCCGAGCCGCATGCTCAGCGACGATGGCCTTGTCGACCAAGGTCTGAAAATCAGGAAAGTCGGCAATGGATAGCTTGTCCTTCAGCTCCTCGGACAAGCCACGCCTGAACTTGGCCTGCTTAGCCATATCAGTGGCCACATCCTCAGGAGCATAACGAGCAGATGGTTGAACTCGTACACATACTCCATGATCGAAGCTCGCCTTGCTTGAGCGCGAAGAAACTCCTTCTTGATCTCCATCAAGTCGGCAGGATGTGAGCCCGACGGAAGGCAAGACGGAACTCCTCCCAAGAGGCGGTGTGGTCTACGGGCTGCATGGCGAGATAGCTCTCCCACCAGACAAAGCCGCACCCTCAAGGCGGTGCGATCGAACAGCGCCTTCTCGTGCTCGCATCGGCGCTGCGCTATCTTACGCTCCACAAGACGGCCAATCGTCCGCATCCAAAGGGTCCTCGGACCGGGAAAAGGTAGGGGCTGCGACGAAGAAACTCCGCGAGTCCCCACGGTGATGGGCATTCTCGCCCGCATCCGAAGCTCCGGAAAGTGCAAGAGTGTTGCGCGCGATGGCGTCGAGAGAACTCTCTGTCATCCGCGGTTGCGCTTCGATCCAAGAAGAACCTCGGCCATGGTCGGAGGAGGAGGAAGCTCCTCGTCCGGACCACCGATCGCCTTGGCCGCTACGAAAAGGCCCGCCATCTGTTATAAGAAATTTTGGTTAGCAACTAGACCCAAAAACAAAGCCTTAAAGAAAGCAAAAGCGATCGACTAGGGAATGGAATATCACCCCAAGCGAAAGCCAAAATCAGCGGTTATTTAAACTTTAAAAAGCTTCTAAAAGACTCTAAAAGCAGCCAAGAAACACCAAGCATAAGGCTCAACTTCTCAACTCAACTAACCCGTATTGAATGAACGAGTAATTGGTCGAGAAGATCAAAAATCAGATTGTAAGGTGAGAGCTAATGCTACTAAAGAGCAAGGTTAAATCAGCGAAATAAGTGTTAGATACTTAGCTAACTAGTATCACATCTTACCCTTTTTATTCCCACAAGTTTTAGTTGAATTAACCTCTCATTATCTATCCTAATTAGAAACCTTTGAGACTGCTGTCCGGAAATTTGATGCTTGCTGTCCAGATTTCGCATCCAAGCTCCTCGTCGAATCACCGACTCCAGAACTTCAAAACCTTGTAGTGGGCAGCTCACACTTCAATTTGCCAATCTCATTGGTTCTCCCAAAACCCGTGTTATCGATTAATGGGGTCTATCTTTTGAGATGAGGAAAGGAAAACAACTTTTAAAACTCAAATTAGAGTGAGATGAGAAGAGAAAGCTAAGATAGGGAAGGAATAAAATCCGAGAATTACTTAAGCTTTCAAAACTCATTTATATTTTGAAAATAGGTTTTCCAAAATATCCTAAAGACGACCAAGCTTGCGTTACTATGGTCATAACGGCTCTGATACCAACTTTTGTGAGACCCCGACATTTATTAGGCTCATAATACTTAGTCATCCAATTGACCCTAGTATTATCAACCAAATAAACCCGGTCTCGAGAAATGTATACTCCCCAGAATGCAGTATACATACCTCACAACAAAAGAGTATATCAATTCCATACAACACATAGTACATAAGCAACAAACCAGAAGTTAACATTAATAATGGAATAGCTATTACAAAAGAGAGGCCCTTAGGCCAAATAGCAGTAATTACAAAAAGATAACAGCGGAAGCAAAAGTGCCATAAAGATGGCTATAACACAAAGCCAATCAGTGTGCCTTAACCCCTAGGCATCTGACCGGACCGCCAAGCTAGTCGTCGAAGAAACTGCAACACGTAGCACAAAAGAGAGGCTCTTGGAGCTCTCCTTCTTCCTCTGCAACAAAAGCCACAAAAAAATTGCCACAACCACGGGCAGATGAGTACATAAAGTACTCCGCAAGACTTACGTGTGAGATAACAGAACTATAAATAGCTACATGCAAGCTTTATTTAAGTGGATGAGGCTTTGGACTCATTTTAGCATAAAGCGACATTTATTTGCAATAACATAATAGATTGAAGGCAATTTGGCAAAGCATTTTTAAATGTTGAAGTAACAACGAGATAATAACATAGTAACAACAATAAGAACAAACCTGGAAGTGACTAACCCTTAGTCACCACAACAATAGCATGAACTCCCCGTTCATACCAACCCATCAAGTTTTAATTAAAAGGTTGAGACTAGTCTTGAACGACCTTACCAAGCATGTCCATAACCTAGGACGAGGCTATTCGAATAGTTTTATCCCTGCAGGGGTGTACCAATGTACCCACACGCTAGACCGCCTTTCCTTTAGGCACACTACCTTTGGTATGCCGGCACGGCTAAGTCCTACGAGACATTTCCAATGGACGATGCTAATTACGAGCCGCAACCCACGGGGACAAGACACATTAGACAGCCTAACCGGTCTGCCAATGCTCCCTCCCAACACCACACACACAGATTTTATTAAAACATACCCACCAACCAGCTCATAATTAACACCTCCCAAAGTACTTAGTCAAGAGAGGTCCCATATCCCCCTCGTGTGGTTAGCATAAAAGCGCTTGGCTTAGTGACCCAAGTACTCGGTCCTTAGGGACCCGGGCATACCACCACATTCCAAGAACCGCACCATCCATCCAATATGCCCAAGTCTAAATCGACATTTTATTTTCAGTTTTTGATTTTACAAATTAATCAAAGCACAAGTGCTGGACATATAGGAGGAATAATTATACTTGTGTGATCAAGACCATCGACTATGTCGATGATCGCCCATTACTACCGATAGCTAAGCATGTCTAAGCAGTTTTAAACGCAACTACTAAGTGATAAGAGCTCATCCAACGAGCTCAAACCACAGCGAATAACCTAGGCTCATTGGTAGTAGAGGATAACAATTCCTACAGATTATGCAACTATAGGAAAGCTAGCGACATTTAACACAAAGTAGCATGCATACATAGAAGTAAAACAAAGTAGTAAGCTTTAACGTAATGGGACAATGATGGAAATGGTCAAACTGCTTGCCTTGCTGCTGGTCACTTTGTTGCGGAGGGTCGTTCGCGGGATCACCACAAATGTCGAACCCTAACGGAAAAAGCAATAAAGAACCGATAAGAACGACGAAAAACAACAAAGACAACACAGCAACAGAACTCCAAAACCCCTGAAATTTCTACTGCAGCAAGAGGAGGATTTTTAGGGAATTTAGCAACAAGAACCAATGGATTTGGATTCTCAATGCAAAAGTTATGAGCAAAACAACTCTGCTCAGCCCTAAAAATACCAAACTGCACTATTCACTAATTTAATTATGAGGCAACATTTTCTAGAACAGTGGTGAGGCTGAAATTTTTACTGTAAAACCAGCACCTCATGAGATGAATAACACAATTGAGTTCATCTCATTTGGAGCTATTATGCAATCTCTATAATTTTTCAAAACAAGAACTTGAACAAAATTATAATGCACAAGTCCTCATTTTCATAACAGCAACAAGCTCAAAACTAATTTTCACAGTGAGTTCATTACTAGAGGAAACCAACAAAGTTGGTCTCACTTAAAAAGAATCTACAGAGCATTAGTTATGAATTTTTACAAGTTAAGCACTAATTTGAATGTATGTTTAAAGTTAGTTTTAAAACCTAGTGGCTAACTGTGCTCTGGAGCTGAACTCAACTTACAATCATTTTTGGATTAAGGTCAAGTTCAAGACAGAGCTAACACAATTTGAATGACCTCATTTGGATTTAAAATGAAAAAGATATGAAATTCTAAAGTTTATACCTTGTTTTAGTTTATAACTAAGACTTCACTGGAATTTCTAAAACTCACAAAGACACGGGAGGTCGTGAGCCACAGATCACAGATCCAACGGCTCAGACCTCCCAGGAGATCAACACGCACGCACATGTGAGGTCCAGAGGTCCTGGACCTCCTAACAACTCACATGCGCGAGGCAAGGGGGAGGTCGTGGCCGTAGATTGAGGATCCAACGAACCACAACGATGATGGGGAGGTCCGGAACGGACCAGATCTAAAGGGGAGGTCCTTAACGGTGAGATCTAAACCTTACAGACCTCCAGGGAGGTCTGGATGGTCAGGATCGCGCAAGGGGGAGGTCTTGGACGCTCGGATCTCCTCGGAGGAGGTCTCGACGCCCTGCACTCAGCGCTTTAACTTCGCAAGACGCCGCGTTTAGGCGAGGGCATTAAAGCGCGAGGACCACGAGGAGGTCCGCGGCGCTCGGGAGGTCTTTAATGCACATTAAAGGATGGATTTAAGGCAGTTAAGACGCCAATGATTGCGAGATTGGGCAATGATTAGCACCATAAAAGCCGGATCTTGGTCCTAAAATGACAACGACACGCCGGGACATCCGACAACATCCCGAGCTTGAAGAAATGGTTGTTGCGGCGATGCGGACCTCGCCGGCGACAACCAAGTTGATCATCGTGTGCGCAATAGTGTTGCGCACACCATGAGCTTACTCTCGACGGCGACGACGGCGTTGAACGCCGGCGAGCCGGAGAGGACAACGAAGGAGATCACACGGCCAAATTTTGAAACACAAAATGATGCTCCGCGCGACATTCAAGCGTGTGCCAAATAAGAGCTCCGCAGCAACATACACGCAGGTGCCAGCACTAAGGACTATCAGGAGGTACCTGGAGGTCCTTAAGATGCCGGGGAGGTCGGGGATGGTGCTGGCCTGAGTTGGGGAAGATGGGGAGCTCCGCTGCTCAAGTCCAAGTTCCAAGCCTCAGCTCCAACTCCAAGCTCCACTTTGTCCCCCTCTGCAAATGTCCAACAACTTAGTTAGGACTTGGTCCCAGAGGAAGGCACAATGGAAGCAAGGAGAGGGAGAAAAATTCTCAATGACCCTTGCCCACCGAGGAGCTTGAGCCCAAAGAAAGGTGCCAAGGAACTTTGGTGTCTAGAGCTCACAAGCACAGAGGTGTGAGCAAAGTGATAATGGTGTGCAAAGGAAGCCAGAAAACCGTGGAGGTGGTTTTATCCAAGGGCAATTGAGGTCTTAGACCACCGGCTAAGCTCATGGTGAGCTTGGCCCATGGCATGGTCTATGGAGTGGACAAGACATGGGGTGACAAGGGGTGCTCGGGTGACCATTGAGGCGGAAAGTCGACTGCATTAAATGCTTGGTCGAGAAAGAGTCGTTGAGCAGTACCTCCCGCCGGACATGCATTAAATGCATCGCCGAAGCTCCCACGCGCCAGAGGAAGGAGAAGAACAGGGAGGTCCTAGTGGCTATTGGATGAGACCTCGAGGAGGTCCCGCCATCGGATCCCATTTTGAACCGTTAGAGTTTTTAAGTGGTGGGAGGAGGTCCCAGCCACACGATCAAACGTGGGGAGGTCATGGCCTCACGATTTCACTTAACGTGAAAACGACGTGAGGAAATGGACAGAGGTCCAAAGCGTTGATCTCCATCCAACAGTCGCGGACCTCCAATGAGGACTTACGCACGCGATCAAAAGACATGAGGGGAGGTCATGGCCTTTGGATGTAAATCCAAGGGCACCGACCGATGGGGAGGTCTAATACGCACAAAGTGAATAAGGAAGGTCGAGAGGACTGCGGCAGGCGCAAAGGAGGTCTTAGCCCTCGATTTGGATCTAAGGGCTCACGCGATGGTCCGAATCGCCCATTTGTTAGCGCATCGTGAGATGTAAATCCAATGGTCAATATTGGGTGGTCCGAACGGCTCATTGATCTCGTGCGTTGAGCGAGATCCAAAGGCGAGAAAGACAAGGAGGTCATGGCCTTAGATTTTTAATCCAAGGGCTATGAGCTCACGAGGTGGGATGTCTAAGTGGTTTTAACAGGAGGGGAGGTCAGGCCGTGGATCTTGAATCAAGGGCCAAGACCTCACGCAGTGGGAGGACCTGATGAGTATGTTGAGGAGGAGGTCGTGGCGGTTGGATTTGATCCAACGGCCACGACCTCAACAAATGGGATGACCTCGCTGCGATGGTTTAACAAAGCTCGAGGAGGTCTTTGAGGTTTCACACACGTGGGAGGTCGTGGACCGTGGATCTTTGATCCGGCGGCTATGACCTCATGAGGTGGGAAGGTCTTTCTTGGTGTTAGTCATGAGGAGGTCGTGGTGTTGGATGTGAATCCAACGGTGCGACTGATTAAGGTGGAGAGGAGGTCTCTTGGGGTGCAGCACTGCTGAGGAGGTCCAAAGGGGTTAATGGACCAGTTTTGAACATGGCTAGCCCAAGGAACAGTCTTGAGGTTTTTGAATTTGAACTTTTAAACAATTGAGACTTTGCAGAATTGTTTGGGCTAGCAAATGAGCTCCAAATTTGATGAAATTTTAACTGGAGCTTGCTGACAACATGATTAACCTTACAGAAATTTTCCAGAGGTTATTATGCAATGCATTTTTCTCAGGAAATTTATTAAGGTTGTTTAAAGGATTGTTTTACCTCCAAAATTTATCAAACTAGTTTTACAACTTGTGATATTTTTCAGAGGGGTCCCATATCAGTTTTGGGACCAAGGAAAATATATTCCAATGTTTGACACAAGATTTAAGATAATTGGAGAATGAGTTTGATTTTTGGTCAACAAGAGCTTTGTGTTTTTGGATTACACAACTCTTGGACAAAAATTACATAAGATTTTAGGGTTTTTCAAGATGTGAGAAAAAGTTTTAATTTCTACACATATAATTATACTTGAATAACCCTAATTATACACTTGGGATGTTACAGCCAAATCTTTAAGGCATGAACCACAGCAGCTAACTCTAGGTCATGAGTAGGGTAGTTTGCTTCATGGGGCTTCAACTGTCTTGAAGCATAAGCTATCACTTTTCTGTCTTGCATAAGAACACAGCCAAGTCCTTGCTTTGATGCATCACAATAGACCTCAAAATCTTTCCTGACATCTGGAAGAACCAAAACTGGGGCAGAGGTCAACTTCTTCTTGAGCTCTTGGAAGCTTTGTTCACACTCTGAGGTCCAGAGGAACTTCTTTTCTTTCTTTAACAGCTGAGTGAGAGGTCTTGCAATACGGGAAAAGCCTTCAATAAACCTTCTGTAGTAGCCAGCCATGCCAAGAAAACTCCTGACTTGAGGCATTGTCCTAGGGGTTCCCAATTGAGCACATCTTGCACCTTGGTGGGATTGATGACACTCCATCTTCGACAACACATGCCCTAAAAGACCACTTCCTTTAGCCAAAATTCACACTTACTAAACTTGGCAAAGAGCTGATGAGCTCTCAGCTTCCCCAAAACCGAAAAGAGATGGCTTGCATGCTCCTCTTCACTCTTGGAATATACAAGAATGTCATCAATGAAGACAATGACAAACTTGTCTAGGTACTCCATGAACACTCGGTTCATCAAATTCATGAAATAGCCTGGGGCATTGGTCAGCCCAAAAGACATGAAAGTGAATTCAAATAACCCATACCTAGTTGAAAAGCTGTCTTAGGATGTCTTCCTTGTAATCTTGAGTTGGTGATATCCTGTTCTCAAGTCTATCTTTGAAAACACACAGCAGCTCCCTTCAATTGATCAAACAAATCATCGATTCTTGGCAAAGGATACTTGTTCTTAATGGTGACATCATTGAGAGCTCTATAGTCCACACACATCCTTTGAGTACCATCCTTTTAGGCACAAAAATCACTTGGGGCTCCCCAAGGTGAGGAGCTAGGTCTAATAAAACCCTTGCTCTGCAAGTCTTCCAACCGCTTCTTCAACTCCACCGATCATCAACATGCAATCAGAGGGCCTTTTGGAGATGGGGAGGTCCACGGGACAAGGTTAATGATAAACTCAAGGTCTCTCGTCTGGGGCATTCACAGGAGCTCATCAGGAACACATCCACAAATTCTTTAACAACAGGACATCCTTGAACTTGAACTTGAGCGCTGCAAGATAGGGCTCCTTGGAGCTTCTCGAGGTGGCGAAAACTTCACAAAGGGCACCACTAGGGCTGGTCAAAGAGATACTTTTGCCACTACAATCCAACATGGCATGGTGGTTAGCTAGCCAGTCCATGCCTAAGATCACATCTAGGGACCTAGTGTCCAAAAGGATAAGGTTGGCTAGAAATTCTACTCCTTCTATGACCATTTTCACTTGTGGACAACCCTGGTTCGTACTTAGTTTCGAGCCGGGATTGAACCAACAAGGTAGTCTTAAGAGCAACAACTCAAACCGGTGCTTTGCAAAGAAAACTCCGAGAAATAAACGAATGGGAAGCTCCAGAGTCAAACAAAACTGCAGCCGGCACTGAATTTACTAGGAACATACCTAGTACCACATCTGAGGAGGTCTGAGCTTCTTCCACTGCCACATGGTTCACACGGCCCCTTCCAAAAGTCTGGGAGGTCCTGGCTTGAGGAGGTCCTACGGCCTGAGAGGTCTTGGCCGAGGGAGGTCCTGAAGTAGAGGTCTTCTTGGTGGCTCGATCTTGATGGGCATTGATTGGCAAAATGCCCCACTTGATGACACTTGAAACAGGTGATCCCCGCTGCTGTGGGGGTCGCTGGGGTTGACTTGGTGCTGCCAGTGAGGCGGCGCTGGGCTGGGGCGGCTGGGCGGGAGGTCTTGACAGAGGTCCTGGGAGGTCCAGGAGGTCCTTGGCGCTTGGGTTGGTACTGTACAAACGTCTTGACACGCTGGGGAGGTCTTTGCTGAGCATTGGAGGGTGGCACCTTTCTCTTGAAGGACTCAGAGAGTTCTCTTCGGGATTCCTCAATGAGCATTGCCTTGTTCACCATATCTGCAAATCGGGATAATCGCTGCTCACAACTTGAACCTTTAAACTGGGATGGAGGCCTCGCTGAAGCGCTTACGCCTGCATCATCCGTAGCCACATCTTCACGAGCATAACGTGACAATTGGGTGAACTTTGTGAGATACTCGCTCACTGACATGCTGCCTTGCTTGAGCTCTCTAAACTCTTCCTTTTTCATCTCTACCTTCCCATCGGGGACATGCGAGTGACGAAAAGCAGCTGCGAATTCTGCCCAAGTGATCCTCTGGGGGTCAGCATGTGAGGCACAAAATGTGTCCCACCACTCAGCTGCAGGTCCTTCCAGTTGATGTGAGGCAAACAAAACCTTCTCCCTGTCTTCACAGCGAGCGATATCCAACTTCTTCTCTGTTGATCTCAGCCAATCATCGGCATCTAAGGGCTCGGGGGAGCTCGAAAATGTAGCTGGGCGTGTCTTCATGAACTCTGACAGCCTTGATTGATGGTGAGCTGGGGGTGGAGGGGGTGGCGCTGCTACCGCTTGACTACTCTGACTCATCATGGCAAGTAAAGCATTGGTGGTCTGGCTTTGTTGAGCCATAATCTGGTTCATATTCTGCATCATGGAGCTCATTATTTGGGCTTGTGCCGCCATAAACTGCCCAAAACCCGGGTCTGTTGCTGCCACTGGAGGAGGTGGAGGTGGAGGCAACTGTTCTGGGGGCTCACCCTGACTTGTGGACTGCCGAGTCTGCACCATCTGGACAAAACTCTAAAGGCTTAATAGGTAAGACAGAAAGCATAGAGGATAAGAGGGATCAGAGAGAAAGATAGAGCATCAAAAAGGGGTAACTTGGTTAAACCCAAGAGAGAACCGAAAGGCCAGGAGGCCAAAAGAGGCAACCAAAGCTTCAAAACAGAGGTCTTAAAGACACAAGCTAGGCAAGACTCAGAATAGGACCACTAACCCTAACCTTACCACAGTCGGTCCTATAGAAATTATAAAGGCAAGGAGGTCAAATTAGACTTAAAAATTGAGGTTCCAGCAAGGGTAAGGTAACAGAACTAAAGAGGGAGTTAAAATTGAAGTAGAACAGGGTAAGGAATGATTTAGACAAGTTAAGTACAACATAGAACCAGAACAAGGTAAGAACCTCCAAACCGATTTTAAGTTGTTTTGCTTTAGAAAATAACCTTTTGAATCAAAACTAAACCGACCTTTCTACCTAGGGTCACGCCCTACAGCCGACCAGGGCTCTGATACCAACTGTGACGACCCACCCCGTGATGTACCGTAAGAGGTCCGGGAGGACCATTTTTTTTGCTGCGAAGTCACCACGGAAAGATGTGGTAGCACCGCATGGAGCTTAACCGAGGTCTGCCAGGACCTCCCAGGAGGTCTTGCGGACCTCCTGGAGGTCGTGGCCGCCACCCGCTCGGTAGCACCTCCAGGCACATCACTAAGAGAGGTCCGGCAGGACCTCCCAGGCTAAGTCCCGAAGGACCTCCTGGTGGTCCTGCCCCTGTGCATCTGAGCTAGTCCCAGGACAACAGAGCTAGCCCGCACAAGAACACAAGCCAATACCACAACCACGAGGTCAAACAAAGATGAAGCAGACAAATTAAACTTTACATAATAGGACCTTATGGCCAAGCTTGTTAAAAAGAGGTCTGCCACTAAGGGCTTACAACACCAACAAGGACTTACTGGCGGCAACAAGGAGCTTCTAGGGCTCAAACACTGTGAACATAAAAGCCATCCAACAAGCACCACAGTTTGTCGGGTGGAGGACGTCCTAGGCAGCTTAGTCGTCGAAGAACTCCTCCTCGAAGAGGTCTGCACTGCCCTGCACTTGATCATCCTCATAATCTGCTTTGACACAGGGCTTAAGCCATGAGTACTTGGAATGTACTCAGCAAGTCACAGAGAGCAAAGATGCAATAATATTCATGCACGGACTTACCAATGGAGAGTTGTATGGTTAGTTTGCGCAAAGCCAGATTTGAACAATAAAATAGTAATAGATTGAAAAGCAGCAAAGTAAAACCATAGTACATAATACTTTTGATGTTTAAAAAGGTGGGGTGAGCACCAACTCACAGCCACAAGCAAAAAGAAGGAGTTAGGTCACACCCGTGACCTGTGTCCTTACCCAAAACCCATTCCAGAGCACCCACTCCAGAGGTCCAAACCAACCCCTGGACCACTACCCGAGCCAACCTTGACCCCTCTGGAGCCGGCCAAGGTCTCTTCGAGGCAAAGCCAAGGCATCTCGCGGAAGTGTCCAGTGGCACAAGCTTTTGAAACAGCTACCCCTTGCACCATTTCACTGAGCATGTCCATGACCAAGGACTTGGCTATTCGAATAGATCTTTACACTCTGCAGAGGTGTACAACTTTACCCACAATCCATGATCTCTCTAGCGGGACGGGTTCCGGTCACCCTTGCTCACTTCCTAAGGTGAGCAGTCTAGAGAGCGCGGCAAGGCCTTTACAAAGCTTTGAACTGACTCGGGCTGCACGCTAAGGTTTCGCAATCCCCTCCTGTGGTCTAGAAGTCCGCAGGGTTATGGGGTGCCCCCTCTTGCGCCAACGAATCACACGCTCAACCACAACAGCCCCAAGCCAACCCATTGCTAATTATTCAGCCTAGACCATTCCCATAAAATGATCTTGTGGTTGCATTGTTTGTCCCAGTTCAACAGACACAAAGTGAAGTCCTTAATTGTGCCAAGGCAAGACTTCCACAACCAAATGTGCAAAGCACCCACTACTCACTCCCTGCCTTCTTGCCTCAGCAAAACAATTTGTATAAGCCCATGCCAAAAGACCACCTAGTCTTGGCACAACAGTTTTTAACCAAGTGATCTCACACCACAGTCAACACAGATTAGGCGTCCTGCCATAGCTGCTCAACAATGGCACCAGCCACACATTTCATATTTATTAGTCAAGATTATTAGAGATGAAGCATGACACGCTGAACCACGTTTTCTAAGCAAGGTCAGTATAAGACCCACGGCCCCCATGTTGGCAAATAACAAAGAACACCAACTAAATTATCCACCCTAAGGCTCACAAGGTGAACATGACAACATGATGGAGACAAGGTATAAAGGAGGCATAACGACAAGTAGGCAAGTAACCACAGCCCAAACCATTTTCATATAAACATAGCCATGCATGATAAAGTAAAACCGAAATACATTTACTGAAACTTGGTTCAAGATGATCAAAGGGGATCTGTGGCTTGCCTTGGTCAAGCAAAGGAGAGCCTTCTGCAAAGAAGAGCCGGGTCCAAGATCTCCTCGAACTCGTGATCTACACGTTCGCAAGAAAACCAAATAAGCAAAACCACACTAAGCCGAGAGAACTTCAAAAGAACCAAAAGGAACTCAAACCAACTCAGCCAAAAAGGAAACCAAGAGGCTTAACACGACCTCAAAGAGCTCTGGGAAAGGTCTTGCACAAGGAAGAACCGAAGCAGATGAGGCAGGAAGGAAGAAATGAGCAACAAAGTTACAAAGGTGGCCCACCCGAGCTTTATATAGCCGAGTTGGTAGTGTGCACCACAAGGAAAAACTCGGTGAGGTGTAGGCAATCGGGACAACTAGGGCAAGGCTTGCCCTAAAAGAATTGAAATAAAGTACCTCAGATGTGATGCATTTAATGTGACCCGACACATTAAATGCGCATAGAGTTCTCGAGGCAAGAGCAATAATTACAAGGTGAAGAGGGCTGGCAAGTGGGGCCGATCAAAAGGGTGCACCACAAGTCAAAGAGGTGGCCCCACCGCAAGGGTCATCCCCGCCAAAGACCACTTTGTGAGGTCTGGGCAAGAGGTCCAAGACACTCGAGGGGAGGTCTGGACAGAGGTCCAAGGACTCAAGAGGAGGTTCTGGACAAGAGGTCCGTAAAGCTCACCACGAGGAGGTCTGGACGCCGAGACTGCACAAGGGAGGTCTAAGGGTCAAGATTTCAAGGGGAGGACCTCAACGGTCCAGATCAAAGGATGCAGGGAGGTCCTGACCAATAGGGATATCCTGATTTAGGAGGGTGGTCCTTACAAAAGACCAGCAAGGACCGAGGAGGTGGTCTTTGCAAAACAACCAGGAGGAGGTCCCTGGAAACAAGGAAAACGCGCAGCAAAGCGAGCCGTTCGATTAAAATCGGGCGGCCCAAAAAGGATAGGAACGTTCGGACCAAACTAACGTGCCCTTAGGATCGGGCATCCAAACCACATCGGATGGTCCTAAGGTTAAGAAGGCAAGGCCTCAAGCGATCTGACCACGAGAGTCAAAGATGGGTCCAAGCGCTAAGGAGGTCTTGGACCTAAGGAGGTCGGAACCTTTGGATCCAACTAAGGGAGGACCTGGACGGCTAAGATCTCCCGAGAGGAGGTCCTAATGGCCAGATCCTAACAAGGGGAGGTCCGAGCGGCTAGATCTCAACAAGGAGAGGTCTGAGCGGCTAGGTCTCAACAAGGGGAGGTCTGAGCGGCTAGATCTCAACAAGGGGAGGTCTGAGCGGCTAGATCTTAACAAGGGAGGTCTGCGGCGGCTAGATCTCAACAAGGGGAGGTCTGAGCGGCTAGATCTCAACAAGGGGAGGTCTGAGCGGCTAGATCTCAACAAGGGGAGGTCTGAGCGGCTAGATCTCAACAAGGGGAGGTCTGAGCGGCTAGATCTCAACAAGGGGAGGTCTGAGCGGCTAGATCTCAACAAGGGAGGTCTGAGCGGCTAGATCTCAACAAGGGAGGTCTCGAGCAGAGGGGAGATAAGAGAGAGGTCGGATCTCAAAGAGGTTCAACCCAACAAAGGAAGTTAAGAGAGAAGAGACAAACCTGAGGACACACAGAGAGGCTCAAACAAAGAAGGAACACCAACAAAGAACTTAATTAAGGCTTAATTAATTCCAATTGAACTTTCAGATTTCAAGATGTCGAGGTTAAGCTTTGGATTCTCAATAAAGCCAAATGGTTACTTTTATTTTGAAAACCAGGCAAGAAACTTTAAAGAAAACGGGACGTTACACTGCCGGTACTATTGCCCACTGAAGAAATTAGTCCGATGTACACTGTTGGACAGAGAAGCGGCGAACCGTCCCGCGATGTGACTTTCAGAGTAGTCCACACCTCCACCCATCACTGAGCTCCTAACCTACAACCTGAGTAGTCAATGTCAAGATTCCGTAACTTACTAAGTTAGGCCCGTCCCATTAGGCTTGTGGTTGTACGGAAGGCCCAGTTCAATGTCGCACAAAGTTAAGTCCTTAATTGACCAAGGTAAGACTTTCAATTTCTAACTATACCACAAAGATTATCATTCCCATTCACAAAGCTCCACTATATCACAAAGTATCGACCACTTGCCTCAGTCTAAATCCTTTCCCACCCTGTTGGTTAAGTGCAACACATGCTATCACAAAGTAATAATACATAGCACACAGTTTTACACAAAGTTCCATAATCAGTTAGTCAACTTCATATTTGCAACTCACATAAAATGATGACTCGTTGCATGGCTAAGCATCTGCTCGTATCTAAACAACCCACGTTGATGCTATGATAATACCAAAGAATAATGAACCAAGCTAGGATGACAAAAGATCATGACATAATAATAGACAAGGTGGATATAAAAAAATTAGATTAGTAACTACACCCAAAAGCATTTAAATAAATACTTAAAGTAAACACATTAATTTGAATCAAAGCAGTTTTAAAAACTGGGTTCAATATGATCAAAGGTACAACTTGCCTTGGAATAGATCCTAGTACTGGTTTTGGTCTTGGTGCACTCCTTCAAAATTCCCCGAAGAACGTCTACTCCCAAACGAAGCAAATAAATAAAAATAGAGAGGAAAACAAACTCCAAAAATTAAATAAAAATCTCAGTAAAATAGAGCTCGAATTTAGATGAATTTAGATATTTGAATGGGCTCAATCGGAGTTCGAATGAAGAAGATATTGCTCTTGAAAGATCTAATTGAAAAAAAAAATACTCAAAAAGGAATTTGAGTACTGATTATCGAGCACTGTACATCGAGTATTGCTCATCGAGCACTATACATTGAGTACTATTCATGATTTCGACTGCTTGTGGTTGAAAGGAAGTTTCGACTACCTAGTTAGAAGGTTACGACTGCCTGGCCGTAGGAGGTCACGACTACCTAGTTGTAGAAGGTCACAACTACCTGGTCATAGATGGTTACGACTGCCTGGTCGTAGAAGGCTACGACTAATTGGTCATAGAAGGCTACGACAAACTGGTCGTAGAAGAACATGTGGGTTCACGTGTTCAGGGAACAGTGATCTGGCTGGTGGATCCCACATGGCATAGACACGGTGTATGGTGGATTGGGTCCACAAGATCTGGATTTGGGTTAGGGTTGCGAGGTGGCATGTGTGCGCTGACGTGGCTGTGACTGGGCAGACACGCGGGCGATACGAGTTGATGTGGTAGATGAGGTGGCATGACACGTCGACAAGATGACGACGAGGCCCGGGTTCATTCGGCAACGGCGAACGGCAGTACTTTGCCGGTGGCAGATGCGTGCACTAGGTAGAACAGGTTATTGCGCACATACCGTTACTGGTATTGGCACAGGAGGTGGTCGGAGTTGGCCGAAATCGGCGACGAAGCAGTGGAGTAGGTGCGGCTGTTGTCAGCGACGAATAGCAGTGGCGTCTCGTGGTCGTGAAGGGGTGCTAGAGGTAGCTCTGGTGATGGCGATGACGACGGCGTGGTCGAGGCGACAAGGATAACGACGCAACTCTAAGATAACGAGCGGCGGCGGTGGAACCCTAAAACTTCCAATGCGGTGGTGCTAGATCTTGACGGGTGCGGTAGCTTAGGGTTTTAGGATCAAGGCGAGAAGGCGAACCTAGGGGTCCTATTTATAGGGTGAGGGCGTGTCGAATTTGGAAATCCCCAAAAGAGTTTGAGGCGGTCATGAGATAAACTTGGAGATTAAAAAGGATATGGGATTTGATTTCATTTGATTTGGATGCAGGGAGATAAGGGAAGTCAAACGTCATGGTTTGCGCAAGATTTTCTTGTTGGAAATCCCATTGTCGGATGGAGCTTCGAGAAGGCAGCCATGGCGGTCGTGACCGACTCGGGCGCGACACAGACGAAGGCAGTAAGGACGACGGCGACCTGATGGGTGGGCTCCACCGGTCAGCGGCCTAGAAAGCAAGGAGATGGGCTGGATCCAAGGAGATTCAGCCCATGGCAATTACTGAGATTTAGAATAGATTTTCTAATTTAGAAATTGCAGAAAAGGCAAAAGACAATTAGAAAATAGAAAATGAACTCGGAAAAATTCTAAAAAAATGTAGAAAATATATTCAAGCACATAGAATCCAAATAAAATAGTTTTGATAGTTATTGATGTTGACATTAATCATGTTAAATTGTTTTGTTCCTGAAAGTCCATAGTAAGCTTTATGAAAATTCAGATAAAATCTCAAGGGTGAATTTTTCAATTACTAACTAATCAAAAGATTTTTAAAACTCAGAAAATTAGGATGTTACAAACCTCCCCCCTTAAAGGAATCTCGACCCCGAGATTCAGGCTAGCCAGAGAAAAGGCTAGAAAACTCGGCTTTCAACTCTTCTTCACGCTCCCACGTTGCTTCTCCTTCTGAGTGGTTGCTCCACTGAATTTTGCAAAAGCGAATTGTCTTGCTTCTGGTACGACGCTCTGCGACCTCCAAAATTTTGACTGGTTGCTCTTTATAAGTGAGATCTTATTACAACTCGATTGAATCCAAAGGAGTTTGTTCTGTTGGCACACGGACACACTTCTTCAACTGAGAGACATGGAACATATCATGCACTCCTGCTAAAGACTACGACAGTTCAAGCTGATAAGCAACTTCTCGGCGTTCCACAATCCTGAACGGACCAACATACCTAGGGGCAAGCTTCCCTTTGGGATGAAACCTTTTGACACCTCTCAATGGTCTAACCCGAAGATAACCGAAGTCTTTTGGTTCAAAGCTGAGGTCACGACGATGGTTATCCGTATAACTCTTCTGCCTCGACTAAGCTATCTTTAATCTTTCTCTGATCATAGACACTTGTTCTTCTGCTTTCTTAATAATATCTGGCTAGAATACTAAACGTTCGATTGTTTCTGACCAATTCAAATGGGTTCTGCATGCACGGCCATACAAAGCTTCAAATGGTGATATTTACAAACTGGCTTGATAACTGTTGTTGTACTAGAAACTTCACCTTCTTTCCATTGCTACCTTCGATTGTTACGGCTCTTCGGCTACAATCTAGCACAGCTTTGTGTTTAGATAGCCAATCCATGCCAAGAATGACATCTAAGGTCTGGGTGCCTAGGACAATGAGGTTGGCTAGAAACTCAACTCCAGCTATGAGTAACTTAGCTCCTAAACATCCCACTCTAGAGCTTAACTCTGCTCCAGGCGATTGGACTAACAGAGTATGCTTAAGATGCATAACTTCCAAATTGTTTCTGGTTGCAAAAACTCCAAAAATAAACGAATGCGAAGCTCTAGAATCAAACCAAACTGATGCATGTACTGAGTTAACTAGAAACTTACCCAGCACGACGTCGGGTGCTTCCTGGGCTCCTTCCAGAGTGACGTGGTTGACACGGCCTCTAACCACAGACTGTGGTGCTCCTCTGGCTTGGCCGGTAGCTTGAGAGACTCCTTGGTTGTTGCTTGGCGCTGGCATCTTGGCAGGTGTAGCTCCAAGGTTGAGGCACATTGGAGTCACTGTTCTCTTATGAGGACAATGGTTGGCGAAGTGGCCTAGCTGATGATAGGTATAGTAAACTTTAGCTCCATTCTGCTAATTGCTTCCTGGATTGGGGTTGACAATCGCATGGTTGCGAAAGTTCTGAGCAGCTGGACGAGGTGCCAAGGTTGGTGCAGGCGTCCTGAAAGAGTACTGTGACAAAAAATGAGTGAAGTATTGGGGAACTGTTCTCGCTTTCTACTGAGCTTGATGACTCCCTTACTGAGCCATTCTGCGCTTATGGTTGTCCTTCAACTCTTTGCGCTTATCTTCAAGGATCAAATCTTTATTAACTAGCTCCTGGAAATCTGGAAAGGTATGGGCGATCAAATTGACTTGCAATCTAGTATTTAATACCTTCATAAAATGACTCTGGCGAGCCTTATTAGTGGCGACATCTTTTGCGGCATAGCGAGCAAGCTGAGAGAATTTGTTGAGATAATTGGTCAATGACATGCCTCCTTACTTGAGGGCACGAAATTCATCCTTATTTAGATCAATAATTCCTTCTGGCACGTGATACTAGCGAAAAGTTGTTGAAAACTCTTCCTAGGTAATGTTCTGTGGCGTCTCATGTGCGGCATAGAAGTTTTTCCACCATTCAGGAACAATTCCCTTCATCTGATGGGTGGCATAGAGAATCTTCTCATGATCACTGCATTGGGTGATCAGCAGCTTCCCCTCGATGACACGAAACCAATCATTGGCTTTAACCGGTGAGAAATGTCTGGAAAAGGTTGGCTAGCGAGTTCTTATGAACTCTACTAGCTTGGATGGTCCACGATGACTATGGTTGACTGGTGCTGCGTTGCTGTTGTTATTGTTCTGATTATTATTCATATTTTGCATCTAGTTCATCATTGTGTACATCATCTGTGTTTGAGCTGCCATGAACGCTCTAAAATTCTGCAAATCAATTGGAGGTGCTTGCTGCGGGACTTCTCCTGCTGGCATTTGCTCATTCTCTTCTGACCCAGTGGATCCGAATCCACTGGCAGCATGACGAGTTTGAACCATCTGACGAATGCTCCATGGGTTAGGTAAGGTAGTGTGAGGACCCCCGGGTTATTTCCGTAAGACCGAGGCCTTCCCAGTCTTATGGAAATAACTCTAGGCCTCAAGTAAATGAATTCCAAATTAACTCCATCTAAGTGAGAAATCTTGACTGAACTAGAGCTCCGATGATCATGCGTACTGCTCCTTTGCAAGCACTACATGATAGCCAGTTCTCCAAACAGTCCAAGACCACACTTAATGAATTAATAGGGAATTCAAAAACAGCGAGTATGAGACCATGTTGGCTCCCAAGATCAGCGACCAACATGCTCATACTCTCATTCAACGTCGATCACATCCATACAACATTCATACAATGATAATCTAAAAGACATACAACATAATAGTTAGGTATACAACTATTACAAGTGGCCGACCGGCCAAATTCAAATAAGAACAATAAGTAGTAGCGAAAGCAATGTAAATAAACCAAAAGGTCCAGCATGGTGTGCCCCATAACCCACGGCAACCGACTGGGAGTTAAATAATAGCACTATTCGTTAGCGCCGCCAAAATCGGTGCTAAAGAACTCGTTGGGCATAGAATTGTCTTCACCTGAATTTGCAGCACCCGAGTTAAGTACAAATGTACTTGCAAGTCTTACACAAAGTAAAAATTATTTATGCTTAGAGGTCATTCAAAGGATGGCAATAGTGGCTTAATTTTGTAGAAAACACAACAATTCTTATTCCTAGACCATCTTGTTTGAAATTGCCAATTTTACAAACATTTGTTTTGTAAAAAGTACACATGACATAGATAGTTATATAGATCAATCAATACCAAAGTGGCTGTCCACTTTGATAAACTAAAATGCATGAACATCCCATTCATGCCGAAAACAAGTTATAACCATGTCAAATTTTAATTACAAGTCCAACGATGACGCATCCCAAACCAAGTGATATCCATAACTGTGGACACGGCTATTCGAATAGATTTAACTCTGTAGAGGTGTACTACTTTACCCACATGACTTGATTAGCCTGTAAGCCTCCGGATAATGATACACTTCCTTAGGTATGCAGCCGGGGAAATCAAGATTCGGTATTGTTTAGCAAGAGAGCCCTATAAAGATAAATCCCCCTTTGCGAGATGAACCCCAACTTAGTACAAACGACCGATAGCGCTCGCTAAGCAGGCTCGCAAGTTGTGTTGGAAATACCGATACAATGTAAATAAAGAAAAATACACTACAACATAAACACGCCTTTAGCAACGCATATATGCGTTGGTAGAAGTCCAAATAAATGTTGTAAGGGTCTACACCAATGCATTTAGTATGCGTTGCCATTGAGGCCGTTGCCAAGGTCTGTGATGACACATATACAAGCGTTGGTAACATGTAAATAAAAGTGTTGTAAGGTTGCAACGCATAATTTGATATAGTGACAACATATATATATATATATATGCGTTGGCATTGGACACTAGCAAATTGCTTTCAGGATTGTTTACAACGCATTTAATCAATGCAAAAGGTGTCCTTTTCATGTCCAGGTTGGACTTATCAATTAGGCCCCACGGGGTGAAACAAAACACACATATCAAAGTGTATAACAAAATTTTTTCATTGACATCAACAAAAAATTGTTTCATTACAAAGAATTTCCAACTGGCTTCACATGTCTGGACTCGAGACATGCACAGTTGGTATCATCATTATCTAATAACATAATACGCCCTAAAACATAAATGTAAGTAGATGTCTATCCTTTTAGTGGAAAGTCTTCGTTCTCTATGCCCCTGTGGTTCTATAAAAAAATTCTTCATTCCTCAGCATTCTCCATTCTACACACAAGTTTGTCGAGCAAGTCAAACCATCAACATATCTTCTCAATCAAAAGAGAAATAAAGTTCTTTTAGTGCATTATTAAAGTAAAATATAACATTCCAACTCTTCCAAACAGATCATTTTGTTTACGTGCATTCAAGGAAAGGAAAGTACCTAATTTTGATTTTTCTTGTTTTTCACATGAGCTCCAATGCACTTACAAGTTACTAGAGAAAGCTCATAAGAATTGCCATCTTGAATCATAGGAGTGGATTCTTTAAATACCTATTTGTAAATGAAAAAGTTAGCTACTCGGAAAGATCCCCATCATCAGGCCACCATGAAAACCAGACAGCAAACAACAGCACCCTCTTGTTTTCAGTTCTTGGAGAGCAAACACCGTGGTGCTCACACCAAGCAGCTTACTGACGCAGCCACCATGGCATACACACCATGACGTCATCCCGGGTCACCAGACAGCAAGCTTAGCTCTGTTCCTGTGCATAAAGAAGGCAACCGCAATGCACTCGGAGCCAGCGTCAGGTGAAGAGGATAAGACCACCTTGCAGAACGACATCAATAACCTTATCGCAATGCCAATTCATCTTGCAGTGCAGCAAGCTCATCCTCCTCGGCTGAAGCTTTCAGGAGCAGGCGAGCTGGTTACTGTTGGTGGGGCATGCACCAGATGCATAGGTGGAGCAAGACAACAGCTCGAAGTTGAGATTCCAACTCTGCTCCCTCCAGTTCTTCTAGTTCCCTTCTAGTTCATCCCGCAAGTTTTTCGATGTAGTAGGTATTAAGTACAATAGGAAAAAGAAGTCATAAACTCAAGATTATCTGACTTAAATGGCTACGATGAGTTACCTCATCAAAATCGTGAAGCTCCAAGAGGAGTGACAAAGCATCTTGTATTTGTTTCATGTTTTCGATCGTTAGTTAATTTCATCCATAGTCTTGTCGACATCATCAATATTTCTATAGGGATATGATAAATAGTCATTTTGAAACATTAGTTCCTTGAAACAATTAGGGGCAAACCCTACAATTAAAATGGACTCAAAAAATACTCACGTTGCTTTTTGCATTGCTTTCATGGTGCAGCAACCCCGTTCTCAATGCATCAACGGTCTCATCATAGCTTTAGCAGCTTCTAACATGATCATCTATATAACAGGATTGCTATATGATATACATGCATCACATGTAGTGAACAGAAAAACGCAAAATGGTAAGTAGGAACTCGGAGGTAACTTGGTCATGGATTCTCAACTAAAAATTTCCAAGCTGTTCAATTTGCTGCTCATTATATAGAGCAGTACAGACAAGCTTAGATTCAATCACCACATGAGCAAATCAACAGTAAGGATGCTATCACGAAAGCAACCGATATGTAAGTAAAATCGAAAGGAAAAGGAGCATACATATGTGCTCCCAGTTCTTTGACATCATGCTCCACGATGAAATCATATCTACCCCCTGATCTAATCAATTCAACATGGGACTTTGATGTATCCAAAAGAAGTATCCTCTGCCTCCTGGTTTGCATTTCCGCCTAATGTAAGTAAAGCTCTAGTCAAAATTTGTGACAGGAAGAATCCAAGACTTCATAAAAAGAAAGATAAGGTAAAGCCTAAAAGATTGCAGCGTCGGGGGGAGGAGGCGGCGTCGAGGGGAGCGGCGGCGTGGCGTGGGAGGAGGAGGCGGCTTTGGGGGGGGGCGGCGGCGGCGGCGGGGGAGGGGAGGGGAGACGGCGGCGTCGAGGGAGGGGAGCGGCAGCGTGATCCTCCTTCACGGCGATGCGCTGCCACCAGCCGGATCCGCTACCGCCACGGCCCCTCTGCGAGGATCTGCCACCAGCGGGATCCGCCGCTGCCACGGCCCCTCCGCGAGGATCTACCACCAGCCGGATCCGCCGCTGCCACGGCCCCTTCGCGAGGATCTGCCACCAGCCGGATCCGCCACTGCCACGGCCTCTCCGCGTGGACGTAGCCATGGGGAGGAGGCGACGACGGCAGATCCGCACGGGGGTGAGGCCGGGGGAGGAGGAGGCGTCGGAGTATGGTGACGAGGCCAGTGGCGGCGGGGAGGTCAAGTTTGGTGGGAGGGGAGGCGACGGGATAGAGGCGTCCTATAGGAGATGGGAGCAGCGAGCAGTTTTATTTAAACGTGGGAGGTGGTGGGTTAAGCAGGCTTCATACGTGGTAAATAAATTGGCCCTGCAACACATACGTTTTCCGTTGCGAGTTATGCGTTGTTGTATGTATGTTCTTCTTGTAGTGATAGTGCTCCCATGCACATTATAGAAAATTGCATCGAGTCCTACGAACAAATGATCGAACACAAATGCCCTCACACTACCTGAGACTTAATTCAATAAAACTATCCCCTTACTTAACCAAATGGTACCCATATCCCGCGTGTGATAGCACGATAGTTACTTGGAATAACAGCCCATGGCTCGGTTCTTAATGGTCCGGACAAGACAACCACATACCCGAGTCTCATGCATAACAGCACCAACGCTACCAACCACTTGTCTAGACCCAAAAACCAATTAAATAACAAAGTTTTTGACTCAAGAATCAGATACAAAGATCTAAACAAAAATAAATATGAAAAAAGTTATGTGTCTCCCACAATTGACGAGCTAAGCCCGCTAACTGATCTAATGCGTATACTTGACCCGCAATGGCTAAGCATTCGACACATAAACTTCATATCATCATAAACATCTATCTTAAGCATATTAATAAGGGAATAATCAAGGATAACCAACAAGTATAGGACATATCTAACTACTCAGAACATAACGTTATACAAAAATAGCATGCAAGCAATATCCTTGCATTTCAAACACTAACTTATTAAAAGTGGGATCAATATGATACGAAAAGAAAGTTCAAATGATGCTTGCCTTGCTAGAATTCAAGTTGTTCACTCTCGGTGGCGAAGGAGTCTACGTCGATCACTTTGGACTCTAAAGAATAAAGATATCAATAAACACCGAGAAATACCATAAAATTCAAAGTGCTCAAAAATGCATGAAATTTTTACAGTAGCTAGATGATGATTTAGATGAATTTAGGTGAAATAATTATTCCATTTGGAGTTAGTATGTGAAAGTTATGGTGGTTCGAAAATTAGTTTTCTGGAAAATCCAGAAAAATGCCATTCAGTTACTATTCATCCTAAATTAATTATTTGGTGAAAATTTGTAGAATAGTAGTGGAGAAAAGGATTACATAGGTAAATAGAGAATAAAAATTTAAGACCAAAATAACTGGGTTTATCTTATTTGAAGTCCAGAAACATTTTCTATGATTTTCAAAGTGAATAGCCTTTTCTAGTGTAAAAATAAATGAGTTTTGGATCAATCTCCAAAAACTATATTTTCTATGATAGGGACATGCTTGAAACCTATTTTTAAATAAATTTCACTTAAAATGAAAATTATCAAAACTGGTTTCATCCATTTTGTAGTTAAAATGAATTAGTTATGCAATTTTGAAGTTAATTGTATTTTCAGTGTACAAATAAACCATTTCCGAATTTCTTTTAGCATTTCGTACTTTTCTTACCGAACTTAACCTAGCCGAAGTCGCTGACGAGTGGGGTCTAGTGAATAGTATATTTTTCATTTAAATTTTTGATTTAACTGCATCCTGACATGTGGGGCTCATATGACATAGACACAGTTCACGAGAATAGTGCATGGACCGGACTCTAACATTCTAGTCCACCGGTGCACGACCCCGTGAAGTAATCACTTAACTCCGGGACCACCTGTCAGCCTCTACCCTTTCTCACTTAACCGGTTAACTCAGGATTTCCGACAAAGATCGCATCATTAAGTGTTAATGATTGAGCTTAGCCCTAATAGCTTTGCTACAGTCCTTGTGAGACGTTTCGAAAAGGGAGCTCTGGCTTCGCTGGAGCTCCGCCAGTGATTCTGGCCACGGCGGCATCGGCCAAGGGCATGGATGGGTCCACAATAGCATGGTGCACCTCCTGGTAGTGGTGGCGATGGCTGAGCCACCCTAGAACGACGGCGGTAGCTCTACGGTGTATGTGCACATGTCAAATGAGCTCCGCGGTGTGTATACAAGCGTGCACAATAGCTAAAGCGAGGTGTGCTAAAGCTTACCAAAGTGATAGAGGGGCCGGAGAAGCTCGGGGCTGGCTTGACGTCGGCAATGGCCACGGCGGCGAAAAGTTCAACGTGGAGGAGGCTACCTAGACAACAAGAAGGACAATGAGTGGTCAAGGGAGCTTAAGTGAGGTCCAAGGGTGGTGTACAAGCAAAGAATCGAGCAATAACTTACCACACCGGAGTTGGAGAAGAAACTAGGGTTTCGGCCGAAAACAAAAACAAGATCCAATCTCCAGTGATCCTGTCATGCATTGATAAAATTGGTTGAGGGGAAATTGTAGGGATGCCTTAAGGCACGGGATGACGCACAAGAGTGATGATAATTCCTACTGGACATGAAGAAAACACGACGGTGTCCTTCGGAGCATGCTCTGGAATCACCGAGAGTGTTGGGTTTGGTCCAGAAGCTACAAACAAAGACAGGGGTTGGTGTTAGCCAAAATGGAAACAGTATTGATCGTAGAAGAGAGAGGGTGCATAGAAGAGGATTTTATCCAAGACTAGAGCTCGAGCAAGCCTCCCTCTCCTCAGTCAAATAGAGGAGAAGTGGCGAAGAAGGAGGGTGCCGATGTGGTATTATCCTGGGATGAAGATGGAGATGGCAACGACATCAAACGAAGATGCTCGGAGAGTGGTTGTTTTGTGCGGTGGCTCACGGCGTTGACGGGGCGGCGCAGCACGCGACGAGTGCGTGGCAGGCGCGCTCTGAGCTTTGCCTACCCGAGGAAGGAGAAGGCCCTGACTAGTGGGCCCCACTAGTCAGTGGCTTATGTTGGACCGAGCTGGAGCCTGGTGCGGTGGGTGTGGTTAAGTTGATTCGATCGAGTCAAGTCAAAGCGGTCTGGTTCGAGTCCAAGGAATAGTGCAAGGTTTGACTGGGATTTAAATTAGACTTCTCCACTTTGATCGGCTACTAAAAATAGCAATAAAAATCCTAAAAATCTGAAATTAGTCACAGGGGTTCCTAGGAAGGTCTAGTATTCAATTAAAATCTTAAACCCCACTGTTCAAGATTTATTTGCTAAGTTTAAATTCAAACTTGGAATAGGTTATTGAAATGAGTTTGAATTTTCTGAGGGTTAGGTTTTGTTCCAAAAATTTGGAAAAAAATTATATTTATTCTTGATAAATGTAATAGTATTTAAATAAATTATCTCTTAGTGAACTTTGTAAATATTTGTTTCTGTTTTCTTTTGGAACTTAAGTTTGAGTTGGGGTTTTAAAACTTTAATGAGATTTTCCAAGTGCAATAAAATATGCAAATGCTTCCAAAACATTATGCGTGCTAATGAGATGCATACTAATTATTATTAATTAACTTGGGGATGTGACAGGTAGCAAGCACAAGATAAGTTAAGAACTAATCGAGGGGTAGATTAAACCCAACAAACACAGCGTCAAGAAATCAACTGAAACACTTATATTAATAGGGGTCTTAGCATGGCTGCAACAAATGCCTAAGGGCCTTTGCAGCTCATCCTCGCACACAAGAAAAACCAACGAACCTAACACACAATCTATTACCTAAAGGGCGACACTCCTAAACTTAAAATCACGCGGCTCAAACACACTGAGCCTCAACTGAGTTAACCTAAACTTGAGCGAACTACTCGATGAGATACCTCCATAGCCACGACAGTGCTCCCGCCTGCCGTAGACTTGGAACTGCACTGGCATCCTTATAAACTGGTCTTGGTGCCCTGGGACTGGTGCAACAGGACCAGACATCCCTGGTGCAGGCACAATAGGCCCCTCCGGTGCTTCGAGCTCTGCTGGCTCCTCGGCCTCTTCCGGGTCTTCCTCTGGATCTTCTCCTTCAGGGTCTTCCTCTTCCTCGTGCTCATGCTGGCTATAGAGAGCTTCTTCTAATGTGGCAATTCTCTCCTCTTCCACCTGCAAAGTCTCGTAGACGCACTCCAGCTCCGTGGCGCCCAACTCTAGGGATTCCTCCTAAGTAGTTGCAAACTGGGCAAGGTGCACCATGGTAGCGTTGTGCTCCCCATCTGTAGACGGGTACCGTGCAGGAAGGTCCACTGCGAAGGCGCGGGGATGATAGCGGAAGACGGTATCCTGAAGCTTGCGAGCGTAGATATTGCAGATCGTCAAGATAGCAAGGTGCGAAGATTCTTGAACTCCTTCTGAAAAGACCAACCTCTGAACAGAGATATTCAGAGGACGACTATCTTTGGTGTCCCTTCAAGCATAGATGGTTAAATGTCAAAGCACTCCACGGCTTCGGCCGTTCACCACCCAGTCGGTGCGCTTGTACCTTGGTCGGTCGAATCCTCTGAGCTCTTGTACCAGCTTTCATAGTTCTGTAGTAAGTCCTCCCTTGCGCTCACCATAGTTCTGGAAACACAACATCTGCTAAGACAGACAAGAGGGTAAGAACCAATTTAAAACAGCAGGGAGAGGAGACATTTCAGTAATAGCTGAGTCAAGAGAGACATAAGAGGAGTTAAGCAGTTCAATTAATCTTGCAAGTTAATTTTGCTTTAGAAAATAGTTTGAACACTCTAAGAACGACCGATCTAACTAATGTCAAGACCTACAGCCAGTATGGCTCTGATACCACCTCTGTCGGGACCCAAAAATGTAATTCTGGACCCTCTGTGTATAATGCACTAGTCCAGGATCACGCTAGTGCACACAGTGTCAACATAAGTGAATATTGATCCACACAAGACGAAATAAAAGCATAAACGAGTAATTTGAATAACAAATAACTGTTGTGACCTTATGGTCGAGTTTACATTTATTAAGCCTCGCAGGGCTGGCAATAATTAAATAAGCAACAATAGAACAAAATAAATCTAGCAGAAACCTGTAATACCCCAAAAGTATTCGAAAGGAATTAACTGGGAGAGAATAAATAATCGAGAGAGAATATTTAATCGGGAGAGGGTTTCTTTCAGAAAAATGTTTAATCAGAAGTTTAGAGAGGGGTGTAATACTCCGAAACATATTAGAGAGAAAACAAAAACAATAGTTAAAAGGATTTTTCTGAAATTTCTTCAAAACCTGGGCCATGGGCTTTTGGCCCACAGCACCAAGGTCCAAAAGGGTGGAAACCCTAATTTTTGCTACAGTACCCACCCGTGCTACAGTGCCGCCGTCATGCTACAGTAGCCGCCATGCTACAGTGCATCGCCCCCCTGCTGCTCCTTCTCTCCCAGGCGCCATCCTCCCACTGCCGGCAAAGAACGCCCGGGTTGTTGGCCGGCCAAGAAGAAGAAGAAGGAAGGGGAGAAGAGAAGAAGAGAGATAACTAGCAGGTGTTGGTGTTCTTCATCGTTTCATCGAGGGTAACCTTCGTCCCCGTCGATTAGATGTTTAATTGTTGTTTTAGCGGTACCGATTATGTAAAGGTCATTCTGTCCAGTAGATTGATCTGCAGTTTTCATGTCTTTAGAAGCAGAATCTGGGGATTCAATCTCTTAGAGATAGTTGGGTTATTTCCTTAGCTTTCCGTGTCCGCCAAGAATACCCAGATCCGATTAACGGTTAGAAAGTTATGAATTATTTAGTGCCGCTGTCCTGTTAATCTGTCAACATCCTAACAGTCTGTAGAAATCCGAGTTAATCTATTAGTTAAAAACGAAATCAGAGGATCTCGTTATAATAAAAAAGATGGGTAATTTCCTCACCTTTCCAGAAAGCTCAAGAACGTAAGAATTGGACTTTTGTAGCAAAAGTTATGATAATTTTAGTGTACTGTCCAGAGAACCCGACGTGATAATTGATGTTTTGTAGATTGGCTTGGTAGGGGCAGTATATGGCAGAATCAGAAGGGCTCCCCAACTAAGTTTATTTAGGTAATTTAATTATCTTTCCAGAAAGTATTAGAAAATCTTATTTGGACTCCTGAGCAGAAAGTTATGTATTTTAGAAATTGACTGTCCGCAGTGAACACCAAATCGATCGGTAGAAATTGGAAGATTGGAAACTCTTGGGAGTTTAGTGAGTTCTATTGTGTTCTTATTTATGCTTTTGGTCTAGTAAGCTTATCTTAGTTTGGGTTATCATTATGTTCAGGTGGGAGCGTGATCCCAGGGGCAGCACCCTCTTCGCGTCCACCGGTCTCGCACGGTTCAGGCAAGTATTCGGGTTGTAGAATAATTATGATTGTTTGCTGAGATTGATTGTATCTTGTTCGTAATAGCCATGCATGGATGATAATGTGATGAATTACAATATATCTTGGTAAATGCAAGTTATGGTTAAAGCTTCTTGTGTATAATGTTAATGCTTACATGATATTATGTACATGTTGAGTTCATATATTTGGAAGATGATGCCATTGTGCACATGCATGTCAAAGCATGATTGAGTCTTGGTCACTTGGTGACCAAGTATGAACTGTTGAGGTCCCCATCATGTAAATGACGGGCTTGAGGTCCCCACGTTCGCAGAATGTGGGCAATGAATAAAGAGGTCCCCATCATGATGGTGATGGGCATAGGTCCCTATACTTGTGGAGTATAGGCTCTTGGTCCCTATGCCAGGGTGCATAGGCAAGGGTATACATCGACGGATGTATACCTCGCATTACCAGTAAAATGCGAAAAGAGACAAAGTTTAAAAGGTGCATTGCATGGACGCATTACATAAGCATGAAGTTTATGATTGGTGAAATGTTTTATTTGGAATATTGATGCTATGATTGTGATTTTAGCATTAACCTTGTTGATACTTCTTTGAGTCTTTGGGCTCACGCTTGCTTTGATATGTTTTAGGTACAACCGCAAGAACGGCATGCATGGGAGGGAGTAGTTGTTGGAATGCACTCACTACCACTCATCCTAAAGGCATCTACCACTTAGTCTCTATTCTAATAATTAGCAAACTGTTTGAGATTAGCGTATGATTGGTTAAATGTTTGATTTAATTGTAATAAGGAGATTAGCAAGTTTTGTTTATGCTCATTAGACTATCTTGCATGCTTGAATGATCTTGGATATTGAGATTAATGTTAATTGATATAATTAATTGTTGGAACCTCAGTATAGTTAACTATACAAAGGAGGTTCTGTTGAAAAATTTGGTAAAGAGTCTTAGTAGTAATTGTTTAATTTAATTTTAGTAACATTCTAGGCTCGATCTTTGAAATGGGTGTTCTGATTGGTTTCAGAGCGGTTTGTAGGTCCGTGGTATTTAAAGTATTAATTTTGGCACACTATGCACAGTAGATGGGTTGGGTTTTTGCATTGCATATACGCTTCCGTTGAGTAAATAGTTACTTTTGTGCTTCAGTTGCTAGTTGATCATTGTGCTTATTGTATGATATAATCTTATATACTTATAATTGATTATATTAGTTATATATTATGATAGTTGATGTCGAGAGGTTGAGGTCGTGGTTGTGGCCCTGGGCTTTACCAGGTTACACCACTGTTCATAGTAAGAGAATAGTGAAGTGGTTACCTCGGATATCTTAGTACAGACGCGATAGTGAGTACCTTTAGAAGAGTTGTTCTCTTCTTTGAATTTGGTCAACTCTTGTCCAGTCGTGACTGATGAGTTTCTCTTGGGTTATTAGTTCATTGCGGTTGATGGGTTGCTTTGAGAAAGGATAGTGTGTTTCAATTGGGCTGAATTTGTCCTGTAAAGCAATCATTGTTTTCCCAACCGATGAGTTATTCTTGCGGCTGGTGAACTTGGTTGATGGTCAAGTTTTGTAACAGCCCCAATTTTAATAAACAGTAATAAGATACTTTTCGTAGCATCACTGTTTATTTTTAAACCTGGATAGGTTGTTACAATCTAAAATCTCCAATTTCTAGTCAAAGTCGTGATCCGTCAGATCCTCGCTCGAATCGCCCAGATCAGTGTGACGTTCGGACCGTCCGAACTCACGATGCATCCGAGCCGTTGGATTTAATCCATGTGGTGCCGTTTTAACTCGTGCGAGCCTAGAGCCGAGTCTTTGTGTGGCCATCAAATTAAGATCGTGCGGCCTATATACAAAGTAACGGTTAGAACTCCCAATGTCTATCACAATCTCAGCCACTCCTTTTAGATCTAATGGCTGTCATTCCTTTGAGTTTGCATCGTGTGTGAGTGCTACGATCGACGAGGAGGAGCCACAGGCGGCAGCCAAGATCTCTTTCTCCTCTCGGTGTGTAATTGCGGCAAACCGAATCTTTGGAGAAGAGGTGGCGATTCACCATGAGCTTGTGAATGATCCTTTGCCACCTGTCATCATTTTGCCACCGCAGCAGTTCTAGAGTCCTCCTGTGTTCTCTGGTGGTTCAACCTCCATAAAACATTAGCTTTTTGGCTCATCGCCATTGTTGACCGTGAAGCTTCCTCATCTCTTTTCTTGTCCGATGAAGAATTCTTGCCTTCACTCCTGTTATCCCTACATGCTTGCATGCTCAATTCATCTTATCATGTGGATTGTGGCAACCATTGTAGGTTGAGCAAGGAGTGGCTCTCGATGGACCATCGCCGATTGGAGCATCTTTTGGTGGTTTCTTGCTCCGGTGAGGTGGTTCTTCAATCCTTCAAGTCAAGATCAGGTCTTGTGATCCATTTAGCTCAAGTCTTCCATCATTTTCGTTTTTGGTTAATCGGTGAAGGGATTTCGATCTTTCACTGTTTTCACTGAAAACTACAACCTTTCTTCTCCAACTTTGCTCTGGTGAGCTATGTCTGTAATTCTTTCCATCTTAAGCTTCCTAAGGACCTCAACAACTCACTGGAATCACCCATTTGTGCACAAGATGCTCAAATTAAATTATGACTGAAAAGTTCTTTTATAACTTTTAGGTCTTTCATATCTTTAGAGTTTTTAATCCATTCTAATGCAACTTCTCTGTGTTGGGAGCTATCTTCTAAACCCTAGTAGCCTTAGCAACTATTCTTATGATTCATTATGTCTCCAATTCAAGTTTGGACAGAATTCAGTTTTTCTGTTGTATATTGTCAGTTACACCGACTAAAACTGTAGCTTCATTCTTTCGGCTGATCTTTGTTGGTTAACGCTAGCAAGGGTTGGTCTAGGGTAATATCTACTCTAAAGATCAGCTTTAGCTCCAATTTAAAATCATTTGCTTAGTGTATTCCCTAAACAGCCAAAATCTGCAATCTCTGTCTTAAGTTCTGTTTTTATAATCTGTAACTCTCTCTTTCTGTTAATCTTTGCTGAATTGGTTAGCTGGGCTCTAACCTCGTTTTTAGGTATACCAAAGAGGCAGTGGTAGCTTAAGCTAAGGTCTTGCTTTTATGTGTTTCACATTTGGCATTTCAGATTTCGGCTGCACCCCTGTCTATTGTTGGTTAGCTGACAGTGTACACAGCAGCATCATACATCTTTAGTTCTTGTTAATTAATATTAGTAAATGATGAATTAACCTGCTATACTAGTTAAGAGTACACTAAATTAATCATAGCACTCCATTTGTGGATGTTTAGATCAGCAAAACATTCTTTTGCAACTTGTCCTGTTCAGTTTTCAAATCTGAAAACTGTAGTCCAGTTTTAACCGAAATTTGATAGTGAATGATAACTGATGGTAAGTGATGAGCTAGACTTTAAATATTACTCATCTAGCTGTGATTTAATCAAAATATCATTTTGTCATAGTATAATTGCTCAGCTAACCATTCTTTTACAATCTGCCCAAATTTCGGTTTTGGCTAAAACCTGAAAACTGCAGTTTCAGTTAAACCGAAATTGGATCATTAGTGTTAAATGATGTTAAGTGGTAAGCTAGGTTTTGAATTCTAATCATTTAGCTGTAACTTAATCAGAAATACTCTTTTGTCATAGTATAATGATGCAGCAAAACATTCCTTTGTCAATCTGTCCAAATTTCAGTTTTTGCAAAACCTGAAGCTGTAGCTAAACCTGAAACTCAATTCTTTGCTTGCTGCTAAGGCTGATCATGCCAACAGCATACAACAAGATGTTGGTCCTTGAATTCTTCTAGTAAAGTTTATAAGTAATAAGTTAGACTTTTAACTTCATTAACTTGTGGTTTGTAGAAATCAGCAACCAAACTCATTGAAAATCTGTCCAGTTTTTCAGCTTGGCTAAAATCTGAAATTTTAGCCAACCGAATCTCTGTTCGGTCTTGCTATTTCTTGCCGGTCATGCTTACAGCATATGCAGCAAGATATTAGCCTTCCATTTCTTTTAGTAAAGTTGCAAGTGATATGTTATGCTGTTAACTTCACTACTTTAGTTGTAACTTAAACACAAAAATCATATTTTCACTCATAATGTAGTAAGCAACCAATTTGTCCTATTGTCCTGTTTTCAGTATTGTTCCAAATCTGAAATTGTGGTTCTAGCTTAAACTCTAACTTGTGACAAATTGTATTAGCAGAAGCCGGCTATATGCTATTGTCCTTATGTAAATTAGATATAACTTAAGCATGTTGTTAAATATGCATTGAGTTATTGATCATGCACTCTTTTCTGCATTTTGCTCTCTGTTTCTTTTCCTTGGATTCATTGGATTTTATTTTCTTCTAGATACTGGTTCTTCTGAGATTGTTGAGTCTTTTGTTGAGTCACAAGAACCTGAACAAGAGGTTATCTATTATTACCAAGGCAAGCTTCCTCTCTGCACCATGTTGATCCTAATCTTTTGAACCGTAGATTTATAAAATACAGTGATACTGTTGCATGCAATTTTCTAAAAACTATTTATGCTCTGTTCCTAGTTAGCTATGACCTGAACTTATGGCTTACCTTGAATTGATCATACACTCAACCTAAGGTAGTTTGTGGTGATATAATACTTAGTTTCAATTTTGCTTAGCCATGCAGTCCATAGAACGGTAGTGTTTGGCAAGCTTATCTTGTCAAACCTGGGGAACAACAAATACATTTTATTTCTGTTGATTCTTTGTTCAGTTTATTTAAATCTGAAATGAATCTAAATCTTGTTGTTAAATTTATTTCAAATCTGGACAAGTGGATGCTAGTGATGGTGCCTAGTGCACGAGAATGGGAACTGTGGATGTCTTATGCAGGTTGATTAAGGACCGAACTCGACGGCCCAATTCAAGCCCCAACGCTTCCACACGCGCATGTATGGTATTGTTTGGTTAAGTAAAGGGTTAATATTATTGAGTTGGATCTGAGAGTAAGGACATGTGTATTGATTTCATATGGCATAGATGCTTAAGTCTTGGGCCGTGTCGTATGCCATGTGGAGCTTATATCGATATCGATGTTCTTAGAAGGGTAAGGCGTAGATGTGTTACATCGCATGTACGTACCTTGAGGGCCCCGATCATGTGTAATATGTGGCTAACACGAGTTTGCATTTAATTGATTTGGTCGGCATTCCTGTACAACATGTGAGCCTCGGTTGAATATATGCTATCGATCGTTGTTTAAGCGGGATCGGTTTCACATGGGTCATCCAACTCAATAGTGTTAACTTGTTGAAAAATACCAAATTTTAGTTTACGGCGGCATACCAAAGGAAGTGTGCTATTGTTCTAGATGGCTTACGGGCTAACTAAATCGTGTGGGTAAAGATGTACACCCTGCAGGTTAAAACTATTGAATAGCCGTGTCCACGGTTATGGACAACGCTTGGATTGATGTCACCTGTATAGAATTTGCTCTAATTTGGGTTTTGGGAATTATTAATTTCGGCATGAGGAGTGTCATGCTCGGTTTGGTAATGATCTGTGACTATTATTGATCTGTTTTTGCTTATGTTCAATTACTTACTTGTTTTTAGTCCAAATTGAATTATTAAAACTGCTTTGTCAAAATTTAGCAATTGTAGGTTAATATGTATCGCTTTATGCAAATTGAACCATTTAAACCTTCATTGTCAACCTTATGCATATATACTTTCTACTCCATTGTATAGGTTCTAACAACCACTTTCTTTTATTAGTTTGTGTAAGACTTCTTGAGTACCTTTTCGTACTCGGGGTTTTATAAACCCTTGTTGCGGTGACGATGGTTTTCTTTATGAGATGCCCGTTAGCGCCGATCCGGGTGACGCTAACGAGTAATGCTAATTCTAGTCTCCACGCAATAGCTCGGGATGATGGGGCCATTGGTGGTTTTAAATTTTACTTCATTGTTGCTCTTTTGTGATGACCCAAGGTCATCTGTTACTGTAACAGACCTGGCACTGTAGCAACCGAATTATGATGTAATTACTGATGTATAATTATGTTAATGTATGACTTGTATGTGAGTGATGCAATGTTGTTTAAGGATATATGTGCAATATTCACTGATCCTGGGAAATATTGCATGACATATATCCGGGAACCTGAATGTTGAAATTGTTACTTGTTATCATTATGCTTCTAGTATGATTCTTAATAAAGGATTTGCACTGTTCCTTACATAAGAATTATGCTACTAGTATAATTTTAATAAGGCACATTTCAATAATTGAGGGTCTCACAGCGTTGGTATCAGAGCATACGTTGCCTGTAGGTTAGAAATAGCATGGCCGTTAGCATTGGTGAGTCTTTTAAGAAATTATTTTCCAGTTAGCAAAATAATTTTGGAAAGTCTAAGTAAGCCATCCTTTATTTCTTACCCATCCTAGTCTCTAATCCTTACCTCACTATTCATTGGATTTGTGCAAAATATTTTCTATTGCTCATCTCTTGTTTCCAAAGATAGACATGTTAGTATTCACCCAGAAGAACAGTGGCGAAGGGACGAGAAGACAATGTTGTAACTGCGAAATTAGGATGAAAATAGGGCTTATTCTTAGATTATATCCACCTAATTATTTTCTTTATCCTGTAGAAGTACATGTTGTAGTGTGATTGTTCGCTCTCTTTTGGTTCCAAGTAATTTGCGTCGCCTACTGAGGCGATATATATAGCAATTATGTTGGAAAACTATGATTTGCTTTATTGGATCTTATCTTTGGCCTTTGTGCTTTTGCATCTTCCTTTGGTATTAAATTTTGGTGCATTTCATATCATTGTGCATGCTAAGTTTAATACTCCCTTTGCTGTTAGAAATATCTTTTGCACTCAAATGAGTGTACCCTTGGTCTATCCTCTAACCATCAGGTGTGACAATAGAATGGCGAACCTAGTACTCCTCTGAACACTCAACCAGGGAAGTTAAGAAGGGCAATCGGCAAGGTCAAGGTCCTCGCCGATTTGTGGAGAGGAAGGGCACTACATCAACGAGTGCACTACAAATTGTCCCAAGCTGTGAGGAGAACAATCCACCGGGGTCTGTCCGACTATCAAGATCACTTGTTTTCTCTGTGAAGGACACGATCACTGTCCCAAAGATTGTCATCTATACCAGATGATCACCAAGTCAGTTGAACTACAACAACGGATTTTCCACGAGCCGTTCTCAAAACAACCGGATCAGCTAAGAACTGCTATGAATCAGCCCAAGATTGCTAATAAGGTCAAGCCAAAAGTGCTTTGTTTCTCTTGTGGTCGTCCGGGCATTTTGCAAATCAATGTTACACAAAGGCTCGTGGTCTACCTCTGTTCGCTTTCTCAAGCACCAATTCCAATTTCACCAAGGACGCCAAGATTTGCACCTCGTCCACCTCCATCTATGGGGCAGCCTGACCTAGTGGAAATCAGCCACCCACTACCAAAGCAATATCAAGTGCAGGGTGATTTGTTATCATTGTGGTAAATCTGGACATTTCGCAAGCCAATGCTTTGCTAAGCGTGGGTTGCCTCTGTTCAACCTTTCCGGTCATTATTCGTCAGCACCATCTCTAAAAGTATTTGTCAAATCCGATCCGGTTCGGTCGAGGTCGAGTGAACGACTTATTTCGAGAAAGCGGTGATGCACTGACGTTGTTTCGGTATGTTCCTAGTTAATTTTAGTCCAGCTACTGCTTTATTTGATTCTGGAGCATCCCATTCCTTGTTTAGTAAGCAGTTTATTGTCCTACCTCAATGGAGCATGCATCATCTTCATCCATCTCTTGTTATTTATTCACTTGGGTCAGTTTTCAAAACTGATCGAATCTCATTATAGTATCAGTATAAATATGTAATAGGTAGCCTTTCGAGCAAATTTGATTGTGTTAAATTTTTAATGGATTGGTTGTCCATTTGATCTATAATGGACGGCCTAATCCATTGTTACATTCCGCTGGTCTAACGTCCCAACCATAGTCACCTACCTCTTTGGCCAATCTATTCCCAAATCCGACTAATCCTATTTACCAGACTTGGTCATTCTCACTTTCCCCATCACCTAAGTCCCTTGTGCATTCCATACAAGTCATGTTGTATTAAATACAGCCATGGGTGTGGATTTTACATTATATGTGGTCACTTAGTGGCACCATTGTTATCTTTCCCTTGTCCTTCTCTTTTAACAACATACATTGTCTTACTCTTTTGTCCTTAATCAAATTAGTGGTGACCCCTGCCTTGTCACTCACCTATTTTTGATTAATTGACTGGAGCCCGAGTCTTTTCTAAAATTGATTTGTGATCGGGCTATCATCAGATCAAGGTTAGAGCTGAGGACATTCCTAAAACATCATTTTCTACTCGTTACGAGTTGTACGAGTATACTATTATGTCCTTTGGTCTAACAAATGCTCCTGCTTATTTCATGAATCTTATGAATTCAGTATTCATGGATTTCTTGGATAAGTTGTTGTTGTGTTCATTGACGACATTCTTATCTACTCCAAGTCTACCGAAGAACATAAGCAACATCTGAGACTTGTGCTGGATACACTTCGCAAGCATCAGCTGTATGCTAAATTTAGTAAGTGTGCTTTCTGGCTCAAGCAAGTTGCATTTCTGGGGCATGTATTATCTGAAGGGGGTATTACTGTTGATCCCAGCAAGGTACAAGATGTACTAGACTGGAAGCAGCCTCAGAATGTTCCTGAAATTCGAAGTTTCCTTGGACTTGCGGGATATTACCGTAGGTTCATTGAAAATTTTTCCAAGATTTCGGACCATCGACTCGACTTTTGAAGAAAGATAACAAATTCTTTTGGTCGATTGGAATGCGAAAAATTTTGACTCTTGAGAAAGCTCCTAACTGAAGCTCTGTTCTCACTCTTCCGGATATCCATAAAATTTTGATATCTATTGTGATGCATCTCGCCATGGACTTGGTTGTGTGCTTATGCAAGAGGGCGAGTTGTGGCATATGCATCCGAGCAATTGCGACCTCATGAGGTGAATTATCCTACCCATGATTTGGAATTGGCGGCCGTAGTCCATGCATTAAAGATTTGGCGACATTACCTTCTTGGCAATCGTTGCGAAATCTATACTGATCATAAGAGCCTGAAATACATATTCACTCAAGTTGATCTGAATATGAGACAAAGAAGATGGCTTGAATTGATCAAAGACTACGATATGGGTATTCACTACCATCCTGGCAAAGCCAATGTTGTGGCTGATGCTCTAAGCAGGAAGTCACAGTGCAATTGCTTATCCACAATTCCTTTGACTAAGAGTTTATGTGCTGACTTCCAGCGCTTAAGTCTCGAAATGGTCGAAGATGGATTTCTTGCTACTTTGGAAGTAAAGTCAACACTCGAAGATCAGATTCTGGAGGCCCAGAAAACTGATGCTGAGGTAGCAGAGATCAAAGAAAACATGAAGGCAGGTAAAGCCAATGAATTTTCTGAAGATGCTCGTGGTACCATTCGTTATCGCAATCGTTTGGTGGTACCTTCAAATTCTCAGTTGAGAGAGCTAATTCTCAAAGAAGCTCATAATTCCAAGTTTTCTATACATCCTGGAAGTACTAAGAGGTACGGGACTTGAAGAAGACATTTTGGTGGAGCGGATGAAAAGGCAAATTGCTCAGTATGTTGCTGAATGCGATATTTGCCAAAGGGTTAAAGCCGAGCACTTAAAACCTGCTGGTACCCTTCAGCCCTTGCCTATTCCACAATGGAAATGGGAAGAAGTCGGTATGGATTTTATTACCGGACTTCCGAAAACTCAGAATGGATTTGATGCCATCTGGGTGATAATTGATCGCCTAACGAAAGTGGCTCATTTCATCCCTGTCAGAACCACTTTCAATGGCAAGCAATTAGCAGAATTGTATATTGCTAAGATTGTTTGTCTCCACGGTGTTCCAAAAGTCATTGTTTCAGATCGTGGATCTCAATTCACTTCCCATTTTGGAATTGCCTTCATCAAGCAATGGGAACTGAACTCTCCTTCAGCACTGGCTTATCATCCTCGGACCGGTGGTCAAACGGAAAGGGTGAATCGGTGATGGAGGATCTTCTTAGAGCCTGTGTGCTATCATATGGCAAGAATTGGGAGAAATCTTTGCCGTATGTGGAGTTTTCCTACAATAATAGCTACCAAGCAAGTATTCAAATGTCACCTTTTGAAGCCTTGTATGGAAGAGCTTGTAGGACTCCATTAAATTGGTCGGAGTCTGGAGAACGACCATTCTTTGGTCCAAGCTTGGTTGTAGAAGCTGAAGAACAAGTTAAATCGATTCGAGACGGTTGAAAATCGCTTGATCTCGTCGGAAGAGCTATGCCGATCATCGGCGTCGTGAACTGAGTTTTGAGGTAGATGATTTTGTCTATCTTAAAGTATCGCCGATGAAAGGTACTCATCGCTTTCAAGTAAAAGGGAAGCTAGCACCTCGTTATATCGGACCTTTCCGAATTATTGCAAAGCGAGGGGCTGTGGCATATCAATTGGAACTTCCCGATACTCTCTTAGCAGTACATGATACTTTTCATGTTTCTCAGCTGAAGAAATGCCTTCGTGTTCCTACCGAGGCCACTGCTTATGAGAATCTTGATCTTCAACCAGATCTTTCCTATCAAGAGCAACCGGTGCGTATCCTCGATGAAATGGAACGTAGGACAAGAAACCGCACCGTTAAGTTCTTAAAAATTCAGTGGGCTAATCATTCAGAGGATGAAGCCACGTGGGAGCGTGAAGGTCTGATGAGGATTGAGCACCCTCACCTTTTTGCTGTTTAAAAATTGCCTTTGAATCAAGAAAGGTAAGATTAAACAAAGCAATGTAAAAGAAGGATGTAATGGCAACACTATGTTGTTTATTAGAATCTTTCTTTTCTATCTTTGAAAGAAATAAAGACAACTGAAGTTATATTTCCAAAAGAATCATTTTAACTTCATTCCTTTCCGACTTCTGAACTACCCGGAATCTCGGGACGAGATTCTCTTAAAGAGGTAGGTTTGTAACACCCCAATTTTAATAAGCGATAATAAGATACTTTTCAGTAGCATCACAGTTTATTTTTAAACTGGATAGGTTGTTACAATCTAAAATCTCAATTTCTAGTCAAAGTCGTGATCCGTCGGATCCTCGCTCGAATCGCCAGATCGGTGTGACGTTCGGACCGTCCGAACTCACGATGCATCCGAGCCGTTGGATTTAATCCATGTGGTGCCGTTTTAACTCGTGCGAGCCTAGAGCCGAGTCTTTGTGTGGCCATCAAATTAAGATCGTGCGGCCTATATACAAAGTAACGGTTAGAACTCCCAATGTCTATCACAATCTCAGCCACTCCTTTTAGATCTAATGGCTGTCATTCCTTTGGAGTTTGCATCGTGTGTGAGTGCTACTGATCGACGGAGAGCACGCAGGCGCAGCAGTGCTGCATCTCTTTCTCCTCTCGGTGTGCGCAAAGAAACGAGAATCTTTGGAGAAGAGGTGGCGATTCACCATGAGCTTGTGAATGATCCTTTGCCACCTGTCATCATTTTGCCACCGCAGCAGTTCTAGAGTCCTCCTGTGTTCTCTGGTGGTTCAACCTCCATAAAACATTAGCTTTTTGGCTCCATTGCCATTGTTGACCGTGAAGCTTCCTCATCTCTTTTCTTGTCCAAATGAAGAATTCTTGCCTTCACTCCTGTTATCCCTACATGCTTGCATGCTCAATTCATCTTATCATGTGGATTGTGGCAACCATTGTAGGTTGAGCAAGGAGTGGCTCTCGATGGACCATCGCCGATTGGAGCATCTTTTGGTGGTTTCTTGCTCGGTGAGGTGGTTCTTCAATCCTTCAAGTCAAGATCAGGTCTTGTGATCCATTTAGCTCAAGTCTTCCATCATTTTCGTTTTTGGTTAATCGGTGAAGGGATTTCGATCTTTCACTGTTTTCAGCTGAAAACTACAACCTTTCTTCTCCAACTTTGCTCTGGTGAGCTATGTCTGTAATTCTTTCCATCTTAAGCTTCCTAAGGACCTCAACAACTCACTGGAATCACCCATTTGTGCACAAGATGCTCAAATTAAATTATGACTGAAAAGTTCTTTTTATAACTTTTCGGTCTTTCATATCTTTTAGAGTTTTTAATCCATTCTAATGCAACTTCTCTGTGTTGGGAGCTATCTTCTAAACCCTAGTAGCCTTAGCAACTATTCTTATGATTCATTATGTCTCCAATTCAAGTTTGGACAGAATTCAGTTTTTCTGTTGTATATTGTCAGTTACACCGACTAAAACTGTAGCTTCATTCTTTCGCTGATCTTTGTTGGTTAACGCTAGCAAGGGTTGGTCTAGGGTAATATCTACTCTAAAGATCAGCTTTAGCTCCAATTTAAAATCATTTGCTTAGTGTATTCCCTAAACAGCCAAAATCTGCAATCTCTGTCTTAAGTTCTGTTTTTATAATCTGTAACTCTCTCTTTCTGTTAATCTTTGCTGAATTGGTTAGCTGGGCTCTAACCTCGTTTTTAGGTATACCAAAGAGGCAGTGGTAGCTTAAGCTAAGGTCTTGCTTTTATGTGTTTCACATTTGGCATTTCAGATTTCGGCTGCACCCCTGTCTATTGTTGGTTAGCTGACAGTGTACACAGCAGCATCATACATCTTTAGTTCTTGTTAATTAATATTAGTAAATGATGAATTAACCTGCTATACTAGTTAAGAGTACACTAAATTAATCATAGCACTCCATTTGTGGATGTTTAGATCAACAAAACATTCTTTTGCAACTTGTCCTGTTCAGTTTTCAAATCTGAAAACTGTAGTCCAGTTTTAACGAAATTTGATAGTGAATGATAACTGATGGTAAGTGATGAGCTAGACTTTAAATATTACTCATCTAGCTGTGATTTAATCAAAATATCATTTTGTCATAGTATAATTGCTCAGCTAACCATTCTTTTACAATCTGCCCAAATTTCGGTTTTGGCTAAAACCTGAAAACTGCAGTTTCAGTTAAACGAAATTGGATCATTAGTGTTAAATGATGTTAAGTGGTAAGCTAGGTTTTGAATTCTAATCATTTAGCTGTAACTTAATCAGAAATACTCTTTTGTCATAGTATAATGATGCAGCAAAACATTCCTTTGTCAATCTGTCCAAATTTCAGTTTTTGCAAAACCTGAAGCTGTAGCTAAACCTGAAACTCAATTCTTTGCTTGCTGCTAAGGCTGATCATGCCAACAGCATACAACAAGATGTTGGTCCTTGAATTCTTCTAGTAAAGTTTATAAGTAATAAGTTAGACTTTTAACTTCATTAACTTGTGGTTTGTAGAAATCAGCAACCAAACTCATTGAAAATCTGTCCAGTTTTTCAGCTTGGCTAAAATCTGAAATTTTAGCCAACCGAATCTCTGTTAGGTCTTGCTATTTCTTGCGGTCATGCTTACAGCATATGCAGCAAGATATTAGCCTTCCATTTCTTTTAGTAAAGTTGCAAGTGATATGTTATGCTGTTAACTTCACTACTTTAGTTGTAACTTAAACACAAAAATCATATTTTCACTCATAATGTAGTAAGCAACCAATTTGTCCTATTGTCCTGTTTTCAGTATTGTTCCAAATCTGAAATTGTGGTTCTAGCTTAAACTCTAACTTGTGACAAATTGTATTAGCGAAGCTTGCTATATGCTATTGTCCTTATGTAAATTAGATATAACTTAAGCATGTTGTTAAATATGCATTGAGTTATTGATCATGCACTCTTTTACGCATTTTGCTCTCTGTTTCTTTTCCTTGGATTCATTGGATTTTATTTTCTTCTAGATATCTGGTTCTTACGAGATTGTTGAGTCTTTTGTTGAGTCACAAGAACCTGAACAAGAGGTTATCTATTATTACCAAGGCAAGCTTCCTCTCGCACCATGTTGATCCTAATCTTTTGAACCGTAGATTTATAAAATACTGTGATATCTTGTTGCATGCAATTTTCTAAAAACTATTTATGCTCTGTTCCTAGTTAGCTATGACCTGAACTTATGGCTTACCTTGAATTGATCATACACTCAACCTAAGGTAGTTTGTGGTGATATAATACTTAGTTTCAATTTTGCTTAGCCATGCAGTCCATAGAACGGTAGTGTTTGGCAAGCTTATCTTGTCAAACACGGGGAACAACAAATACATTTTATTTGTTGATTCTTTGTTCAGTTTATTTAAATCTGAAATGAATCTAAATCTTGTTGTTAAATTTATTTCAAATCTGGACAAGTGGATGCTAGTGATGGTGCCTAGTGTGCGAGAATGGGAAGCTGTGGATGTCTTATGCGGGTTGATTAAGGACCGAACTCGACGGCCCAATTCAAGCCCTAAGCGTGCTTCCACACGCAGTGTATGGGTATTGTTTGGTTAAGTAAAGGGTTAATATTATTGAGTTGGATCTGAGAGTAAGGACATGTGTATTGATTTCATATGGCATAGATGCTTAAGTCTTCGGCCGTGTCGTATGCCATGTGGAGCTTATATCGATATCGGATGTTCTTAGAAGGGTAGGCGTAGATGTGTTACATCGCATGTACGCGTACCTTCAGGCCCCGATCATGTGTAATATGTGTGGCTAACACGAGTTTGCATTTAATTGACTGGGTCGGCATTCCCTGTACAACATGTGAGCCTCGGTTGAATATATGCTATCAGTCGTTGTTTAAGCGGGATCAGTTTCACATGGGTCATCCAACTCAATAGTGTTAACTTGTTGAAAAATACCAAATTTTAGTTTACGGCGGCATACCAAAGGAAGTGTGCTATTGTTCTAGATGGCTTACGGGCTAACTAAATCGTGTGGGTAAAGATGTACACCCCTGCAGGGTTAAAACTATTCGAATAGCCGTGTCCACGGTTATGGACAACGCTTGGATTGATGTCACCTGTATAGAATTTGCTCTAATTTGGGTTTTGGGAATTATTAATTTCGGCATGAGGAGTGTCATGCTCGGTTTGGTAATGATCTGTGACTATTATTGATACTGTTTTTGCTTATGTTCAATTACTTACTGTTTTTAGTCCAAATTGAATTATTAAAACTGCTTTGTCAAAATTTAGCAATTGTAGGTTAATATGTATCGCTTTATGCAAACTGAACCATTTAAACCTTCTGTTGTCAACCTTATGCATATATACTTTCTACTCCATTGTATAGGTTCTAACAACCACTTTCTTTTATTAGTTTGTGTAAGACTTGCTGAGTACCTTTCGTACTCAGGGTTTTATGACCCCTTGTTGCAGGTGACGATGGTTTTCTTTATGAGATGCCCGTTAGCGCCGATCTGGGTGACGCTAACGAGTAATGCTAATTCTAGTCTCCACGCAATAGCCTGCGGGATGATGGGGCCATTGGTGGTTTTTAAATTTTACTTCCGCTGTTGCTCTTTTGTGATGACCCAAGGTCATCTGTTACTGTAGCAGACCTGGCACTGTAGCAACCGAATTATGATGTAATTACTGATGTATAATTATGTTAATGTATGACTTGTATGTGAGTGATGCAATGTTGTTTAAGGATATATGTGCAATATTCACTGATCCTGGGAAATATTGCATGACATATATCCGGGAACCTGAATGTTGAAATTGTTACTTGTTATCATTATGCTTCTAGTATGATTCTTAATAAAGGATTTGCACTGTTCCTTACATAAGAATTATGCTACTAGTATAATTTTAATAAGGCACATTTCAATAATTGAGGGTCTCACAAGTTTGACCTTTATATTGAAGTTTTGTCTTTCTCATGGGAAAACTTGATGCATTTATTCGCTTGATGTTTTTGGGTTAATGAAAGTTGCCTTTTGCAAGTCCTTTAGTACGTGGAGGCTTTTACTCAATGTGTCTCTCTTGGGAATTTTGAGTGTTGAAGATTAATGGTTCTTCCTAATGAAAGAAGTTGTTAAACCCTTTAGCGGTGTTTTGTCATGATAAGATGAGAGGTTATAATCAAAGCACGTAATGAATATGATATGGATTATCAAGATTGGGTTGCAGTGTGTGCATGATCGATCTTAGCTAAGATCCTTGAAAGGAAAGTTGAATAAGTTGAGGTTGTCCTCTAGTAGTTCTTGATGAGCTGTGACTATGAGTATAACTATATTTAGTCGGAATCAATAGAGTTATTAAGAAGTGTGGAACATTGATGAAATGGTTGATCAATAGAATTGTTTAGTTTGCTAAACTTATTGGATTATTTGGTCTCAATGGATTAATCTAACTATGCAACAAGAGAAAAATAAGGAGGTGTTCGACTGTGGTCTTAGTAGATAATAATATGGGGTTTTCTTTAATTGACTATTTGATGATCTTATTTATGCTCGTGGGAATACAAATAGAGGAATGACCATTAATTCGTCCATAATTGAATAATCATCAATGGGTTATGATAACCTCCAGATTACAATTAGAGTGTACTAAATTAGTGTGAGCGTTCCTAATAAGTGAAAGGTTGAAAGTCAAAAGTGATTTACTCATGTGTGTTTCATGGGGATGGCCTGTGTTTGCATGATGGTGAATTTGTCGGATAATAGTATGCGTTTGATAAGAGGACTTTGGAATAACCTCTTAAATTATGTAGTAGGTCCCCTCTAAGATAAAGTGGTTGTTGCAATGAGATTGTAAGAATTTGGTATACTCTCAATTGAGGATGATATGATAAAGTGGTATGTAATACTTTGGTAAGACGTTAGGAGCTTTATAAAGGAAGAGTTGACAATAACGAATCTTGTTAAGAGTGAATTATTCTTGATATTAATAAGATTGTCGATAAGAGAATGTGACGCGTTGGAGTGGTAATGATTCTTCTAGAGAGGAAGTAAGCTGATTGCTTTTCGTAATACCGGTTAAATGCAATATTTGGAGTTTTGCATACGTGCTCTTTTGGGAGATCATGATTTATGTAGTAGATGAGATTAGTTGAGCAATGTGACGTATGGAAAGTTTCTGTTTGGTTTCTAAGTGATTAATTTGATTTGGTTTTAAAGGCATTTCTTGCATAGGATGGCAAGTAATGTTGTAATCAAAGAAAATTGCTTTCTTTGTTAACGAAAAATGTGTGCCCTAAGTATTTGAGTTTGGAGTTAAGAATTGTAATGTCTGCAACTTTTAGGTTATTCTGACTTAAGAGTTTCTTGGGTTTCCATAGCAATGTTTTATTTTGATTTATGGGGATTTGGAAGTTCCTTCTGGTGGGACATGTGCCCTCATCTGCGGACTCGTATTTTGTTTTTTTTCGAGATCATTAATATTTGATTGTTTCTCTTGGTCTCGTACTCACTCCGAGGAGCAACGTTTTTTTGTGCGTTGAAACTTGTATTTGTTTGTTTCTTCCTTTTGAGAAAGGAATTAACCAACTTGTGTTGCCAAAGTCTTATAAAGTGTAGAACGTCGACTGGTTGGTGGTGGACAAGTATATGATAGTGGTGAAATCTTGGGAACCAAGCTATTTGAAGAGCAGTAGATAGTGATTTGGTTTTGACCTATAACACCTGGAGAGGGTTCTAACTAAATGGAATGTTTGTCGATGAAATACAATTGATTAGTGTTACAACTAGTGGGACGTATGGCAAATTATGATCCAATACCCTTTGTTGAATCTTGGTCAATCAGTTAGGGTATTGCGAATGTGTATATTGTGGTTGTGTAATTGAATTGGATTGGTGTGGATTAGAGGACGTCCAAGATTGGTAAAATAAATCGCCTTGGGGCGGTTACTTGATGAGTGAGGAATGTTGACATTAATAACTAAGGTTATTGTCGAGCTGTGTGAAATTTTAGTCATCAGATCTGAGGGTTACCGATCAAGTATACCGGAAGTTCAATGTGGAATTCTTAAAGGTGGAATTCGGGCTTGGCATTTTTATGCTAGCATCTTAGTTTCCCATTATTAGGTTCCAAGAGTTATGGTGATCTTTGATAGGATCTTTTGGATGCAATAAATGAGGGTGTATGTGGTGAATTTCAAGTTGATTATCCTTAAAAGATTGAGGTGATGTGATTGTAGCTGAAATCTATATTGAGGTGTGTTGGGAATTATTATTTGTCAAAGTAATTCCTTTGGTAGAGAAGGTGATCACAGTGTGTTATTGTGGATTGGAAGAGTCTCTCTTCCTAGATGTGGATTTCGTGTTCAGTTTGAGCATAGATTTGAGGCTTGCCAAATTAAAAGAAATGAATTAGTGTGTTATGCGATGATTTGGAATCTCATGATGTAAGAGAAAGTCGAATTCTTAAAAGAAAGTTTGAATAAGTATAAACTGAAATAAGGTATAAACTTTAGAATTCTCCAGGGAATTCTAAAGTTTATACCTTATTTCAGTTTATACTTAAGAGTTCTTGGAATTTCTAAAACCCACAAGGACATGGGAGGACGTGAGCCACAGATCTCGAGATCTAACGGCTCAAGACCTCCCAGAGAACAACGCGCCACAAGACTCGAGGTCAGAGGTCTGGACCTCCTAGCAACGCACATGCGCGAGGTGAGGGAGGTCGTGGCCGTAGATGGGGAATCCAACGGACCACTACGATGGGGAGGTCCGGACGGACCAGATCTAACGAGGGAGGTCCTCAACGGTTGAGATCTTCCAAAGGAAGATCTACACTATCAAGATCTCCCGAGGAAGATCTACATCGTCGAGACCTCACGGGGAGGTCTGGGACGGTCCAGATGTTCCAAGGAGGACTTTGATGGTCCAGATCGTCCGAGGGAGGTCATGAGCGGCCGAGATGACCTAGGGAGGTCCTAAGGAGGTCCTAACGTCACAGACCTCCAGGGAGGTCTGGACGGCCACGATTGCGCAAGGGGGAGGTCTTGGACGTTCCAGATCTCCCGACCACGTGCTTGCGCGCACGCACGTGCTTGGACAAGAGATTAATGCGCGCGGGACAACGAGGAGGTCCGCGCGCGGGAGGTCTTAATTGCGCGCAAGGGGAGGATTAAATGCAGTTTAAGACGCCCAATGATTACAATGATTTGAGCAAATGATGAGCGCCTTAACTCGGCAAATCTTTGTCCTAAAAACGGCAACGGCGCTGCCGTTTTGTCCGACAAAGACCGGGGTTCAAAGACGTGGTCATCGCTGGCGATACAGACCTCGCCGGCGACATCCAATGGTACCGTTGGGTCCGCAATAACCATGCGCACCCAATGGACGTCCTCTCGGCGCGGCGACGGTTTTGAACGCCGGCGAGCCGAGAGGACAACGAAGGCAAGCACGGCCAAAATCAAAATGCAAAAGGAAGCTCAGCGCGACATTCAGCGTGTGCTCAATGAAAGCTCATGAGAACATACATGCGGGTGCCCAGCAGCCTCTGGGACTATCGGGAGGTTTACAGGAGGTCAGCAGTCGAGGAGGTCGAGGAAGGAAGGGCAGTCTTGGGGAGGAAGGGTGCTCCACGGCCAAAGCTTCGACTCAAGCTCCACTTTGTCCCCTCTGCAAGCGCCCAACAAATCAAGTTAGGACTTGGTCCCAGAGGGTAGGGCACAAATGGAAGCAAGGAGAAAAGGAGGAAAAATCCAGGGACCCTTGTCCACCGAGGAGCTCCAAGCTCCAGCAATGGCGGCCAAGGAGAGCTTTGGTGGTTTAGAGCTCACAAGCACAGGGGTGCAAGCAAGGAGATAATGGTGTGCAAAGGAAGCCAAAGAAACAGTGGGGGAGGCTTTATACTTAGGGCACAGGAGGTCATAGACCATGGGTTGAGCTCATGGTGAGCTTGGCCCACGGCACGGTCTAGGGTTTGGACACGATGTAAAGTTGACAGGGGGACAGCCTTGTGCAGACTGGAGGGCGGAAAGCTGAGCAGCAATTAATGCGGGTCAGCAAGGGAGTGGTTGAAGGTACACAGTGACAGGCTTCACATTAAATCACTTGCTCAGGGCCACGCATGCGTGACCAAGGAAGGAGAAGAACAGGGGAGGTCATGTTGACCGTTGGATAAGCCCACGGGGAGGTCCTGGCCCTCCGATGTGGTTTTTTGAACCGTTACGCCCAAATGACTAGGAGGAGGTCATGGCCTCACGATTTCCTTAATGCGTGTGCGCACATGGGAAAATGAGACAAGAGGTCCAAAGCGTTGGATCTCCATCCAACGGTGCGGACCTCCTGTGAGGTCTTAACCGCACAAGAACTTAAGAACATGAGGGGGAGGTCATGGCCTTTGGATTTAAATCCAAGGGACTCACGACCTCACGTCTTGCGGGAGGTCGATCGCGCGAGGTAAGGAGGAGGTCGTGACCGTGGATTTTAAATCAGCGGTGCACAACATGAGATGGGGAGGTCTGGCTGCGATGAATTGCGGCGGAGGTCGTGGCCTTTGGATCTGAATCCAACGGCTCGACCTCAACAGCGATGCACAAAGGGAGGTCTGATAGTTAGGTTGAGAGGAGGAGGTCGCGACCATGGATTTTTGATCCAATGGCTGTGACCTCATGTAGGTGGGATGTGGACTTTGAGGTTTTGTAACATCCCAAATGTATAATTAGGGTTATTCAAGTATAATTATATGTGTAGAAATTAAAACTTTTTCTCACATCTTGAAAACCCCTAATCTCTCATGTAATTCTTGTCCAAGAGTTGTGTAATCCAAAAACACAACGCTCTTGTTGACCAAAAGTCAAACTCGTTTTCCAATTATCTTAAATCTTGTGCCGATCATTTGAAAATATTTCCCTTGGTCCTAAAGTTGATGTGGGACCCCTCTGAAAAATATCACAAGTTGTAAAACTAGTTTGATAAATTTTGGAGGTAAAACAATCCTTTACACAACCTTAATGAATTTCCTGAGAAAAATGCATTGCATAATAACCTCTGGAAATTGTATGTCAGGTTCATCTCATTGTCAACAAGCTCCTGTAAAAATTTCATGAATTTTGGAGTTGAATGGCTATCCCAAACAATTTTGCAAAGTCTCAGCTGTTAGAAAATTAAACTTAAAACTTGGCACTATTCCTTGGGCTGAGCCGTATTCAAACCTGGTCAAGCCCAACCCCATCTGACCTCCTTTCCCACCTTGATGAGGTCGTAGCCGTTGGATCCAATCCAAAGGGCACGACCTCCCCCTCAACCAACGCACCCAGGACCTCCGCTTCGAAGTCCTCTTGACCTCGTGGACCTCCTCGGGTCAACGTGGGCGCCAGACCTCCTCCGCGGTCAACACCGCAAAGGCCTTCCCACCTCATCAGGTCATAGCCGTTGGATCAAAGATCCACGGTCATGACCTCCCCTGTGTGTTAAATCCCAAAGACCTCCTCACCTGGTCCAGGTCATAGCCCTTGGATTAAGATCCAACCGCCCGACCTCCCTTGTTATCAAACCTCAAAACCACCTTCCACCTTGGCGAGGTCATAGCTGTTGGATTTACATCCAACCGCTCCTGACCTCCCCTCACTGTTAAGCTAAGCAAACTTCCCACCTACATGAGGTCACAGCCATTGGATCAAAAATACATGGTCGCGACCTCCTCCTCTTAATCTAATTATCAGACCTCCCTTTGCACTCACTTGAGGTCGCAGCCGTTGGATTTACATCCACGGTCACGACCTCCTCCTTGTCTTATGCGCATCAGACCTCCCCGCGCACGTGAGGTCGTTGCCCTTAGATCTAAATCTAATGGCCATGACCTCCCTTGTGTGTTGCACAGCGCTAAGACCTCCCCATCAGGTCAGTGCCCTTGGATTTTAATCCAAAGGCCATGACCTCCCCCTCATGCTTTTATGTTCGCGTGCGGTTAAGACCTCACAGGAGGTCCGCACCGCTGATTGAAAATCAACGCTTTGGACCTCTGTCCCCTTTTCCCACGTGCGCTTACACATTAAGGAAATCGGAGGGCCACGACCTCCCCATCCTTGATCGTGTGGCTGGGACCTTCTCCCAGCCACTTAAAACATAACGGTTCAAAATTGTCATCCGATGGTTAGGACCTCCCCATGGTCCTATCCAACGGTCATAAAGACCTCCCCTGTTCTTCTCCTTCCATGGTCATGCCTGCGAGCTCCTGAGCGGGGAGTTAATGCACGCCTGCCACTGTGTACTTTTAACAACTCTTTGCTGACCCGCATTTAATGCAGGTCAGCCTTCCGCCTCTCTGGTCAGCACAGGCCTGCACCTTGTCAACCTTGTGTCTTGTCTAAGCCATGGACCTCCCATGGGCCAAGCTCACCATGAGTTTAGCCAGTGGTCCACGACCTCCTGTGCCCTTAGTATAAAGCCTCCCCCACTGTGCCGTTGGCTTCCTTTGCACACCATTGTTCCTTGGCTTACACCCCTGTGCTGTGAGCTCTAAACCACCAAAGCTTCCTTGGCCGCCATTGCTGGAGCTTGAAGCCCCTCGGTGGGCAAGGGTCGCTGGAGATTTCTTCTCCCTCTCCTTGCTTCCATTTGTGCCTTCCCTCTGGGACCAAGACCTAATTTGTTTTGGTTTGGGCATTTACAGAAGTGGCCAAAGGGGATCTTGGAGCTGGAGCTGTAGCCGTGGAGCAACCTCATCTTCCTCAGCTCCGGTCTTCACCTTCCTCCACTTCCCGGCACCTTAGGACCTCCTGTACCTCCTGTTAGTCCCTTAGCTGCCGGCACCCGCTGAATGATGTCGCGGAGCTTTTCTTGGCACACGCTTGAATGTCGCGCGGAGCTTGATTATGCATTTCGGTTTTGGCCGTGCTGGCCTTCATTTTGCCCTCTCTGGCTCGCCGGCGTTCAAGGCCGTCGCCGCCATTGAGAGGAGGTCCGTTGGGTGCGCATGGTTATTGCGGACCCAACGGTACCATTGGATGTCGCCGGCGAGGTCTACATCGCCGGCGAGAACCAAATCCTTGAGCTCGGGTCTTTGTCGGACACGGCAGCACCGTTGTCGTTTTTAGGACAAAGATCCGCCGTGTTTAATGCGGTCATCAATTGCTCAATCTCGCAATCATTGGTTGTGTCTTGATGTCCTTAAATCCGCCCTTTATCGCGCGCAATTAAGGCCTCCCGCGCGCGGACCTCCTGGTGTCCCGCGCGCATTAAACTCTTGTCCGAGCACGTGTGTGCGCGCAAGCACGTGGTCGTGAGATCTGGGACGTCCATGACCTCCTCCGAGGAGATCTGGAGCGTCCAAGACCTCCCCTTGCGCGATCGTGGCCGTCCAGACCTCCCTGGAGGTCTGTGACGTTTAGATCTCTGCGTAGGACCTCCTCGAGGTCATCTCACCGTTGAGGACCTCCCTGTAACATCCCAAATGTATAATTAGGGTTTGTTCAAGTATAATTATATGTGTAGAAATTAAAACTTTTTCTCACGTCTTGAAAACCCCTAATCTCTCATGTAATTCTAGTCCAAGAGTTGTGTAATCCAAAAACACAAAGCTCTTGTTGACCAAAAGTCAAACTCATTCTCCGTTTATCTTAAATCTTGTGCCAAACATTTGGAAAATATTTTCCTTGGTCCTAAAACTAATGTGGGACCCCTCTGAAAAATATCACAAGTTGTAAAACTTGTTTGATAAATTTTGGAGGTAAAACAAATCCTTGAACAACCTTCATGAATTTCCTGAGAAAAATGCATTGCATAATAACCTCTGGAAATTTTATGTGAGGTTAATCTCATTGTCAGCAAGCTCCAGTTTAAATTTCATAAATTTTGGAGCTCAATTGCTATTCAAACAACCTGCAAAATCTCATCTGTTGAAATTGAATTTAAAAGCTTGGTACTGTTCCTTGGGCTAGCCACTTTCCCAAAGCTGGTCCAACCCAACCGCCTCCCTTAGCGCGTCAGACCTCCTCTCCACCTTGATCAGGTCGTAGCCGTTGGATTAACATCCAACCGCCACGACCTCCTCATGATCAATACCGCCGAGACCTCCCACCTCATCAGGTCTTGGCATTGGATCAAAAATCCATGGCCTCGACCTCCCCATGAGCTCAAACCACCTTGACCTCCCTTTTGCACTCACTTGAGGTCGTAGCCATTGGATCAGATCCAACAGCCCACGATCTCCCCTCAAAATCTAGCGCACCCAACCTCCCCATCGTGTGTTGTAGCCGTTAGATTTAAAATCTCTGACCACGACCTCCTAGTGCCTTGTGCAAGATCTCGACTTCCCAAGACGTGAGGTCGTGAGCCGTTAGATATAAATCTCACGGCCATGACCTCCTCGCCTCTCATCACCATTAGATCTTAATCGATGGCCATAACCTCTTGTGCGCTACTGGCGTAGTGCTAAGACCTCCCCTTTGGTTGTGTGCCCTTGGATTTAAATCCAAAGGCCATGACCTCCCCTCTTGTTCTTAAGTTAGGTGTGTGGTTAAGACCTCACAGAGGTCGCACCGTTGATTGAAATCCAACGCCTTGGACCTCTGTCCCTTTTTCCACGCGATTCGCATGATGGAAATCGGAGGGTCACGACCTCCCGACCCGAGATCAATGGCTGTGATCTCCTCCTTCTCCTTTTAAAAACTTACCGTTTCGATTTAGATCTGAGGGTCACGACCTCCCCCTCATTTCTAATCGGACGGTGGTGAGCCTCTCGGGGTTTTGTCGGACGACAATGGCACCGTGCCATTGTCGTTAGGACAAAGATCTCCCCCTCAAATGCGATCATCATTGCTTATCATTGGTAAACTCGGGTCAGCCTTTAATGCCTTGTTTTACGTCCTTGTTGCGCAATTAAGGGCAGCGCCCTAATCTTCAGCGTGCATCTCTGGGACCTCTTTGCCAAGGACCACCCGTGGACTTTGGCGAAGACCTCCCAAAGACCTCCTCGGGGTCCTCTTTGCAAAAGACCACCCCTGGTCTTTTGTAGGGACAACCCCCAGGACCTCCCTCCTTGCGATCTTGACCGCTAGGACCTCCTTGTGGGAGATCTTAGCCGTTGAGGTCCTCCCTGTGTTGATCTCCACCGTGTAGGACCTCCCCGAGGTCCTCTTAACCTTGTGGACCTCCTCGGGTAAATCTTAGCCGCCCAGACCTCCCAGTGGAAATCTGAGCAGCTTAGGACCTCCCTTTGTTAGATCTTGGCGTTCGGGACCACCCCAAGTGGACTGAACCGCCCAGACCTCTTTGTTGTTGTCTTGACCGTTAAGGTCCTCCACAGGACAATCTAGGCCATTAAGGTCCTCCTTGGAAAATCTGGACCGTCCGGGACCTCCCTCGAGAGGTCTTGGCGATGTAGATCTTCCTTGGGAAGATCTTGATAGTTTAGATCTTCCTTTGGAAGATCTCAGCCGTCCAGACCTCCCTCGTTTGATCTGGACCGTCCGGTCCTCCCTCTTGTGTTGTGGTTCGTTGGATGCGGTATCAACGGCCACGACCTCCCTCCTATGCTTGCTTGGCGTGGCGGGGAGGACATGGACCGTTGGATCCAAGATCAACGGCCCATGTTCTCTGGACTACCACAAAGCGCGCTGCGTTTCCTCTGGAGGTCTTGGGCCGTTTGATTTTGATCAACGGTTCATGTCCTCCCCCTCTCTTTTGGTTTTAGAAATTCCAGTGAACTCTTCATTATAAACTGAAATAAGGTATAAACTTTAGAATTCCATATCTTATTCATTCTAAATCCAAATGAGGTCATTCAAATTGTGTTAGCTCTGTCTTGAACTTGACTTTAATCCAAAAATGATTGTAAGTTGAGTTCAGCTCCAGAGCACAGTTTTGCCATTAGATTTTAAAACTCACTTTAAATATACACTCAAAATAATGTCTAACTTGTAAAATACATAACTAATGCTCTGTAGATTATTTTTGAGTGAATCCAACTTTGTTGGTTTCCTCTATTAATGAACTTACTATGAAAATTAGTTTTGAGCTTGTTGCTGTTATAAAAATGAGGACTTGTGCATTATAATTTTGTTCAAGTTCTTGTTTTTGAGAAATTGTAGAAAGTGCAACATAGCTCCAAATGGGATGAACTCAATTGTGTTATTCATCTCATGAGGTGCTGGTTTTACAGTAAAAATTTTAGCTTCACTTCTTTTCTAGAAAATGTTGCCTCATAATTAAATTAGTGAATAGTGCAGTTTGGTATTTTTAGGGCTGAGCAGAATTGTTTTGCTCATAACTTTTGCATTGAGAATCCAAATCAATTGGTTCTTGTTGCTAAATTCCCTAAAAATCATCCTCTTGCTGCTGTAGAAAATTCAGAGTGTTTGGAGTTTGTTTGCTGTGTTGTCCTTGTTGTTTTCGTCGTTCTTATCGAATCTTTTCGTCTTTTCGATTAGGTGCCGGCAGTGTATTGATTCCGTGAGCGATCCTCAGCCACAAATTGGCCAGCAACAGCAAGGCAAGCAGTTTGATCATTTCCATTATTGTCCCATTACTTTAAAGTCTATTACTTTGTTTAACTTGTATGTATGCATGCTTTTGTGTCAAAGTATTTTATCGTTTAGAGGTAGCTATTCCTATTGCATAGTTGCCCCTAAATTGTTACCCCTGCCACAAACCATAAGTTACTAATATCGCTGGTGAATTAGAGCCGGTGATTTAATTATGCTCTTTTATTGCTTTTACGGTGTCATGCTTAGCAATGCTTAGATAACGGTAGAAATGGGCGGTTGTCGACATTATGTCGATAACCTTGATCACCTAAAAACTATCATTCCATTATGTCCCTTGTATGATTTGTAAACAAATAAAAATGAAAACTATTTGGACTTGGGCATATTGGATGGAGGTGTGGTTTTGGAATGTGGTAGTATGCCCGAGTCGTTAAGGACCGAGTTACTTGCGCCGTTGTTCGAGCAATTTTGTGTGCTAACCACACGAGGGGATATGGGACCCTCTTGACTAAGTACTTTAGGCGGTGTTAATTGGGGTCGCTCGGTTGGTGTGTTTTAAAGATAAAATGTGTGTGTGATGTGGGAGGAGCATTAGCTTCCGGGCAGGTTGTGTGATGTCTCCTTCTCCCGTGGGTTGTGCGACTCGAAATTAGCATTGTCCATTGGAAATGTCTTGTAGGACTTAGCCGTGCGGCATACCAAAGGTAGTGTGCCTAAAGGAAAGGCGGTCGGCGTGTGGGTACATTGGTACACCCCGCAGGTTAAAACTATTGAATAGCCTCGTCCTAGGTTATGGACACGCTCGGAAACGCCCCGTGAGAACTAGACTACAACCTTTAATTAAAACTTGACATGGTTGGTGAACGGGGAGTTCATGCTATTGTTGTGGTGACTTGGGTTAGTCACTTCTAGGTTGTTCTTGTTGTTGTTACTATGTTACTACCTCGTTGAATTTCAACAATTAAAATGCTTTGTCAAATTGCCTTCAATCTATTATATTATTGCAAATGAAACTTGCTTTATGCTAAAATGAGTCCAAAGCCTCATCCACTTAAATAAAGCTTGCATGTAGCTATTTATAGTTCTGTTATCTTACACGTAAGTCTTGCGGAGTACTTTATGTACTCATCTGCCCGTGGTTGTGGCATTTTTTGTGGCTTTTGTTGCAGAGGAAGGAGGTGAGCCCCAAGGGCTTCACTCTTGCGAGATGTGCTTCGGGTTTGACGACTAGCTTGGCGGTCGGTTAGTTGCCTTGTGGGTAAAGGCACACTAATTGGCTTTTGTTATAGCCATCTTATGGCACTTTTGCTTCATTGTGTATCTTTGTAGTCTTGTTGTTATTTGGCCAGAAGGCCCCTCTTTTGTAATGACCTATTCCTTTATTAGTATTAACTTCTGGTTTGTTGCTTATGTACTATGTGTTGTATGGAATTGATACATTCTTTTGTTGTGAGGTATGTATCTGCATTCAGGAAGTATACATCTCTCGAGACCGGGTTTATTTGGTTGATAATACTAGGGTCAATTGGATGACTAAGTATTATGAGCTTAATAAATCCGGGTGCTCACACTCCCCCTTTAGATCTGGTCCGTCCCGGACCTCCCCTCATCGTTGTGGTCCGTTGGATTCTCCATCTACGGCCACGACCTCCCCTCACCTCGCGCATGTGCGTTGCTAGGAGGTCCAGGACCTCGTGAGCGCGTGTGCGTTGTTCTCCTGGGAGGTCCTGAGCCGTTAGATCTATGATCTGTGGCTCACGTCCTCCCATGTCCTTGTGAGTTTTAGAAATTCCAGTGAGCTCTAGTTATAAACTGAATTAAGGTATAAACTTTAGAATTGCATATCTTTTTCATTCTAAACCCAAATAAGGTCATTCAAATTGTGTTAGCTCTGTCTTGAACTTGACTTTAATCCAAAAATGATTGTAAGTTGAGTTCAGCCCCAGAGCACAGTTTTGCCTTTAGGTTTTAAAACTAACTTTAAATATACACTTAAATCAATGCTTAACTTGTAAAATACGTAACTAATGCTCTGCAGATTATTTTTGAGTGAGACCAACTTTGTTGGTTTCCTCCATTAATGATATCACTGTGAAAATTAGTTTTGAGCATGTTGCTGTTATAAAAATGAGGACTTGTGCATTATAATTTTGTTCAAGTTCTTGTTTTTGAAAATTTGTAGAGAGTGCATAATAGCTCCAAATGAGGTGAACTCAATTGTGTTATTCATCTCATGAGGTGCTGGTTTTACAGTAAAAATCTCAGCATCACCTCTTTTCTAGAAAATGTTGCCTCATAATTAAATTAATGAATAGTGCAGTTTGGTATTTTAGGGGCTGAGCAGAATTGTTTTGCTCATAACTTTTGCATTGAGAATCCAAATCAATTGGTTCTTGTTGCAAAATTCCCTAAAAATCACCCTCTTGCTGCTGTAGAAAATTCAGAGAATTTGGAGTTCGTTTGTTGTGCTGTCTTTGTTGTTTTTAAATCGTTCTTATCGGTTCTTTATCGCTTTTCCGTTAGGTTTCGACATTTGTGGTGATCCGAGTGACCCTCTGCCACAACTTGGCCAGCAACATCAAGGCAAGCAGTTTGATCATTCCATCGTTGTCCCATTACTTTAAAGCTTAATATATTGTTTTACTTCTATGTATGCATGCTACTTTGTGTTAAATGTAAGCTAGTAATCGTATAGTTGCATAATCTGTAGGAATTGTTTATCCTCTACTACCATGAGCCTAGGTTATTCGCGGTGGTTTGAGCTCATTGGATGAGCTCTTATCACTTAGTAGTTGCGTTTTCTACTGCTTAGACATGCTTAGTGCTTGGTAGTAATGGGCGATCATCGACTTAGTCGATGGTCTTGATCACTCAAAACTGATTATTACTCCTATATGTCCAGCACTTGTGCTTTGTTTAATTGTAAAATCAAAAACTGAAAATAAAAGATTGATTTAGACTTGGGCATATTGGATGGATGGTGCGGTTTTGGAATGTGGTGGTATGCTGGGTCCCTAAGGACCGAGTACTTGAGTCACTAAGCCAGCGATTTTGCGTGCTAACCCACGAGGGCATATGGAACCCCTCTTGACTAAGTACTTTAGGCGGTGTTAATTGGGGTCGCTTTCGGTTGGTGTGTTTTAAAGATAAAATGTGTGTGTGATGTGGGAGGAGCATTAGCTTCGGGTAGGTTGTGTGATGTCTCCTTCTCCCCGTGGGTTGTGCGACTCAGAATTAGCATTGTCCATTGGAAATGTCTCGTAGGACTTAGCCGTGCCGGCATACCAAAGGTAGTGTGCCTAAAGGAAAGGCGGTCTGGCGTGTGGGTACATTGGTACACCCCTGCAGGGATAAAACTATTCGAATAGCCTCGTCCTAGGTTATGGACATGCTTGGTAAGGTCGTTCAAGACTAGACTACAACCTTTAATTAAAACTTGACATGGTTGGTATGAACGGGGAGTTCATGCTATTGTTGTGGTGACTTGGGTTAGTCACTTCCAGGTTATTCTTGTTGTTGTTACTATGTTATCTACCTCGTTGTATGTGAGCACCCGGATTTATTAGGCTCATAATACTTAGTCATCCAATTGACCCTAGTATTATCAACCAAATAAACCCAGTCTCGAGAGATGTATACTCCCCAGAATGCAGTATACATACCTTACAACAAAAGAATGTATCAATTCCATACAACACATAGTACATAAGCAACAAACCAGAAGCTAAAATTAATAAGGATAGGTTATTACAAAAGAGGGGCCTTCTGGCCAAATAACAACAAGTACCACTAAGATAACAGCGGAAGCAAAAGCGCCATAAGATGGCCATAACAAAAGCCAATTAGTGTGCCTTTACCCACAAGGCAACTAACCGGACCGCCAAGCTAGTCGTCAAACCGAAGCACATCTACTTAAGAGTGAAGCCCTTGGGGCTCACCTCCTTCCTCTGCAACAAAAGCCACAAAAAAATGCCACAACCACGGGCAGATGAGTACATAAAGTACTCCGCAAGACTTACGTGTGAGATAACAGGACTATAAATAGCTACATGCAAGCTTTATTTAAGTGGATGAGGCTTTGGACTCATTTTAGCATAACGCAAGTTTCATTTGCAATAACATAATAGATTGAAGGCAATTTGGCAAAGCATTTTAATTGTTGAAATAACAACGAGATAAAAACATAGTAACAACAACAAGAACATCCTGGAAGTGACTAACCCAAGTCACCACAACAATAGCATGAACTCCCCGTTCATACCAACCATGTCAAGTTTTAATTAAAGGTTGTAGTCTAATTCTTGAACGACCTTACCAAGCATGTCCATAACCTAGGACGAGGCTATTCGAATAGTTTTATCCCTGCAGGGTGTACCACTATACCCACACGTCAGACCGCCTTTCCTTTAGGCACACTACCTTTGGTATGCCGGCACGGCTAAGTCCTACGAGACATTTCCAATGGACAATGCTAATTCTGAGTCGCACAACCCACGGGGAGAAGGAGACATCACACAACCTACCCGGAAGCTAATGCTCCCCTCCCACATCACACACACATTTTATCTTTAAAAACACACCAACCGAGCGACCCCAATTAACACCGCCCAAAGTACTTAGTCAAGAGGGGTTCCATATGCCCTCGTGTGGTTAGCACATAAAATCGCTTGGCTTAGTGACCCAAGTACTCGGTCCTTAGGGACCCGGGCATACCACCACATTCCAAAACCGCACCATCCATCCAATATGCCCAAGTCTAAATCAATCTTTTATTTTCAGTTTTGATTTTACAAATTAATCAAAGCACAAGTGCTGGACATATAGGAGTAATAATCAGTTTTGAGTGATCAAGACCATCGACTAAGTCGATGATCGCCCATTACTACCGTTATCTAAGCATTGCTAAGCATGACACCGTAAAAGCAATAAAAGAGCATACTTAAATCACCGGGCTCTAATTCACCAGCGATATTAGTAACTTATGGTTTGTGGCAGGGGTAACAATTTAGGGGCAACTATGCAATAGGAATAGCTACCTCTAAACGATAAAATACTATGACACAAAAGCATGCATACATACAAGTTAAACCAAATATTAGACTTTAAAGTAATGGGACAATGATGGAAATGATCAAACTGCTTGCCTGGCTGTTGCTGGCCAAATTGTTGCTGAGGATCACTCACGGGTTCAATACACTCGTCGGCACCTAATCGAAAAGACGAAAAGAATCGATAAGAACGACGAAAACGACAAAGACAGCACAGCAAACAAACTCCAAATACTCTGAAATTTCTACAGCAGCAAGAGGATGATCTTTAGGGAATTTAGCAACAAGAACCAATGGATTTGGATTCTCAATGCAAAAGATATGAGCAAAACAATTCTGCTCAGCCCTAAAAATGCCAAACTGCTCTATTCACTAATTTAATTATGAGGCAACATTTTCTAGAACAGTGGTGACACTGAAATTTTTACTGTAAAACCAGCACCTTATGAGATGAATAACACAATTGAGTTCATCTCATTTGGAGCTATATTGCACTTTCTATAATTTTTCAAAAACAAGAACTTGAACAAAATTATAATGCACAAGTCCTCATTTTTATAACAGCAACATGTTCAAAACTAATTTTCACAGTGAGTTCATTAATAGAGGAAACCAACAAAGTTGGATTCACTCAAAAATAATCTACAGAGCATTAGTTATGTATTTTACAAGTTAAGCATTAATTTGAGTGTATATTTAAAGTGAGTTTTAAAACCTAAAGGCAAAACGGTGCTCTGGAGCTGAACTCAACTTACAATCATTTTTAGATTAAAGTCAAGTCCAAGACAGAGCTAACAAAATTTGAACGACCTCATTTGGATTTAGAACGAATTAGATATGGAATTCTAAAGTTTATACCTTATTTCAGTTTATAATTAAGAGTTCACTGGAACTTCTAAACCAAAAGAGAGGGGGAGGACGTGAACCGTTGATCTAAATCAAATGGCCCAAGACCTCCAGAGGAAACGCGCACGTGCCTGTGCAGGTCCAGAGAACATGGGCCGTTGATCTTGGATCCAACGGTCCATGTCCTCCCTGCCACGCTGCGCGCAACAGAGGGGAGGTCGTGGCCGTTGATACCGCATCCAACGAACCACAACACAAGAGGGAGGACCGGGACGGTCCAGATCAAACGAGGGAGGTCCTGGACGGCTGAGATCTTCCAAAGGAAGATCTAAACTATCAAGATCTCCCCAAGGAAGATCTACATCGTCAAGACCTCTCGAGGGAGGTCCTGGACGGTCCAGATTTTCCAAGGGAGGACCTTAATGGCCTAGATTGTCCCAGGGAGGACCTTAACGGTCAAGACAACAACAAAGAGGTCCTGGGCGGTTCAGATCCACTTGGGGTGGTCCTGAACGGCCAAGATCTAACAAAGGGAGGTCCTAAGCGGCTCAGATTTCCACTGGGAGGTCTGGGCGGCTAAGATTTACCCGAGGAGGTCCACAAGGTTAAGAGGACCTCGGGGAGGTCCTACACGGTGGAGATCAACACAGGGAGGACCTCAACGGCTAAGATCTCTCACAAGGAGGTCCTAGCGGTCAAGATCGCAAGGAAGGAGGTCTGGGGTTGTCCTACAAAAGACCGGGGTGGTCTTTGCAAAGAGGACCCCGAGGAGGTCTTTGGGGAGGTTTTGGGAGGTTTTGCCAAAGTCTACGGGTGATCCTTTGGCAAAGAGGTCCCAGAGATGCACGCTGGGAGACTAAGCTTGGCCTTAATTGCGCAACAAGGGACGTAAAACAAGGCATTAAAGCGGACCGAAGTTTACCAATGCTAAGCAATGATGATCGCATTTATGGGGAGATCTTTGTCCTAACGACAATGGCACGTGGCATTGTCGTCCGACAAAACTCCGAGAGGCTCCCAAGGCTTGTCGCCGGCGATGAGGACCTCGCCGGCGCCATCCAGGACACCAACGTGTGCGCAATAGTGTAAGCTTGACACGCCAGACCATTCCCTGCGGGGTGGCCTGAACGGCGACGAGCAGTAGATTGGCGCAAAAACATACGGCCAAAACACAAACAGCGGTAATGAGCTCCGCAGCGTACATTCAAGCGTGTGCCCAAGAAAAGCTCCGCAACAACATACACGCGGGTGCCAGCATCTACAGGACTACCAGGAGGGTTACCTGGAGGTCGCGGAGGTGCTGAGGAGGTTGGGGACGTGGAGGACCGGAGTTGGGGAAGAAGGGTTGCTCCGCTGCTCAAGACCAAGCTCCAAGCTTCAAGCTCCACTAGCCCCTCCTGAAAATGTTAACCTAACAATGGGTTAGGTTCAACTCCAGGAGATTTGGGGGAGCAGAAAATGAGCTAGAGGTTGAGAGGGGGCCACTGGAGCAAGCCTTCACCACCAAGGGCTTGGAGCTTCTCAACAATGGCGGCCAAAAAGGAGGTCGGTGGAGGGATGCTCACCAAGCACAAGCAAGGCCAAGCTCAATGGTGTGTAAAAGAAGCCAAGGGCAACAAATGGGGGTTTTATAGCTAGGGCAAAAGAGGTCTGGACCACGGGTTAAGCTCATGGTGAGCTTAGCCCAAGGAGGTCCACAGGAGGTCCATGGAGTTGGACAAGATGGATAGGACAGAGTAGGTCGGGGCGGGGCATGGGCTAGGGGCGGAAAAGCACCGACATGCATTTAATGCCCCAGCACCTGAGCCGTTGGATGTGACAAGGCTCGACTTTGCCCATTGCCATGGTTTCGCACGCGCGCCAAGGTAGGAGAAGAACAGGATCTCACATCCACCGTTGGATTACGTGGATGGGGAGGTCTGACCCTCGGATTTTAAGTTTGAACCGTTATGTTTTAAGTGGTGGGAGGATGTCCCAGCCACACGATTTGGAAAGGGAGGTCGTGGCCCTCCGATTTCCATATCTTGAATCTTGCGTGGAAAAAGGGACAGAGGTCCAAAGCGTTGGATCTCAATCAGCAGTGCGGACCTCTGTGAGGTCTTAACCGCACACGAACTTCGAGAACTCGAGGGGAGGTCATGGCCTTTGGATTTAAATCCAAGGGCGCACAACCAAAGGGGAGGTCTTAGCACTACGGCGTGGCGCACAAGAGGTTATGGCCATCGATTAAGATCTAATGGTGATGAGAGGCGAGGAGGTCCGAGGCGTTGCGCAAAAGGCAAGGGAGGTCGGGACCTTTGGATTTTTGATCCAACGGTTCGATCAAAAGAGGGGAGGTCTGAGCTTGCATAACGCACTGTGGAGATCATGGCCTTTAGATTTAAATCTAAGAACTACGACCTCACGTGGCGCGAGGAGGTCTGATGCGCATAAGACAAGGAGGAGGTCGTGACTGTGGATTTTAATCCAACGGTGCACAACATGAGATGGGGAGGTTGTGGCTGGATATTTTGAGGGGGAGGTCGTGGGTCGTTGGATCTCGATCCAACGGCACGACCTCGATTAAGTGGGAGGTTTGCTTAGTCTAATAGTGAGGGAGGTCATGGCCATGGATCTTGGATCCAAGGGCGATGACCTCAACAAATGGGAGATCCACTTGGCGATGGTTTTGAGAGGAGGTCGTGGCCTTTGGATTGGATCCAACGGCCACGACCTCAAGTGAGTGAAAAAAGGGAGGTCTCGAGTAGTTTGAGGCGAGGAGGTCATGGCCATGGATCGTTGATCCAAGGCGATGACCTCATGTGAGCGGGAGGACTTGGCTGCGTTAGCTGAGGAGGAGGTCGTGGCGGTTGGATGTTAATCCAACGGCTACGACCTGATCAAGGTGGAGAGGAGGTCTGACGAGCCAGGGAGAAAAGGTTGGGCTGGACCAGCTTTGGGAAAGTGGCTAGCCCAAGGAACAGTACCAAGCTTTTAAATTCAATTTCAACAGCTGAGATTTTGCAGGGTTGTTTGGAATAGCAATTGAGCTCCAAAATTTATGAAATTTTAACTGGAGCTTGCTGACATTAAGATTAACCTTGCATAAAATTTCCAGAGGTTATTATGCTATGCATTTTTCTCAGAAAATTCATGAAGGTTGTTCAAGGAATTGTTTTACCTCCAAAATTTATCAAACAAGTTTTACAACTTGTGATATTTTTCAGAGGGGTCCCACATCAATACTAGGAGCAAGGAAAATTATTTCCAAAAGTTTGGCACAAGATTTGTGACAAGTGGAACATGAGTTTGACTTTTGGTCAACAAGAGCTTTGTGTTTTTGGATTACACAACTCTTGGACAAGAATTACATGAATGTTTAGGGGTTTTCAAGGTGTGAGAAAAAGTTTTAATTTCTACACATATAATTATACTTGAATAACCCTAATTATACATTTGGGATGTTACAAAATCTCCCCCCCTTACAAAAATCTCGTCCCGAGATTTTGGCTCAGGCGGGGAAGGAAGATGGGTAGTCTTTCTGTTTCTAAGCAACTTCATCCACGGAATGATTTGGCCATAGAACTTTTAGGATCTTGAGGACACAATTCCTTGATCTTCGTTTAGCTTCTTCAAAGACACGAACCTCCCTTTAAGATTCTTTATCCATTTATAATATTTTTGTGGTACTTGGATCTAATTCTCAAACTCTGTTCAGTCCAACCAACACTTTATTTAGTTACATATTGTTCCTAGCTTGTTTCTTGACGAGCCGGATCTTATTTGATTTGTTTTATTGCATTGCTTCTCGTTAGGTCACAATTCCGACCCAACTTCTTGCACAACAAGAGTTTCCAACGGAGCTTCCTCGGTTGGAACACGAAGGCACTTCTTTGAACGTGGACGCATGGAACACATCATGTATCCCTTCAAGTGCAGCAGGCAATTTCAACCTATAGGCAACAGCCCCTTTCTTTTCGATAACGCGGTAAGGATCCACATATCGAGGAGCTAACTTGCCCTAGATGCGGAAACATTGATGGCCTTTTCGGTCTGACCATCAGTTTGAGGAGGGTAAGCTGATCTTGAAGAAAGACGAGTTCCCATAGCCTATTGTAGATTATGCTAAAATCGAGAAGTGAGCAGAGAAGCACGATCTGAAACGATCGTCTTCAGTACACCATGCAAATTTACGATGCGGAATATGTAGAGATCCTTTGGAAAACCTACAAGAAGGTTACTTTTGACAGACTGAGAGCTTGATCTTGATTCGATGGTTGGTGGTGCATGGCCGTTGTTAGTTGGTGGAATGATTTGTCTGGTTAATTCCGGAACAACTTGTCTGGTTAATTCCGGAGCGATTTATTTGGTTAATTCCAGTAACAACGGGATCTCAGCCTGCTAACTAGCTTTACGGAGTCATCCTCATGACTAGCTATCTTAGAGGACTAAGGTCGTTCTTAGTTGGTGGAGCAATTTGTCCGTTACTCCACTAACAAACGAGACCTTGGTCGGTTAACTAGCTATACGGAGTCATCCCTCTGTAGCTAGTCTCTTACAAAGGATTATGGCCGTTTAGGCCACGAAGGTTCGAGGCAACAACAGGAGGTGATGCCTTTAAAATGTAAAGGACGGAAATGTGCCACCTTAGTCAAGCGATCGATGACAATCCAAAGCGGCATCATTTTTTCTTAGGGGTTCGGGGTAGACTAGTAGACCTTTTTGAAACCGGGTGGTCTTGGGCACCGGATAAAAAGTGAAATCGGGATCGCCAACAATGATAAAAGATGGAGATACAAGGAAATGAGGCGCTCCTGAATCGAATAAAACAGTAGCAGGGCAAGAGTTAGCGAGAAGCGTACCTAACACGACGTCAGGTGCCTCCAGAGCTTTCTCAGCTGAGATGGAGTCGACTGGATTACAAACGATCTTGTGCTGCTTCAAAGGGCAATTGTTGGCGTAATGCCCCTTATAGTTGCAGAAGAAACAAGTGATTCCGGCAAATGGATTGCTATGCTTCACAAGGCAATTGTTGGTGTAGTGCCCTTTCTTGCTACAAAAGAAACAAGTGATCCCGGCATCTAATTTGCGGGGACCACCTTGTCGACTTCAGCAGTGGTGCGTGATGGAGGCACGACTGCGAATCCGGCGAGGGGTTGCTGCAAGCTTCTTAGGACAATTATTAGCATAATGGCCCTTGAGATTGCAGAAGAAACAAGTGACACCGGCGACCTTGATGGAGTCACCCTGAGTCCTCTCTTGACACCTGCGACGATCCTCTGACTTTCTCTTTACGCCCATAGCAACAACAGATTTTCACCACAAGTGAAAGTCGGGAAGGCATGGATCGGTAATTTGTCCGCAACTCCTCGACATGATCACGCAAGAACTTCTTCGATTTGGAGGCATTGGCGATTGCAATGCTTGCGAGCGATCAAGAAACGATCCGCTGCGGTTCAATGACTTGGCAATCACCAGTTCATGCTACACTCCTTGGGATAGTGATCGCTTCCTCTAAAGGAAACAAATAACTTTGGCAGCCAGACAATCTCTGGGTAAGTGGTCTTTGTCACAGTTTGGACAGGATGTGGTACACTGGTTGCTATAGTGTCCTTCCTCACCACAACGCCGACACACCTTGACTCTTCCTAGTTCGCAATCTTCGGCGAAATGCCCTTCTTCGCCACAGCTAAGGCAAAAAGGAGGATTTTCATCCCAACCAAACTTGTCGACCTAGTCCGCCGGCGCTGTTGACATCATCACATTGAAGAGATGGGTTAACACGAAACCCAAGGACCAGAAGTTGAAGAAAGCGAAAAGGGATGCCAACGACTAGGGGAACGGAACATCACCCTAACCGAAAGCTAACAAAATAGATAGTACAGATTAATAATAGATTGGACGATAATAAATGCAAACTAATGAAACAAGCAGAATAAAAAGAAGTTATAGGGAGCATAATAAAGGAGAAGCAAAAACAGCAAGGAAATGCACTTTAAAAGCTCCTAAAATGACTCCAAAACAGCAAGGAAGACATAAGATTAAAGGCCAACTTCCCAACACAACTAACTTGTATTGAATGAACGAGTAATTGGTTGAGAAGATTAAAAATCAGATTGTAAGATGAGATCTAAAACTATTAGAGGGCACGGTTAATGCAGCGAAATAAGTGTTAGATACTTAGCTAACTAGTATCACATCTTACCCTTTTATTCCCACAAGTTTTAGTTGATTAACCTCTCATTTTCTACCCTATTTAGAACCTTTGAGCTTGCTGTCCGGAAATTGACGCTTGCTGTCCAGATTTTGCATCCAAGCTTCCAGTCGAAATTGGCCATTCCAGAAGCTTCAAAACCTTGTAAATGGGCAGCTAACACTTCAATTTGCCAAACTCATTGATTCCCCAAAACCCCATACATCGATAACAACTATTTTGTAGAAGGGAAGAGAGGAAAACAACTTTTAAAGCTTAAATTAGAGTGAGATGAGAAGAGAAAGCTAAGATAGATGAGGAGTAAAATCCGAGAATTTTCTTAAGCTTTCAAAACTCATTTGATACTTTGAAATTAGGTTTTCAAAATATCCTAAAGACGACCAAGCTTGCGTTACTACGGTCAGAACGGCTCTGATACCAACTTTTGTGAGCACCCGGATTTATTAGGCTCATAATACTTAGTCATCCAATTGACCCTAGTATTATCAACCAAATAAACCCAGTCTCGAGAGATGTATACTCCCCAGAATGCAGTATACATACCTCACAACAAAAGAATGTATCAATTCCATACAACACATAGTACATAAGCAACAAACCAGAAGCTAAAATTAATAAGGATAGGTTATTACAAAAGAGGGGCCTTCTGGCCAAATAACAACAAGTACCACTAAGATAACAGCGGAAGCAAAAGCACCATAAGATGGCCATAACAAAAGCCAATTAGTGTGCCTTTACCCACAAGGCAACTAACCGGACCGCCAAGCTAGTCGTCAAACCCGAAGCACATCTCAAGAAGAGTGAAGCCCTTGGGCTCACCTCCTTCCTCTGCAACAAAAGCCAAAAAAAATGCCACAACCACAGGCGGATGAGTACATAAAGTACTCCGCAAGACTTACGTGTGAGATAACAGGACTATAAATAGCTACATGCAAGCTTTATTTAAGTGGATGAGGCTTTGGACTCATTTTAGCATAACGCAAGTTTCATTTGCAATAACATAATAGATTGAAGGCAATTTGGCAAAGCATTTTAATTGTTGAAATAACAACGAGATAAAAACATAGTAACAACAACAAGAACAACCTGGAAGTGACTAACCCAAGTCACCACAATAATAGCATGAACTCCCCGTTCATACCAACCATGTCAAGTTTTAATTAAAGGTTGTAGTCTAATTCTTGAACGACCTTACCAAGCATGTCCATAACCTAGGGCGAGGCTATTGAATAGTTTTATCCTGCGCAGGTGTACCACTGTACCCACACGTCGCATCGCCTTTCCTTTAGGCACACTACCTTTGGTATGCTGGCACGGCTAAGTCCTCTGAGACATTTCCAATGGACAATGCTAATTTCGAGTCGCACAACCCACGGGAGAAGGAGACATCACACAACCTACCGGAAGCTAATGCTCCTCCCACATCACACACACATTTTATCTTTAAAACACACCAACCGAAAGCGACCCCAATTAACACCGCCCAAAGTACTTAGTCAAGAGGGTTCCATATGCCCTCGTGTGGTTAGCACATAAAATCGCTTGGCTTAGTGACCCAAGTACTCGGTCCTTAGGGACCGGGCATACCACCACATTCCAAAAACCGCACCATCCATCCAATATGCCCAAGTCTAAATCAATCTTTTATTTTCAGTTTTGATTTTACAAATTAATCAAAGCACAAGTGCTGGACATATAGGAGTAATAATCAGTTTTGAGTGATCAAGACCATCGACTAAGTCGATGATCGCCCATACTACCGTTATCTAAGCATTGCTAAGCATGACACCGTAAAAGCAATAAAAGAGCATACTTAAATCACGGGCTCTAATTCACCAGCGATATTAGTAACTTATGGTTTGTGGCAGGGTAACAATTTAGGGCAACTATGCAATAGGAATAGCTACCTCTAAGCGATAAAATACTATGACACAAAAGCATGCATACATACAAGTTAAACCAAATATTAGACTTTAAAGTAATGGGACAATGATGGAAATGATCAAACTGCTTGCCTGGCTGTTGCTGGCCAAATTGTTGCTGAGGATCACTCACGGGTTCAATACACTGCCGGCACCTAATCGAAAAGAGCTAAAAGAATCGATAAGAACGACGCGAAAACGACAAAGACAGCACAGCAAACAAACTCCAAATACTCTGAAATTTCTACAGCAGCAAGAGGATGATCTTTAGGGAATTTAGCAACAAGAACCAATGGATTTGGATTCTCAATGCAAAAGATATGAGCAAAACAATTCTGCTCAGCCCTAAAAATGCCAAACTGCTCTATTCACTAATTTAATTATGAGGCAACATTTTCTAGAACAGTGGTGACACTGAAATTTTTACTGTAAAACCAGCACCTTATGAGATGAATAACACAATTGAGTTCATCTCATTTGGAGCTATATTGCACTTTCTATAATTTTTCAAAAACAAGAACTTGAACAAAATTATAATGCACAAGTCCTCATTTTTATAACAGCAACATGTTCAAAACTAATTTTCACAGTGAGTTCATTAATAGAGGAAACCAACAAAGTTGGATTCACTCAAAAATAATCTACAGAGCATTAGTTATGTATTTTACAAGTTAAGCATTAATTTGAGTGTATATTTAAAGTGAGTTTTAAAACCTAAAGGCAAAACGGTGCTCTGGAGCTGAACTCAACTTACAATCATTTTTAGATTAAAGTCAAGTCCAAGACAGAGCTAACAAAATTTGAACGACCTCATTTGGATTTAGAACGAATTAGATATGGAATTCTAAAGTTTATACCTTATTTCAGTTTATAATTAAGAGTTCACTGGAACTTCTAAACCAAAAGAGAGGGGAGGGCGTGAACCGTTGATCTAAATCAAATGGCCCAAGACCTCCAGAGAACGCAGCGCGCGCTGTGTGAGTCCGAGAGAACATGGGCGTTGATCTTGGATCAACGGTCCATGTCCTCCCCGCCACGCCCGCGCAATGAGGGGAGGTCGTGGCCGTTGATACCGCATCCAACTAACCACAACACAAGAGGGAGGACCGGGACGGTCCAGATCAAACGAGGAGGTCTCGGGACGGTGAGATCTTCCAAAGGAAGATCTAAACTATCAAGATCTCCCCAAGGAAGATCTACATCGTCAAGAACTCTCGAGGAGGTCTGGGCGGTCCAGATTTTCAAGGGAGGACCTTAATGGCCTAGATTGTCCCGGGGAGGACCTTAACGGTCAAGACAACAACAAAGAGGTCTGGGCGGTTCAGATCCACTTGGGGTGGTCTGAACGGCCAAGATCTAACAAAGGGAGGTCCTAAGCGGCTCAGATTTCCTTTGGGAGGTGCAGGCGGCTAAGATTTACCCGAGGAGGTCCACAAGGTTAAGAGGACCTCGGGGAGGTCCTACACGGTGGAGATCAACACAGGGAGGACCTCAACGGCTAAGATCTCTCACAAGGAGGTCCTAGCGGTCAAGATCGCAAGGAAGGAGGTCCTGGGGGTTGTCCCTACAAAAGACCAGGGGTGGTCTTTTGCAAAGAGGACCCCGAGGGGAGGTCTTTGGGGAGGTTTTTGGGGAGGTTTTTGCCAAAAGTCTACGGGGTGATCCTTTGGCAAAGAGGTCCCAGAGATGCACGCGCGCGGGGAGACTAAGCGCGCGGCCTTAATTGCGCAACAAGGGACAGAAAACAAGGCATTAAAGGCTGACCCGAGTTTACCAATGCTAAGCAATGATGATCGCATTTAAGGGGGAGATCTTTGTCCTAACGACAATGGCACGGTGGCATTGTCGTCCGACAAAACTCCGAGAGGCTCCCAAGGCTTGTCGCCGGCGATGAGGACCTCGCCGGCGCCATCCAAGGACACCAACGTGTGCGCAATAGTGTTGCGACACGCCAGACCATTCATTGCGGGGTGGCCTGAACGGCGACGAGCCGAGATTGGCGCAAAAACATACGGCCAAAACACAAACAGCGGTAATGAGCTCGCAAACATACATTCAAGCGTGTGCCCAAGAAAAGCTCCGCAACAACATACACGCTGGTGCCAAGATCTGAGGACTACCGGGAGGGTTACGGAGGTCGCGGAGGTCTTGAGGAGGTTGGGGACGTGGAGGACCGGAGTTGGGGAAGAAGGGTTGCTCCGCTGCTCAAGACCAAGCTCCAAGCTTCAAGCTCCACTAGCCCCTCCTGAAAATGTTAACCTAACAATGGGTTAGGTTCAACTCCAGGAGATTTGGGGGAGCAGAAAATGAGCTAGAGGTTGAGAGGGGGCCACTGGAGCAAGCCTTCACCACCAAGGGCTTGGAGCTTCTCAACAATGGCGGCCAAAAAGGGGAGGTCAGTGGAGGGGATGCTCAGCCAAGCACAAGCAAGGCCAAGCTCAATGGTGTGTAAAAGAAGCCAAGGGCAACAGTGGGGGGTTTTATAGCTAGGGCAAAAAGAGGTCCTGGACCACGGGTTAAGCTCATGGTGAGCTTAGCCCAAGGGAGGTCCACGGGAGGTCCATGGAGTTGGACAAGATGGATAGGACAGAGTAGGTCAGGACAGGGCATGGGCTAGGGGCGGAAAAGCACTGACATGCATTTAATGCCCCCAGGCACAGAGCCGTTGGATGTGACAAGGCTCTGACTTTGCCCACTGCCATGGCTCGCATGCCGCGCCAAGGTAGGAGAAGAACAGATCTCACATCCACCGTTGGATTACGTGGATGGGGAGGTCTGACCCTCGGATTTTAAGTTTGAACTGTTATGTTTTAAGTGGTGGGAGGATGTCCCAGCCACACGATTTGGAAAGGGAGGTCGTGGCCCTCCGATTTCCATAATCTTGAATGTGCGTGGAAAAAGGGACAGAGGTCCAAAGCGTTGGATCTCAATCAGCAGTGCGGACCTCTGTGAGGTCTTAACCGCACACCGAACTTGAGAACTGAGGGGAGGTCATGGCCTTTGGATTTAAATCAGGCGCACAACCAAAGGGGAGGTCTTAGCACTACGCGAAGCGCACAAGAGGTTATGGCCATCAGTTAAGATCTAATGGTGATGAGAGGGCGAGGAGGTGCGAGACGTTGCGCAAAAGGCAAGGGAGGTCGGGACCTTTGGATTTTTGATCCAACGGTTACGATCAAAAGAGGGGGAGGTCTTGAGCTTGCGCAACGCACCAGGGAGATCATGGCCTTTAGATTTAAATCTAAGGGCTACGACCTCACGTGCGCGAGGAGGTCTGATGCGCATAAGACAAGGAGGAGGTCGTGACAGTGGATTTTAATCAACGGTGCACAACATGAGATGGGGGAGGTTGTGAGCTGGATATTTTGAGGGGAGGTCGTGGGCTGTTGGATCGATCCAAGCCACGACCTCGGTTAGGTGGGAGGTTTGCTTAGTCTAATAGTGAGGGGAGGTCATGGCCATGGATCTTGGATCCAAGGGCGATGACCTCAACAAGGTGGGAGATCCACGCAGCGATGGTTTGCAGAGGAGGTCGTGGCCTTTGGATTGGATCCAACGGCTACGACCTCAAGTGAGTGAAAAAGGGAGGTCTGCGAGTAGTTTGAGTTGGCGAGGAGGTCATGGCCATGGATCGTTGATCCAAGGGCGATGACCTCATGTGAGCGGGAGGACTTGGCTGCGTTAGGCGAGGAGGAGGTCGTGGCGGTTGGATGTTAATCCAACGGCCACATTTGATCAAGGTGGAGAGGAGGTCGGCGAGCAGGAGAAAAGGTTGGTGGACCAGCTTTGGGAAAGTGGCTAGCCCAAGGAACAGTACCAAGCTTTTAAATTCAATTTCAATAGCTGAGATTTTGCAGGGTTGTTTGGAATTGCAATTGAGCTCCAAAATTTATGAAATTTTAACAGGAGCTTGCTGACATTAAGATTAACCTTGCATAAAATTTCCAGAGGTTATTATGCTATGCATTTTTCTCAGGAAATTCATGAAGGTTGTTCAAGGAATTATTTTACCTCCAAAATTTATCAAACAAGTTTTACAACTTGTGATATTTTTCAGAGGGGTCCCACATCAATACTAGGAGCAAGGAAAATTATTTCCAAAAGTTTGGCACAAGATTTGTGACAAGTGGAACATGAGTTTGACTTTTGGTCAACAAGAGCTTTGTGTTTTTGGATTACACAACTCTTGGACAAGAATTACATGAATGTTTAGGGGTTTTCAAGGTGTGAGAAAAAGTTTTAATTTCTACACATATAATTATACTTGAATAACCCTAATTATACATTTGGGATGTTACATTGTATTTCAACAATTAAAATGCTTTGCCAAATTGCCTTCAATCTATTATGTTATTGCAAATAAATGTTGCTTTATGCTAAAATGAGTCCAAAGCCTCATCCACTTAAATAAAGCTTGCATGTAGCTATTTATAGTTCTGTTATCTCACACGTAAGTCTTGCGGAGTACTTTATGTACTCATCCGCCGTGGTTGTGGCATTTTGTGGCTTTTGTTGCAGAGGAAGAAGGAGAGCTCCAAGAGCCTCTCTTTTGTGCTACGTGTTGCGACTTCTTGACGACTAGCTTGGCGGTCGGTCGAGATGCCTAGGGTTAAGGCACACTTGATTGGATTTGTGTTATAGCCATCTTTATGGCACTTTTGCTTCATTGTTATCTTAGTGTTTGTTGTTATTTGGCCAAAAGGCCCTCTTTGTAATAACCTATTCCTTATTAATATTAACCACGGTTTGTTGCTTATGTACTATGTGTTGTATGGAATTGATGCATTCTTTTGTTGTGAGGTATGTATCTTGCGTTCGGGAGTATACATCTCTCGAGACAGGTTTATTTGGTTGATAATACTAGGGTCAGTTGGATGACTAAGTATTATGAGCTTAATAAATCCGGTGCTCACAAAAGTTGGTATCGAGCTATCTTGACCATAATGCTTATAAGCTTGGTCGCCTTTAGGATATTTTGAAAACCTAATTCCAAAGTATTAAATGAGTTTTGAAAGCTTAAGGAAATTCTCAGACTTTACTCCTTATCTATCTTAGCTTTCTCTTCTCATCTCCCTCTAATTTAAGTTTTAAAAGTTGCTTTCCTCTCTTCCCTTCTACAAAATAGTTGTTATCGATTAATGGGGTTTTGGGGAATCAATGAGTTTGGCAAATTGAAGTGTTAGCTGCCCATCTACAAGGTTTTGAAGCTTGGAATGGCCAATTTATTTGGAAGCTTGGATGCAAAATCTGGACAGCAAGCGTCAATTTCGGACAACAAGCTCAAAGGTTCCAATTAGGGTAGAAAATGAGAGGTTAAATCAACTAAAATTTATGGGAATAAAAGGGTAAGATGTGATACTAGTTAGCTAAGTATCTAACACTTATTTCGCTGCATTAACCTTGCTCTCTAATAGTTTTAGATCTCATCTTACAATCTGATTTTTAATCTTCTCGATCAATTACTCGTTCATTCAATACGGGTTAGTTGAGTCGAGAAGTTGAGCCTTGCTTTTGGAGTTTCTTGGCTGTTTTTAGAGTCTTTTAGAAGCTTCTAAAGTTGATTTACTTGCTGTTTTGGCTTTCGTTTAGGGTGATATTCCATTCCCCGAGTCGATCGCTTTTGGCTTTCCTTTAAAGGCTTTGTTTTTCGAGTCTAGTTGCTAACCAAAATTTCTTGTAACAGGATGGCGGGCCTTTTCGTAGTGGCCAAGGCGATCACTGTCCGACGACGAGCTTCCTCCTCCTCCGACCATGGCGAGGTTCTTCTTCAGATCGGCGCAACCGCGTGCGGATGACAGAGAGTTCTCTTGGGCGTCATCGCGCATAACACCTGCACTTACGGAGCTTCAGGATCTGGGCAAGGAACGCCCATCGGCCGTGTGGAGGACTCGCGGAGTTTCTTCGTACTCGGCCTCCTACCTTTTCGATCGAGGACCCTTGGATGCAGACGATTGGCCGTCTTGTGGGCGTAAGCCAGATCATGTGATGCGAGAGCACGAGAAGGCGCTGATCGATCGCACCGGTGGAGGTGCAGCTTTGTCATGGTGGGAGAGCTTTCTCGCCATGCAGCCGCAGACCACACCGTCTCTTGGGAGGAGTTTACGTCTTCGCCTTCCGTCGGGCTCACATCCTGCCGGCTTGATGGAGATCAAGAAGCGGGAGTTTCTTGCGCTCAAGCAAGGGCATAGCTCGATCATGGAGTATGTCTCGAGTTCAACCATCTAGCTCGTTATGCTCGAGGATGTGGCCACCGATATGGCTAAGCGAGGCCAAGTTCAGCGTGGCTTGTGCGAGGAGTGAAGGACAAGCTATCCATTGTCGACTTCACGATTTCGGACCTTGGTCGACAAGGCCATCGTCACGAGCATGCGGCTCGAGAGCTTATGGACTCCCGCAGCGCAAGTGGGAGGCCCATAAGTCATCGAGGCGATTCCTCCGTCCCCGCCAGGCGGTCTCGAGTACCGGTCCAGTCTTGGCACCCCGAGGTTACTCGCCTGTTCCTCGTTCATCGCAGCCGTGTCTCGATCCGTGCACTGCGAGTCGCAGCGGCCCCGCAACCCGGTGCCGGGTCACATGCTTCTCTTGCAACGGAAGGGCCATTATGCGAATAATTGCCCTAAGAAAACGAGGCGACCCCTCGTCCTAATGGAGGGCGCGGCGAGAGGTGGTGCATCGCAGACCGGAAGATCGTCCCGCTACCCAAGGCGTGGGTAGTGGTCGCGTCAACGCCGCCATCGCTGAGGAGGCTCGAGGAGGCACCGGCGTCGTGCTAGGTACACTTTGTTAACTCTCACCCGCTCTTGTCTTGTTTGATTCAGAGCATCTCATTCCTTTGTTTACGACTCTTTTGCGCTGTTGGAGAGCTTCTTTTCTCTCCATTGTCGGTCCCGCTTCTCATTCGCTCTCTGGTTCGGAGTTGAGAGTGAATCGAGTGTAGGATGTCCCTATCGAGATCGAAGGCGTAGGGTTCTTAGCAAACCTTATCCTTCTCCATTCAGCGAGTCTTGATGTGATTCTTGGCATGGATTGGTTGTCCCAGCACATGGGGCAAATCGATTGCGCCAGGAAGCTCATCTCTCTATCTAGTCCCTCCGGCGAGCAGGTTCGCTTTTCGCCGAAGCTGCTAGATCCGCATCTCTTCGCGCTTGAAGCGAAGCCCGCTCTGGATATTAGCGAAGTCCCAACAGTTTGTGACTTTGTTGATGTCTTTCCGCAGAATCTTCGAGGATGCCACCGTTCGAGACCTCGAGTTTGTCATTGAGTTGGCTCCCTGCATCGCCCCTATCTCAAAGAGGCCTTATCGGATGCCACCGAACGAGTTGGTGGAGTTGAAGAAGCAGTTAAGTGAGCTGCAAGAGAAGGGTTTCATCCGCCCTAGCTCATCTCCTTGGGGTTGTCCAGCAATCTTCGTAAAGAAGAAGGACGGTACTTTACGCATGTGCGTTGATTACCGCCCACTTAATGAAGTGACGGTAAAGAACAAGTATCCATTGCCCGCATTGGCGATCTCTTGATCAATTAAGCGGAGCTCGAGTTTTCTCCAAGATTGATTTGAGAGTGGGATATCATCGAGGTTCGGATTCGACCGAGGATATTCCAAAGACCGTGTTCTCTACTCGCTACGGCTTGTATGAGTACACTGTCATGTCATTCGGCTTAACCAATGCTCCTGCCTTGTTCATGAATCTCATGAATTCGGTATTCATGGAGTATTTGGATAAGTTTGTCGTGGTCTTCATCGATGATATCCTTATCTACTCCAAGAACGATGAAGAGCATGCCGAACATCTGAAGCTTGTGTTAGGCAAGCTCGTGAGCACCATTTGTCTGCGAAGTTAAACAAGTCGCGATTCAGTTGAAGGAAGTGGCTTTCTTAGGCCATATTCTTTCAGCGAGGCGAGCCGATTGACCCTAACAAGGTCAGCGATGTTCTTTCTGAGTCACTGTTTCGGTCACCGATGTCACGGAGTTTTCTCGGTTTAGCGGGATATTATCGTCGCTTTATCGAGAACTTCTCCAAGATCATGGCCGATGACGGAGTTGCTCAAGAAGGACAAGAAGTTCGTATGGTCCGCTGAGTGTGAGGAAAGTTTCCAAATACTCAAAAAGCGTTTGACCACCGCTCCCGTTCTTGTTCTTCCTGATATCCATCGAAGCTTCGATATCTTTTGCGATGCTTCTCGTCGAGGCCTCGGTTGTGTCCATATGCAAGAAGGCAAGGTAGTGGCCTATGCATCAAGGCAATTGAGACCTCATGAGCTCAACTATCCTTCCCATGATTTGGAGTTAGCTGCTGTGATTCATGCACTTAAGATCTGGCGACATTACCTAATCGGTAATCGTTGTGAAGTGTATTCGGATCACAAAAGCTTAAAGTACTTGTTCACACATCCTGACCTGAACCTCAGGCAAAGGAGATGGTTGGAGTTGATCAAGGACTATGATATGGGTATTCACTACCATCCGGGCAAGGCTAATGTCGTTGCCGATGCGCTTAGTCGCAAAGCGCATTGCAATGCCTTGTTGTCCAAGGGGCTTCAGCCCACTCTTTTGGAGGAATTTCAGCGTCTCAACTTGAGTTTAGTTGAGCATGGTTCTCTCATTTGCCTTGGTTGTGCAACCAACCTTGGTGGATCGGATCAAGTCCGCTCGGCGATCGGATGTTGGAGTGAGCCACATTAAGGCAAATGTCAAGAACGGAACAACCAAGTGCTTTTACGAGGATGAGCATGGTGTTGTGAGGTTCGAACGCGCTGGTGGTTCCAAAGGACATGGAATTGCGGAATTTAATCCTCCATGAAGCCCATGATTCGCCATTATCCATTCATCCGGGGCCACAAAGATGTATCAAGATCTCCGCCAGAGATTTTGGTGGACCCGAATGAAGAGAGATGCGAGATTCGGTTCTTGCGAAAGCGGCGTGTGTCGTCGTGTCAAGGCGAACATCGGCGTCAGCCAGATCGCTTGACCTTTGCCGGTTCTGAGTGGAAGTGGGATTCGATCGAATGGATTTCATCACGGTCTACCCGTCCCGAAGAAGAATGATGCCATTTGGGTCGTCATCGATCGATTGACTAAGGTGGCACATTTCCTTCCGTCAAGACCGACCTTGGGTAGGTCTTTTGGCGGAACTCTATATCGCCCGCATCGTGAGTTTGCACGGTGTGCAAGACGATCGTGTCGGATCGTGGATCCCTTTTCACGTCTCGTTTTGGCATAGCTTGCAAGAAGCTATAGGAACTCGTCTTGCTTTCAAAGACGGCATTTCACCCCCAAAGCGATGGTCGACCGAGAGGGTCAACCAAGTTTTGGAAGACATGCTTCGTGCTTGTGTCCTTTCCTATAGGAAGCATTGGGAGAAATGCTTGCCATTCGCGAAGTTTTCTTATAACAACAGCTTTCGAGGCCGGTCTCGGCATGGCACCTTTTGAGGCCTTATGCGGAGAAAGTGTAGAACCCGTTGAACTGGTCGAGACCGGTGAAAGACCTCTCTTTGGCCGGACTCAATCAATGAGGCCGGCGCCAAGTCGGCTTATTCGTGGCGTTTGCGCCACAGCTCAATCGAGCAAAAGAGCTATGCGGATCGCCGTCGGCGTGAGTTGCGTTTTGAGCCTAATGACTTTGTTTATCTCAAAGTCTCTCCTTTGAAGGGCCATCAACGTTTGGCGTCAAGGGCAAGTTGGCTCCTCGATATGTCGGTCCCTACGCGTTATCGAGAAGAAGGGAGCTGTTGCCTATAAGTTGGAATTGCCGGCTGCACTTGAGGGGTACATGATGTTTTCCATGTGTCGGCTTAAGAAGTGCCTCCGTGTTCCAAGCGAGGAAGCTCCGTTGGAAACCCTCGATGTCGGGAAGATTTGACCTATCGCGAGCACCCTGTTCGCGTGCTCGATGAGTCTGAGCGAAGGACAAGGAATAAGACCATCAAGTTCCTTAAAGTTCGATTGGTCGAACCATTACGAGGATGAGGCTACTTGGGAAAGAGAAGATCGTCTGCGTGCGGACTATCCATCTTTCTTTTCTGAGTGAGCCAAATCTCGGGCGAGATTTTTTGTAAGGGGAGATTTTGTAACATCCCAAATGTATAATTAGGGTTATTCAAGTATAATTATATGTGTAGAAATTAAAACTTTTTCTCACATCTTGAAAACCCCTAATCTCTCATGTAATTCTTGTCCAAGAGTTGTGTAATCCAAAAACACAACGCTCTTGTTGACCAAAAGTCAAACTCGTTTTCCAATTATCTTAAATCTTGTGCCGATCATTTGAAAATATTTCCCTTGGTCCTAAAGTTGATGTGGGACCCCTCTGAAAAATATCACAAGTTGTAAAACTAGTTTGATAAATTTTGGAGGTAAAACAATCCTTTACACAACCTTAATGAATTTCCTGAGAAAAATGCATTGCATAATAACCTCTGGAAATTGTATGTCAGGTTCATCTCATTGTCAACAAGCTCCTGTAAAAATTTCATGAATTTTGGAGTTGAATGGCTATCCCAAACAATTTTGCAAAGTCTCAGCTGTTAGAAAATTAAACTTAAAACTTGGCACTATTCCTTGGGCTGAGCCGTATTCAAACCTGGTCAAGCCCAACCCCATCTGACCTCCTTTCCCACCTTGATGAGGTCGTGGCCGTTGGATCCAATCCAAAGGCCACGACCTCCCCTCAACTCAACGCACCCGGGACCTCCCTTGAAGTCCTCTTGACCTCGTGGACCTCCTCGGGTCAGCGTGGGCGCCAGACCTCCTCGCGGTCAACACGCAAAGGCCTTCCCACCTCATCGAGGTCATAGCCATTGGATCAAAGATCCATGGTCATGACCTCCCACATGTGTTAAATCCCAAAGACCTCCTCACTGGTCGGTCATAGCCCTTGGATTAAGATCCAGCCGTACGACCTCCCCTTGTTATCAAACCTCAAAACCACCTTCCACCTTGGCGAGGTCATAGTTGTTGGATTTACATCAAGCGCTCGACCTCCCCTCACCTTGATAAGCTAAGCAAACTTCCCACCTACATGAGGTCACAGCCATTGGATCAAAATCCATGGTCGCGACCTCCTCCTCTTAATCTAACTTCTCGGACCTCCTTTGCACTCACTTGAGGTCGTAGTTGATTTACATCCACTGATCACGACCTCCTCCTTGTCTTATCGATCAGACCTCCCGCGCCGCGTGAGGTCGTTGCCCTTAGATCTAAATCTAATGGCCATGACCTCCCTTGTGTGTTGCGCAGCGCTAAGACCTCCCCATCAGGTCAGTGCCCTTGGATTTTAATCCAAAGGCCATGACCTCCCCTCATCTTTTATGTTCGCGTGCAGTTAAGACCTCACGGAGAGGTCCGCACCGTTGATTGAAATCAACGCTTTGGACCTCTGTCCCCTTTTCCCCGTGCGCTTACACATTAAGGAAATCGGAGGGCCACAACCTCCCCATCCTTGATCGTGTGGTGGGACCTTCTCCCACCACTTAAAACCTCTTGAGTTCAAAATTGTCATCCGATGGTTAGGACCTCCCCATGGTCCTATCCAGCGGTCATAAAACCTCCTGTTCTTCTCCTTCCATGGTCATGCCTGCGAGCTCTGGCGGGGGAGTTAATGCACTTTGCCCTTGTGTACTTTTAACAACTCTTTCTTGACCCGCATTTAATCTGGTCGGCCTTCCGCCTCTCTGAGTCAAGACAGTTCTGCACCTTGTCAACCTTGTGTCTTGTCCAAGCCATGGACCTCCCATGGGCCAAGCTCACCATGAGTTTAGCCGGTGGTCCACGACCTCCTGTGCCCTTAGTATAAAGCCTCCCCCCTTTGTCTTGGTTGGCTTCCTTTGCACACCATTGTTCCTTGGCTTACACCCCTGTCTTTGTGAGCTCTAAACCACCAAAGCTTCCTTGGCGCCATTCTTTGGAGCTTGAAGCCCCTCGGTGGGCAAGGGTCGTGGAGATTTCTTCTCCCTCTCCTTGCTTCCATTTGTGCCTTCCCTCTGGGACCAAGACCCTAACTTGTTTTGGTTTGGGCATTCTGAAGTGGCCAAAGGGATCTTGGAGCTGAGGCATGGCAGTGGAGCAACCTCATCTTCCTCGGCTCCGGTCTTCACCTTCCTCCACTTCCCGGCACCTTAGGACCTCCGGTACCTCCTGTTAGTCCCTTAGCTGCTTTGGCACCCGCTGAATGATGTCGCGGAGCTTTTCTTTGCTGCAGCAGAATGTCGCATGAGCTTGATTATGCATTTCGGTTTTGGCCGTCTTGGCCTTCATTTTGCCCTCTCGGCTCGCCGGCGTTCAAAACGTCGCCGCCGTTGAGAGGAGGTCCGTTGGAGTGCGCATGGTTATTGCGGACCGCGGTACCGATGGATGTCGCCGGCGAGGTCTACATCGCCGGCGAGAACCAAATCCTTGAGCTCGGGTCTTTAGCCGGACACGGCAGCACCGTTGTCGTTTTAGGGACGAAGATCCACCGTGTTTATCACGGTCATCAATTGCTCAATCTCGCAATCATTGGTTGTGTCTTGATGTCCTTAAATCCGCCCTTTATCGCGCGCAATTAAGGCCTCCAGCGTGCGGACCTCCCAGTGTCCAGCGCATTAAACTCTTGTCCGAAACGCGTGTGTGCGCGCAAGCACATGGTCGCGAGATCTGGGGCGTCCATGACCTCCTCGAGGAGATGCGGGCGTCCAAGACCTCCCTTGCGCGATCGTGGCCGTCCGGACCTCCACGGAAGTGCAGTGGCGTTAGATCTCTGCGTGGGACCTCCTCGAGGTCATCTCACCATTGAGGACCTCCCCTTTAGATCTGGTCCGTCCGGACCTCCCCTCATCGTTGTGGTCGTTGGATTCTCCATCTCTGCCACGACCTCCCTCACCTCGCGCATGTGCGTTGCTAGGAGAGTCCGGGACCTCTGGACCTCGTGAGCGTGTGCGTTGTTCTCTGGGAGGTCTGGGCGTTAGATCTATGATCTGTGGCTCACGTCCTCCCATGTCCTTGTGAGTTTTAGAAATTCCAAGTGAGCTCTAGTTATAAACTGAATTAAGGTATAAACTTTAGAATTGCATATCTTTTTCATTCTAAACCCAAATAAGGTCATTCAAATTGTGTTAGCTCTGTCTTGAACTTGACTTTAATCCAAAAATGATTGTAAGTTGAGTTCAGCCCCAGAGCACAGTTTTGCCTTTAGGTTTTAAAACTAACTTTAAATATACACTTAAATCAATGCTTAACTTGTAAAATACGTAACTAATGCTCTGCAGATTATTTTTGAGTGAGACCAACTTTGTTGGTTTCCTCCATTAATGATCTCACTGTGAAAATTATTTTTGAGCATGTTGCTGTTATAAAAATGAGGACTTGTGCATTATAATTTTGTTCAAGTTCTTGTTTTTGAAAATTTGTAGAGAGTGCATAATAGCTCCAAATGAGGTGAACTCAATTGTGTTATTCATCTCATGAGGTGCTGGTTTTACAGTAAAAATCTCAGCGTCACCTCTTTTCTAGAAAATGTTGCCTCATAATTAAATTAATGAATAGTGCAGTTTGGTATTTTAGGGGCTGAGCAGAATTGTTTTGCTCATAACTTTTGCATTGAGAATCCAAATCAATTGGTTCTTGTTGCAAAATTCCCTAAAAATCACCCTCTTGCTGCTGTAGAAAATTCAGAGAATTTGGAGTTCGTTTGTTGTGCTGTCTTTGTTGCTTTTCGTCGTTCTTATCGGTTCTTTATCGCTTTTCCGTTAGGTTTCGACATTTGTGGTGATCCCGAGAGTGACCCTCTGCCACAACTTGGCCAGCAACATCAAGGCAAGCAGTTTGATCATTCCATCGTTGTCCCATTACTTTAAAGCTTAATATATTGTTTTACTTCTACGTATGCATGCTACTTTGTGTTAAATGTCGCTAGTAATCCTATAGTTGCATAATCTGTAGGAATTGTTTATCCTCTATGTAACGTCCCGTTTTCTTTTAATTCCTTGCCAAGTTTTCAAAATAAAAGTAACCATTTGGCTTTATTGAGAATCCAAAGCTTAACCTGAGATTTTTTTTGAATCTGGAGAGTTCAATTGGAATTAATCAAACCTTAACTAAGCTCTTAGTTGGTGTTCCTTGCCGGTTGTAGCTCTCTGTTGTGTCTTTCTTTGCTCTTGGGTTCTTTGTGTCCCCGAGCCTCCCTGTGTGCCCTGGGTTTTGTCTTCTCTTTTAACTTCCTTTGTTGGCTTGAATCTCTTTGAGACTCAGACCTCCCCTTCTCTCTCTCATCTTTCCCCTCTGTTCGGACCCCTCCCGTGTTTCGGGTTTTCTTGTTGAGAACCCGGCTCGGGTTGGTGTTTCTAACCTCTTTGGTCTCTTCAAGCCACGCTTGGCTTTGCTTCTTTTGGACCTCCCTGTGGACCTCTCCACGCCCTCTCGGAACCTCTGAGTTCTCTTGGGCGCTCCAGAGTTCCTCTGGACCTCCCAGTGCCCCTTTGGGACCTTTCTAGACCTCCTTGAGGCTATTTGGACCTCCCTTGTGTTCAAATAGACCTCCCTTTGTCCTATGAGACCTTTACATGTCCTCACGGACCTCCTCCGTGTCCTTTAAGACCTCTCCTTGTTGAGATCTAGCTGCTCGAGACCTCCCTTGTTGAGATCTAGCCGCTCAGACCTCCCCTTGTTGAGATCTAGCCGCTCAGACCTCCCTTGTTGAGATCTAGCCGCTCGAGACCTCCCTTGTTGAGATCTAGCCGCTCAGACCTCCCTTGTTGAGATCTAGCCGCTCGAGACCTCCTCTCTGGAGATCTTAGCCGTCCGTGTTCTCCTTTAGTGGGATCCAAGGTTCCGACCTCCTTAGGTCCAAGACCTCCTTAGCGCTTGGACCCATCTTTGACTCTCGTGGGTCAGACGCTTGAGGCCTTGCCTTCTTAACCTTAGGACCATCCGATGTGGGTTGGATGGCCCGATCCTAAGAACACGTTAGCTTGGTCGAACGTCCCCTTTCCCTCCTTGCCGTCCGATTTTAATTAGATGGCCTAGTCTCGTTGGTCTGCATTAAGCTTGGTCGAGCGTTCCTTTCCTTCTGGACCGCTTGGATTCCAATCGAGCAGTTCGCTTTGATCTTAGCGTTTGCCTTTGTTCCCGGGACCTCCTCTGGTTGTTTTGCAAAGACCACCTCCCGGTCCTTCTTTGGTCTTTTGTAAGGACCACCTCCTAAATCAGGATATTCTGTTGGTGGGGACCTTCCTCGCACCCTTTGATCTGGACCGTTGAGGTCCTCCCCTTTGAGATCTTGACCGTAGATCTCCCCTTTTTGGAGATCTACTCGTCAGGACCTCCCCTGCACCCTTTGATCTGGACCGTTGAGGTCCTCCCCTTTGAGATCTTGACCGTTAGATCTCCCTTTTGGAGATCTACTCGTCAGGACCTCCCTGCGCCCTTTGATCTGGACCATTGAGGTCCTCCCCTTGAAATCTTGACCCTTAGACCTCCCTTGTGCAGGTCCGAGTGTCAGGGCCTCCTCGTTGTGAGCTTTGAGGACCTCTTGACCAGGACCTCTTCTTGAGTCCTTGGACCTCCTGTCCAGGACCTCCCCCTTTGAGTGTCTTGGACCTCTTGCCCAGGACCTCGCGGTGGTCTTTGGCGGGAATGACCCTTGCGGTGGGACCATACCCTTGACCAAGCAGACACCCTTTTGGTGGCCCCACTTACCAGCCCTCTCCACCTTGCAATTATTGCTCTTGCCTCGAACTCTGTGCGCATTTAATAGGTGTCGGGTCACATTAAATGCAGATCCCATCCGAGTACTTTATTTCAATTCTTTTTGGGCAAGCCCCGCCTTAAGTAGTCCCGATTGCCAACCGTCCCTAGGTTTCCTTGTGGTGCACACCACCATCTCCGGTTATATATAGCTTTGGGAGGCGAGCTTTTGTAATCTTTTGCTCATTTCTTCCTTCCTGCCTCCTCTGCTTTCGGTTCTTTCTTGCAAGACCCTCCCGGAGCTCTTTGAGGCGGTGTTAAGCCTCTTGGTTTCCTTTTGGCTGAGTTGGTTTGAGTTCCTTTTGGTTCTTTTGTTGTTCTCTGGCTTAGTGTGGTTTTGCTTATTTGGTTCTCTTGCGACGTGTAGATCACGAGTTCGAGGAGATCTTGGACCCGACTCTTCTTTGCGAAGGCTCTCCTTTGCTTGACCAAGGCAAGCCACAGACCTCCTTTTGATCATCTTGAACCAAGCTTTGCAAATTTATTTGGTTTAAATTATCATGCATGGCTATGTTTATAAGAAAATGGTTTGGGCTATAGTTACTTACCTACTTCTTTGTTATGCCTCCTTTATACCTTGTCTCCATCATGTTGTCATGATTCACCTTGTGAGCCTTAGGGTGGATAATTTAGTTGGCGTTCTCTGTTATTTGCCAACATGGGGGCCGTGGGTCTTATATAGCCTCGCTTAGAAAATGTGGTTTGAGCGTATCATGCTTCATCTCCAATAATCTTGACTAATAAGTTATGAAATGTGTGGTTGGTGCCATTGTTGAGCAGACTATGGCGGGATGCCTAAGTTTGTGTCGGTGTGGTGTGAGACCACTTGGTTAAAATTTGTGTGCCGGGGTGGGTGGTCTTTGGCATGGGCTAATACAATTGTTTTGCTAAGGCAAGAAGGCAGGGAGTGAGTAGTGGGTCTTTGTGCACACTTTGGTTTGTGGAAGTCTTGCCTTAGCACAATTAAGGACTTCACTTTGTATCTGTTTAATGGGCCAATCGGTGCAACCACAAGATCATTTTATGGGAATGGTGCAGGCTGAATAATTAGCAATGGATTGGCTTGGGGCTCTTTGGGTTGGCGTGTGATTCGTTGGCGCAAGAGGGCACCCATAACCTGTGGACTTCTAGACCAAAGGGGGATTAGCGAAACCTTAGCGGGCAGCTCTAGTCAATTCAAAGCTTTGTAAAGCCTTGTCGCGCTCTCTAGACTGCTCACCTTAGGAAGTGAGCAAGGGTGACGGAACCCATCCTTTGGAGAGATCGTGGATTGTGGGTAAGTTGTACACCTCTGCGAGTAAAAGATCTATTGAATAGCCAAGTCCTTGGTCATGGACATGCTCGATGAAATGGTGCAAGGGTAGATGTTTCAAAAGCTTGTGCCCTTTGGACACTTCCGCGAGATGCCTTGGCTTTGCCTCGAAGAGACCTTGGCGGCTCAGAGGGGTCAAGGTTGGCTCGGAGTAGTGGTCGGGGTTGGTTGGGACCTCTGGAATGGGTGTTCAGAGTGGGTTTTGGGTGAGGACACAGCCTTTGGTGTGATCAGACCTCCCCAATTTTTGGTTGTGGCCGTGAGTTGGTGCTCACACCACCTTTTATTAAAACATCAAAAGTATTATGTATTATGGTTTTACCTTCTTGCTTTTCAATATATTATTGTTATTATTGTTAAATTTGGCTTTATGCAAACTAACCATACTGACTCTCCATTGGTAAGTCCTTGCATGAATATTATTGCATCTTTGCTCTCTGTGACTTCTTGAGTACATTCCAAGTACTCATGGCTTAAGCCCCTGTCAAAGCAGATTATGAGGATGACCAAGTGCGAGGCGGTAAAGGACCTCTTGAGGAGGAATTCTTGACGACTAAGATGCCTAGGGCGTCCTCCACCCGGCACTGTGGTGCTTGTTGGATGGCCTGCGTGTTTTGGTGTTTGAGCCCTAGAGCTCCTTATGCTTGATTGTAAGTCCTCGTTGGTTTTGTAAGCCCTCGGTGGCGAGACCTCTTGTTAACAAGCTTGACCATAAGGTCCTATTATATAAAGTTTAATTTATGCCTTCATCTTTGTTTGACCTCGTGGTTGTGGTATTGGCTTGTGTTCTTGTGCGAGCTAGCTCGATTGTCCCGGGACTAGCTCGGATGCACAAGGCGGGACCACCAGGAGGTGCTACGGGACTTAGCTTTGGGAGGTCTGCGGACCTCTCTTGGTGATGTGCTGGAGGTGCTACGGCGGTGGCGGCCACGACCTCCGGGAGGTCCTCAAGACCTCTGGGAGGTCGATGGCGGACCAAGACCTCCGGGAGGTCCATAAGACCTCTGGGAGGTCTGGCAGACCTCCTCGGTAAGCTCCATGCGGTGCTACCACATCCTTCCGTGGTGACTTGCGCAAAAAAAAAATGGTCCTCCGGACCTCTTGCGGTACATCACGGGTGGGTCGTCACGGTTGGTATCGAGCCTAGGTGGTCAGAGGGCGTGGCCATAAGCGTAAAAGTCGATTTAGTTTTTATCCAAAAGTTATTTTCTAAAGCAAGTCCACTTAAAATTTGTTTAGTAGTTCTTTCCTTGTCTTTGGTTCTATCTTGCCCTTATCACGCTTAAAATCTTTTCTTGTCTGTTCTACTCTCATCTTAACTCCTCCTTAGTTCCCTTATCTTATCTCTGCGCTGGAACCTTGATTTTGAATCTAACTTGACTTCCTTGCCTTTATAACTTCAATAGGGCCGATTGTAGAAAGGTTAGGATTAGTGGTCCTATTCTCGAGTCTCGCTTAGCTTGGGTCTTGAAGACCTCTGTTTTGAAGCTTCTATTGCCTCTTTTGGCCTCCTGGCCTTTTGGTTCTCCTTGGGTTAACCAAGTCACCCCTAATAATTGCCCTATCTTTATTTCTCTGTATCCTCTTACCCTTTATGCTTTCCTTCTTACCTATTAAACCTTTAGAGTTTTGTCCAGATGGTGCAGACTCGGCGATCCACAAGTCGGGTGAGCCCCAGGCAGATTGCCTCCACCCCACCTCCTCCGGTGGCGACAAGCAGACCGGGTTTTGGGCGGTTTATGGCGACAAGCTCGGATGATGAGCTCTATGATGCGAGAATATGAACAGATTATGGCTCAACAAAGCGGACCACCAATGCTTTACTTGCCATGATGAGTCAGAATAGTCAAGAGTGCAATAGCCACCACCTCCACCCCGGCTCACCCTCAATCAAAGTGTCGAGTTCATGAAGACACGCCCGATTACATTTTCGAGCTCTCCGAGCCTTTAGATGAGATGATTGGCTGAGATCAACAGAGAAGAAGTTGGATATTGCTCATTGTGAAGACAGGAGAAGGTTTTGTTTGCCTCACATCAAGCTGGAAGGACTGCGGTGAGTGGTGGGACACATTTGTGCCTCACATCTTGACCCCAGGAGGATCTCTTGGGCAGAGTTCTCTGCGACTTTTCGCCACTCCCATGTCACGATGGGAAGGTAGAGATGAAAAAGGAAGAGTTTAGAGAGCTCAAGCAAGGCGGCATGTCGAAGAAGTGAGTATCTCACTAAGTTCACTCAATTGTCGCGTTATGCTCGCGAAGATGTGGCTATGGATGATCTTGTGGCGAAGCATTTTAAGCGAGGCCTCCATCCCGCTTAAAAGTTCAAGTTGTGGGCAGCGATTATCCCGATTTCCAAAGCATATGGTGAACAAGGCAATGCTCATTGAGGAATCGAAGAGAACTCTCTGAGTCCTACAAGAGAAAGGTGCCACCCTCAGGTGCTCGGCAAAGACCTCCCAGTAGCCACAAAGCTTTTGTGCAAGATATCAACCAAGCGCCAAGGACCTCTGCTAAGACCTCCGCCTTGTTGTCCACCTTTCGGTGCCGCATCACTAGCAGCACCAAGACAACCCCAACGACCTCCATAGCAGCTGGGATCACCTGCTTCAAGTGTCACCAAGTGGGGCATTTTGCTAATCAATGCCCACTAAAGACAGAGCCAACCACCAAGACCTCTACTTCAGGACCTCCCTCGGCCAAGACCCCTCAGGCCGCAGGACCTCCTCAAGCCAGAACCTCCCAAACTTTTGGAAGGGGCCGTGTGAACCATGTGGCAGTGGAAGAAGCACAGACCTCCTCAGACGTGGTACTAGGTATGTTCCTAGTAAATTCAGTGCCAGCTGCAGTTTTATTTGACTCTGGAGCTTCCCATTCGTTTATTTCTCGGAGTTTTGCTGCAAAGCACCAGTTTCGAGTTGTTGCTCTTAAGTCTACCTTGTTGGTTCAATCCCCCGGCTCAGAACTAAGCACGAACCAGGGTTGTCCACAAGTGAAAATGGTCATAGAAGGAGTAGAATTTCTAGCCAACCTTATCCTTTTGGACACCAGGTCCCTAGATGTGATTTTGGGCATGGACTGGCTAGCTAACCACCATGCCATGTTGGATTGTAGTGGCAAATGTATCTCTTTGACCAGCCCTAGTGGTGCCATTTGTGAAGTTTTCGCCACCTCGGAGAAACTCCAAGGAGCCCTATCTTGTAATGCTCAAGTTCAAGTTTTGAAGGATGTCCTGTTGTTAAAGAATTTGTGGATGTGTTCCTGATGAGCTCCAGTGAATGCCCCAGACAGAGACCTTGAGTTTGTCATAAACCTTGTCCGTGGACCTCCCCATCTCCAAAAGGCCCTCAGATTGCATGTTGATGATCATGTGGAGTTGAAAAGCAGGTTGGAAGACTTGCGAGCAAGGGTTTTATTAGACCTAGCTCCTCACCTTGGGGAGCCCAGTGATTTTGTGCCTAAAAGGATGGCACTCAAAGGATGTGTGTGGACTACAGAGCTCTCAATGATGTCACCATCAAGAACAAGTATCCTTTGCCAAGAATTGATGATTTATTTGATCAATTGAAGGAACTTTTTGTGTTTCCCAAGATAGATTTGAGAACAGGATATCACCAACTTAAGATTCGCAAGGAAGACATCCCTAAGACAGCTTTTTCAACTAGGTATGGGTTATTTGAATTCACTGTTATGTCTTTTGGGCTGACCAATGCCCTGCCTATTTCATGAATTTGATGAACAGAGTGTTCATGGAGTACCTAGACAAGTTTGTCATTGTCTTTATTGACGACATTCTAGTGTACTCCAAGAGTGAAGAGGAGCATACAAGCCATCTCTTTTCGGTTTTGGAAAAGCTGAGAGCTCATCAGCTCTTTGCCAAATTTAGTAAGTGTGAGTTTTGGCTAAAAGAAGTGGTCTTTTGGGGCATGTTTTGTCAAAAGAAGGAGTGTCATCAACCCTAGTAAGGTTCAAGATGTGCTCAATTGGGAACCCCTAGGACCGTGCCTCAAGTTCGAAGTTTTCTTGGCATGGCCGGTTATTACAGAAGGTTTATTGAAGGCTTCTCCCGGATTGCAAAACCTCTCACTCAGCTATTAAAGAAAGAAAAGAAGTTCCTTTGGACCTCAGATTGTGAACAGAGCTTCCAAGAGCTCAAGAGAAAGTTGACCTCTGCCCCAGTTTTGGTTCTTCCAGATGTCAGGAAAGATTTCGAAGTTTATTGTGATGCGTCAAAGCAAGGACTTGGCTGTGTTCTAATGCAGGACAGAAAAGTGGTAGCTTACGCTTCAAGACAGTTGAAGCCTCATGAAGCAAACTACCCTACTCATGACCTAGAGTTGGCTGCTGTGGTTCATGCCTTAAAAATTTGGCGCCATTACCTCATTGGTAATAGGTGTGAAATTTACATTGACCACAAAAGCCTAAAGTACATCTTTACACAAGCGGATTTGAATTTGAGGCAGAGAAGGTGGCTTGAGCTTATTAAGGACTACAATGTGGGAATTCACTACCACCCAGGCAAGGCCAATGTGGTGGCAGATGCTTTGAGCAGAAAAGTTTATGTCAATACTTTGATGGTTAAGGAGAGCCAACTTTGCCTTTGTATGAAGAATTCTTGAAGCTTAGACTTGAGTTAGTGGAAGAAGGGTTTTGGCAACTCTTGAAGTGCAACCTACCTTGCAAAAACAGATCAAGGCAGCCCAAGATGGAGATGCTAGCATCCAAGAGATTAAGACCAACATAAGAGAAGGGAAGGTCGCAAGGTTTTCTATGGATGACCTAGGTGCGGTTTGGTTTGATAAGAGGCTCTGTGTGCCCAATAAAACGGAGCTCAAGGGTATAATACTTAAAGAAGCCCATGAAGCTTTGTATTCTATACATCCGGGAGTTACAAAATGTACCAAGATGTCAAGGAATTGTCTTGGTGGCGAAAATGAAGAAGGAGATAGCAGATTTTGTGGCCAAATGTGACACTTGCCAAAAGGTTAAGCAATTGCACCAAAGACACGGAGGACTTTTAGTGCCCTTACCCATACCCGAGTGGAAGTGGGAAGAGATCGGCATGGATTTTATTCTTGGTTTATCTAGTACCCAAGCTGGTTTTGATTCTATTTGGGTCATAGTGGATAGATTAACAAAATGGCTCACTTTATTCTGTGAAGACTACTTATCTCGGAGACAAGCTAGCGAAATCTACATGGCAAAAGTGGTGTGCCTTCATGGTGTTCCAAAGAAGATAGTCTCAGACAGAGGATCTCAATTCACCTCCAAGTTTTGGCAAAAGCTACATGATGCCTTGGGCACCGAGCCTCAACTTTAGTACAAACATACCACCCTCAAGCAGATGGCCAAACCGAGAGAGTTAACCAAGTCCTTGAGGACATCCGAGAGCTTGTGCTCTAGAAAGACAATCTAGTTGGGACAAGATGTTACCATATGAATTTTCCTATAATACTTGACTACCAAGCGAGTCTCCAAATGTCCCTTTTGAAGCTATTTATGGGAGAAAGTGTAGGACTCCTTGTCTTTGGACAGAATCGGGTGAAGGCCAAGTTCTTGGCCGGACTTCTTTGAAGAAGCCGAGGATCAAGTGAGATCAATTAGGGAGAAGTTAAAGACGGCCCAAACTAGGCAAAAGAGCTACGCAGATGTTAGGCGTCGAGACCTAACTTTTGTCCCAGGAGACCGTGTCTACCTCAAAGTTTCACCTCTCAAAGGTATGCAATGTTCGAGTTAGTGGGAAGCTTGCTCCAAGATTTATTGGACCCTTTCGATCCTTGCCGAAGGGGTGAAGTAGCCTACCGTTGGACCTCCTCCTCGACTTCTTTGGAGTTCACAATGTGTTCCACGTGTCACGCTTGAAGAAATGCTTGCGAATGCGAGAGGACCAAATGCCTTGAAGTCTGTGGACCTCCAAGAAGACCTCACTTACAGAGAGCACCCCATCAAGATTTTGGGCGTGTCGAGAGAGTTACCAGAGCAAGACCACCAAGCTGTGCAAGGTGCAATGGAGCAACCACTCAAGCCGAGGCGACATGGGAGCGAGAAGAGGACCTCGGGAAGGAGTTCCCCACCTATTCCCTAGCTCGGCTGAATCTCGGGTCGAGATTCCCTTAAAGGGTGAAGGTTTGTAACGCCCCGTTTTCTTTTAAGTCCTTGCCAAGTTTTCAAAATAAAAGTAACCATTTGGCTTTATTGAGAATCCAAAGCTTAACTTCGAGATTTTTTGAATCTGGAGAGTTCAATTGGAATTAATCAAACCTTAACTAAGCTCTTAGTTGGTGTTCCTTGCGGTTGTAGCTCTCTGTTGTGTCTTTCTTTGCTCTTGGGTTCTTTGTGTCCCCGAGCCTCCCTGTGTGCCCCAGGTTTTGTCTTCTATTTTAACTTCCTTTGTTGGCTTGAATCTCTTTGAGACTCAGACCTCCCTTCTCTCTCTCTCATCTTTCCCCTCTGTTGGGACCCCTCCGTGTTTCGGTTTTCTTGTTGAGAACCGGCTCGGGTTGGTGTTTCTAACCTCTTTGGTCTCTTCAAGCCACGCTTGGCTTTGCTTCTTTTGGACCTCCTGTGGACCTCTCCACGCCTCTCGGAACCTCTGAGTTCTCTTGGGCGCTCGAGTTCCTCTGGACCTCCAGGCCCCTTTGGGACCTTTCTAGACCTCCTTGTGGCTATTTGGACCTCCCTTGTGTTCAAATAGACCTCCCTTTGTCCCTGCTGAGACCTTTCGGTGTCCCACGGACCTCCTCCGTGTCCTTTAAGACCTCCCTTGTTGAGATCTAGCCGCTTTCAGACCTCCCTTGTTGAGATCTAGCCGCTCAGACCTCCCTTGTTGAGATCTAGCCGCTCAGACCTCCCTTGTTGAGATCTAGCCGCTCGAGACCTCCCCTTGTTGAGATCTAGCGCTCAGACCTCCCTTGTTGAGATCTAGCCGCTCGAGACCTCCCCTTGTTGAGATCTAGCCGCTCAGACCTCCCCTTGTTGAGATCTAGCCGCTCAGACCTCCCCTTGTTGAGATCTAGCCGCTCAGACCTCCTCTCTGGAGATCTTAGCCGTCCAGGTTCTCCTTTAGTGGGATCCAAAGGTTCCGACCTCCTTAGGTCCAAGACCTCCTTAGCGCTTGGACCCATCTTTGACTCTCGCGGCTGTATCGCTTGAGGCCTTGCCTTCTTAACCTTAGGACCATCCGATGTGGGTTGGATGGCCCGATCCTAAGGGCACGTTAGCTTGGTCCGAACGTCCCCTTTCCCTCCTTGCCGTCCGATTTTAATTAGATGGCCTAGTCTCGTTGGTCTGTTCGCTTGGTCCGAACGTTCCTTTCCTTTCTGGACCGCCCGATTCCAATCGAACGGTTCCGCTTTGATGCGCGTTTGCCTTTGTTTCCAGGACCTCCTCCTGGTTGTTTTGCAAAGACCACCTCCCCGGTCCTTGCTGGTCTTTTGTAAGGACCACCCTCCTAAATCAGGATATTCCTGTTGGTCAGGACCTTCCCTGCACCCTTTGATCTGGACCGTTGAGGTCCTCCCCTTTGAGATCTTGACCGTAGATCTCCCCTTTTTGGAGATCTACTCGTCAGGACCTCCCTGCACCCTTTGATCTGGACCGTTGAGGTCCTCCCCTTTGAGATCTTGACCGTTAGATCTCCCTTTTGGAGATCTACTCGTCAGGACCTCCCTGCGCCCTTTGATCTGGACCGTTGAGGTCCTCCCCTTGAAATCTTGACCCTTAGACCTCCCTTGTGCAGGTCCGAGTGTCAGGGCCTCCTCGTTGTGAGCTTTGAGGACCTCTTGACCAGGACCTCTTCTTGAGTCCTTGGACCTCCTGTCCAGGACCTCCCCCTTTGAGTGTCTTGGACCTCTTGCCCAGGACCTCGCGGTGGTCTTTGGCGGGAATGACCCTTGCGGTGGGACCATACCCTTGACCAACTGTACACCCTTTTGACTGGCCCCACTTACCAGCCCCTCTCCACCTTGCAATTATTGCTCTTGCCTCAGAACTCTGTGCGCATTTAATAGGTGTCGGGTCACATTAAATGCAGTCCCATCTGAGGTACTTTATTTCAATTCTTTTTGGGCAAGCCCTGCCCAAGTAGTCCCGATTGCCAACACGTCCCTAGGTTTCCTTGTGGTGCACACCACCATCTCCGGTTATATATAGCCTGGGAGGGCAGGCTTTTGTAATCTTTTGCTCATTTCTTCCTTCCCTGCCTCCTCTGCTCGGTTCTTTCTTGCGCAAGACCCTCCCCTGGAGCTCTTTGAGGCGGTGTTAAGCCTCTTGGTTTCCTTTTGGCTGAGTTGGTTTGAGTTCCTTTTTGGTTCTTTTGTTGTTCTCTGGCTTAGTGTGGTTTTGCTTATTTGGTTCTCTTGCGAACGTGTAGATCACGAGTTCGAGGAGATCTTGGACCCGACTCTTCTTTGCAGAAGGCTCTCCTTTGCTTGACCAAGGCAAGCCACAGACCTCCTTTTGATCATCTTGAACCAAGCTTTGCAAATTTATTTGGTTTAAATTATCATGCATGGCTATGTTTATAAGAAAATGGTTTGGGCTATAGTTACTTACCTACTTGTTTGTTATGCCTCCTTTATACCTTGTCTCCATCATGTTGTCATGATTCACCTTGTGAGCCTTAGGGTGGATAATTTAGTTGGCGTTCTCTGTTATTTGCCAACTGGGGCCGAGGTCTTATATAGCCTCGCTTAGAAAATGTGGTTTGAGCGTATCATGCTTCATCTCCAATAATCTTGACTAATAAGTTATGAAATGTGTGGTTGGTGCCATTGTTGAGCGGCTATGGCGGGATGCCTAAAATGTGTTTTGTGGTGTGAGACCACTTGGTTAAAAATTTGTGTGCCAGGACTGGGTGGTCTTTCGGCATGGGCTAATACAATTGTTTTGCTAAGGCAAGAAGGCAGGGAGTGAGTAGTGGGTGCTGTGCACACTGGTTTGTGGAAGTCTTGCCTTAGCACAATTAAGGACTTCACTTTGTATCTGTCGAACTGGGCCAATCAGTGCAACCACAAGATCATTTTATGGGAATGGTCTGGGCTGAATAATTAGCAATGGATTGGCTTGGGGCTGCTGGGTTGTGACGTCCCACCCTGTGATGTACAGCAAAGGTCCGGGAGGACCTTCCTTTTTTTTTTTTGAGTTGCGGTACTACCGCATGGAGGAGCGGTAGTACCGCTCGGTGCTGCCCGAGGGAGGTCTGCCCGGACCTCCCAGGAGGTCCTCAAGACCTCCTGGAGGTCTGGACCACCAGGACCTCCCAGGAGGTCATCAAGACCTCCTGGAGGTCTTGGCCAATAACCTGCCAGGAGCACCTCAGCGTATATCACAGGGAGGTCCGACAGGATCTCCCAGGCCAAGTCCCGTAGGACTTCCTGGAGGTCCTGCCTCTGCGCACCGAGCTAGTCCCAGGATCAAATTGGCTAGCTCGCACAGAGCTGACATGTGTAATCAAATCCATACAACAAGCTTAAAGAGAAGACAAACCAAAATAACACATATATTAACAAGTGGCTTTATGGCCAAGGTTTGTACAGGGGGTGCCACTAAAGGCTAACAACAAACGAGAACAACAACACAGCGGAGGCGAAGACAAAAACACAAGGTCCATTCGGCCAGCCCACAGGCTACCAAGTGGAGGACGTCACCTACTGCGCAAGGTCTTCAAGGGTGCTCCCCTCCTGAGAGCACTGGACCACCTGGAACTCCAACCTCTGCGATCAAGCAAATAGGCACAAGCCAATGAGTACCTCGAATGTACTCAGCAAGCCATGGGTAAGGTATGCAAGTAATAATCATGCATGGCTTGACAAAGTGAGCTGTAGGGTTAGTTTACGTAAAGCCAAAGTGACAGTAAATAACATAATAGATTGCAAAGCTTAAGTTAGAAAGCGTAATACATAAGTACATTTGATTTTTAAAGGGGACAGTGAGCACCCACTCACACCCAAGGCACCAACCCAAACCTCTCTGGAGCACCCACTCCAGAGCACCACAAGACCAGCCCCTGGACCACTTTGTGAGCCCAGCCATGACCCCTCTGGAGCCGGCCAAGGTCTCTTCGAGGCACAAGCCATGACCTCTCACCAAAACGCCCAGGAGAAACACAATTCACAAAAAGAATTCTACCCCTCATTCGAAATCTCCGGGCATGTCCATAACCGAGGACGCGGCCATTCGAACGGATTTACACTCTGCAGAGGTGCACAACTTTACCCACAAGAGGTAGTCGCTTGATATTTCACACGTTATCTTAGACATGCGAATCAAGTGGAGACTACCACCGGGCTTTTACAAGGTCCTGCTCTGACTCAGTCACCAACATTAAGGTTTCGCCCTCACGGTGTGCGTCTAGCACCCGGTGGCCCCCTCTTAAGCCATGGTGCTCCATCAACACCTCCTCTACCTTGGAACCGAATCAGAACAAGACCAGTTATTACTCCCGGTCCACCCCATAATGGACATGTGGTTGCACGGTTTGGCCCAGATCAATGGCTCCCAAGGTTCAGTCCTTAAATGGCTGCTCAGGCGAGGCATTCCACAACCCAAATGTGACCCCAGCAACAACTTGGGGCACCCAGGTGACTCCATGGCTACCACCCTTGGATCACCTAGGTGACTCCATGGCTTCAACCCTTGGAGCACCCACTACTCGCCTCTGGCCAACTCGCCCGAGCAAAACAGCTTTTAGGTTCAACCTGGCCAAAGACCACCCAGTCCTGGCACAACATATTTTAAAGTGGTCTCAAGACCACAAACAACATAACTATGGCTTCAACCCTAGTTACTTATCAGTGGCACCCACCAAAGTTCCATAATTCATTAGTCAAGATTAAGCAATAATGATGATTCATGAGGAGACCCACGTCTACTAAAGCAAGGCTAAGCAAGAACGATACCCATGTTGGCAATAGCAATACAAGACCAACTAACAGTACCATCCTAAGGTTGTCAAAGGTAACATGTCAACATGTGGATTACCAAATAGACGAGGAGGCATAAAACCAGTAGGTATTTAACTAGAGCCCAAACCATTTTATACAAATAGCAATGCAAGTTTAACAAATCAAAATACTTTTGCAAATGGGATCAAGATGGTCAAAGATCCCATGACTTGCCTTCAATGGCGGGCTGCTGAGCTTCAACCGAGGCTGCTGGATCTTCAAGCTCCTTAGTACCCACGGAATCTACACGTTGCAAAGAAAACAACTAAATAAAGCAGCTCAAAAGGAACCCGAAAAGAACTATCAAGAACAGAAAGGAAAGATCCACAGAAGGGGAGGTCCAAGAAGTAAAGGGCTCGGACTCAAGGAGGTCCGAACCAGAGGAGCCTGGAGAGCTTCTCCAGACCCGAGAGAAAGAGGGGAGGGGGAAGAAATGACGAACAGGGAGCAAATGGAGGCCCCTGGTACCCTATTTAAAGAGAAAGGGAGAATAGGGGCACCCTCAAAAGGGACGTCCAGATTCAAGGCATCAGTACAAAGGCACACTGCCACAAGGTACGAAAAAGGATAAAGAAAGCTAGGGATGTGACAAAAGTAGAAAAGAGTACAAAGGTAGCTGGTAGCATTTAATGTGACTCAACCCACATCAAATGCACTTAAGACTGCCCAAGGGGCGATCAAAGGTGCCTGAACCGATCAAAGACATGGTCCACGGTCCAAAGAGGAGGTCCTAGAACAACGAGGAGGTTTAGACCTCAAAGGTCTAAACACAAAGGGGGGTCTGAACTCAAAGGAGGTCCAACACAACAGGGAGGTCTGAACCAAAGGAGGTCCAAACACAACAGGGAGGTCTGAACCTAAGGGAGGTCCAAACACAACAGGGAGGTCTGAACCAAAGGAGCTCCAAACACAACAGAGAGGTCTGAACCTAAGGGAGGTCCAAACACAACAGGGAGGTCTGAACCTAAAGGAGGTCCAAACACAACAGGGAGGACTGAACCTAAGGGAGGTCCAAACACAAGAGGGAGGTCTGAACCTAAGGGAGGTCCAAACACGACAGGGAGGTCTGAACCTAAAGGAGGTCCAAACACAATAGGGAGGTCCGAACCTAAGGGAGGTCCAAACACAACAGGGAGGTCCGAACCTAAGGGAGGTCCAAACAAGACAGGGAGGTCTGAACCAAAGGAGGTCCAAACACAACAGGGAGGTCTGAACCTAAAGGAGGTCCAAACACAACAGGGAGGTCTGAACCAAAGGAGGTCCAAACACAACAGGGAGGTCTGAACCTAAAGGAGGTCCAAACACAACAGGGAGGTCTGAACCTAAGGGAGGTCCAAACACAACAGGGAGGTCTGAACCTAAGGGAGGTCCAAACACAACAGGGAGGTCTGAACCTAACGGAGGTCCAAACACAACAGGGAGGTCTGAACCTAAAGGAGGTCCAAACACAACAGAGAGGTCTGAACCTATAGGAGGTCCAAACACAATAGGGAGGTCTGAACCTAAAGGAGGTCCAAACACAACAGGGAGGTCTAGACCACAAAGGTCTAAACACAAAAGAGGAGGTCCTGTGGGACAGAAGGTCCAAAGACACACAACGGAGGTCCCATGGACGGGAGGTCCAAAAGACACGCACGAGGAGGAGGTCTGACGGTTAGATCTCCAAAGGGAGGTCTAATGGTCGAGATCTCAAGGAAGAGGACACAGACGGTCAAGATCAAAAGGCAAGGAGGTCCCGGCGCTCAAGATCTCAAAAGGAGAACCTGAACGGCCAAGATCTCAAAGGGAGGTCCGAGCGGCTAAGATCTCCGAGAGGAGGTCTTAACGGCGAGATCTCAACAAGGGGAGGTCTGAGCGGCTAAGATCTCCAGAGAGGAGGTCTTAACGGCCAGATCTCAACGAGGGGGAGGTCTGAGCGGCTAAGATCTCCAGAGAGGAGGTCTTAACGGCCAGATCTCAACAAGGGGGAGGTCTGAGCGGCTAAGATCTCCAGAGAGGAGGTCTTGGCCAGATCTCAACAAGGGGAGGTCTGAGCGGCTAAGATCTCCAGAGAGGAGGTCTTAACGGCCAGATCTCAACGAGGCGGAGGTCTCGAGCGGCTAAGATCTCTGAGAGGAGGTCTTAACGCCAGATCTCAACGAGGGGAGGTCTGAGCGGCTAAGATCTCTAGAGAGGAGGTCTTAACGGCCAGATCTCAACAAGGGGGAGGTCTGAGCGGCTAAGATCTCCAGAGAGGAGGTCTTAACGGCCAGATCTCAACAAGGGGGAGGTCTGTTTGAACCCAGGGGAGATCCAAACACAACAGGGAGGTCTAAAGGACGCAGGGGAGGTCCGAAGGAGTTCCACAAGGATACAAAGAGGTCCATGCGGGCATGGGGAAGTCCAGAGGGACTTAGGGATGCCCCAATGAACACAGGGGTTGCCAATGAATGTTGAGAGGTCCACGGGGAGGCCAAGATAGGGAAAGGAGTCCAGATAAAAGGAGGTCTAGACAGAGAAAGGTTTAGGCCGAGAGGGAGGTCCAGACACAAAGAGATTCAAACCAACAAAAAGGAGGTCTGGACTACAGGATAGGCACAAGGAAAAGGTCCAAAGATCAGAGGGGTTGAAACACAAACCTAAGCTGGTCTAAACCCAAAGGAGCCCTGGGCCGACAAGGAGAGAAAGAAAGAGAAGGGGCACCCAGACACAAAAGAGGTCTGGGAAGGAGAAGCCAAACCCAAAGGCACACAAAGCACAAGAGGGAGGAAAGGAACACACCAACAAACTCCCAAAGGGAACCGAACAGATTTAGTTCAAGTTTAGATTAGTCAATTAAAGCTTCTTTTAAAAACTCAGGTTAAGCTTTAAACTCTCACCAAAACCAAATGGTTATTTTTAATTTTTAAAACTCCGGAAAAACGGGACGTTACATGGGTTGGCGTGTGATTAGTTGGCGCAAGAGGGGCACCCCATAACCTGCGGACTTCTAGACCAAAGGGGGATTAGCGAAACCTTAGCGGGCAGCTCGAGTCAATTCAAAGCTTTGTAAAGCCTTGTCGCTCTCGGATCGCTCACCTTGGAAGTGAGCAAGGGTGGCCGAACCCGTCACCGGAGAGATCGTGGATTGTGGGTAAAGTTGTACACCTCTGCGAGTAAAAGATCTATTCGAATAGCCAAGTCCTTGGTCATGGACATGCTCGATGAAATGGTGCAAGGGGTAGATGTTTCAAAAGCTTGTGCCATGGACACTTCCGCGAGATGCCTTGGCTTTGCCTCGAAGAGACCTTGGCGGCTCAGAGGGGTCAAGGTTGGCTCGGGTAGTGGTCGGGGGTTGGTTCGGACCTCCGGAATGGGTGTTCGAGTGGGTTTTGGGTGAGGACACAGCCTTTGGTGTGATCAGACCTCCCCAATTTTTGGTTGTGGCCGTGAGTTGGTGCTCACACCACCTTTTATTAAAACATCAAAAGTATTATGTATTATGGTTTTACCTTCTTTGCTTTTCAATATATTATTGTTATTATTGTCAAATTTGGCTTTATGCAAACTAACCATACAGCTCTCCATTGGTAAGTCCTTGCATGAATATTATTGCATCTTTGCTCTCTGTGACTTCTTTGAGTACATTCCAAGTACTCATGGCTTAAGCCCTGTGTCAAAGCAGATTATGAGGATGACCAAGTGCGATAAAGGCAGACCTCTTCGAGGAGGAATTCTTCGACGACTAAGATGCCTAGGGCGTCCTCCACCCGACACTGTGGTGCTTGTTGGATGGCTTCTGCGTGTTTTGGTGTTTGAGCCCTAGAGCTCCTTGTCGCCATTGTAAGTCCTCGTTGGTTTTGTAAGCCCTCGATGGCAGACCTCTTGTTAACAAGCTTGACCATAAGGTCCTATTATATAAAGTTTAATTTATCCGCTTCATCTTTGTTTGACCTCGTGGTTGTGGTATTGGCTTGTGTTCTTGTGCGAGCTAGCTCGATTGTCCCTGGGACTAGCTCAGATGCAGGGGGGACCACCGGGAGGTCCCTCTGATTTAGCTTTGGGAGGTCTGCGGACCTCTCTTGGTGATGTGCTGGAGGTGCTACCGAGCAGGTGGCGGCCACGACCTCCAGGAGGTCCTCAAGACCTCCTGGGAGGTCAGTGGTGGACCAAGACCTCCTGGGAGGTCCTGGCAGACCTCCTCGGTAAAGCTCCATGCGGTGCTACCACATCCTTCCGTGGTGACTTCGCAGCGCAAAAAAAAAATGGTCCTCCCGGACCTCTTGCGGTACATCACGGGGTGGGTCGTCACACTCTACTACCATGAGCCTAGGTTATTCGCGGTGGTTTGAGCTCGTTGGATGAGCTCTTATCACTTAGTAGTTGCGTTTTCTCTTTGCTTAGACAAGCTTAGTGCGGTAGTAATGGGCGATCATCGACTTAGTCGATGGTCTTGATCACTCAAAACCGATTATTACTCCTATATGTCCGGCACTTGTGCTTTGTTTAATTGTAAAATCAAAAACTGAAAATAAAAGATTGATTTAGACTTGGGCATATTGGATGGATGGTGCGGTTTTTGGAATGTGGTGGTATGCTGGGTCCCTAAGGACCGAGTACTTGGGTCACTAAGCCAGCGATTTTGCGTGCTAACCACACGAGGGCATATGGAACCCTCTTGACTAAGTACTTTGGGCGGTGTTAATTGGGGTCGCTCGGTTGGTGTGTTTTAAAGATAAAATGTGTGTGTGATGTGGGAGGGAGCATTAGCTTCGGGTAGGTTGTGTGATGTCTCCTTCTCCCGTGGGTTGTGCGACTCGAAATTAGCATTGTCCATTGGAAATGTCTCGTAGGACTTAGCCGTCTTAAGCATACCAAAGGTAGTGTGCCTAAAGGAAAGGCGATCGAGGCGTGTGGGTACATTGGTACACCCTGCGCAGGATAAAACTATTGAATAGCCTCGCCCTAGGTTATGGACATGCTTGGTAAGGTCGTTCAAGACTAGACTACAACCTTTAATTAAAACTTGACATGGTTGGTATGAGCGGGAGTTCATGCTATTGTTGTGGTGACTTGGGTTAGTCACTTCGGGTTGTTCTTGTTGTTGTTACTATGTTATCTACCTCGTTGTATTTCAACAATTAAAATGCTTTGCCAAATTGCCTTCAATCTGTTATGTTATTGCAAATAAATGTTGCTTTATGCTAAAATGAGTCCAAAGCCTCATCCACTTAAATAAAGCTTGCATGTAGCTATTTATAGTTCTGTTATCTCACACGTAAGTCTTGCGGAGTACTTTATGTACTCATCTGCCCGTGGTTGTGGTATTTTTGTGGCTTTTGTTGCAGAGGAAGAAGGAGAGCTCCAAGAGCCTCTCTTTTGTGCTACGTGTTGCGGCTTCTTGACGACTAGCTTGGCGGTCCGGTCGATGCCTAGGGTTAAGGCACCTCGATTGGCTTTGTGTTATAGCCATCTTTATGGCACTTTTGCTTCATTGTTATCTTAGTGTTTGTTGTTATTTGGCCAAAAGGCCCCTTTTTTGTAATAACCTATTCCTTATTAATATTAACTTCTGGTTTGTTGCTTATGTACTATGTGTTGTATGGAATTGATGCATTCTTTTGTTGTGAGGTATGTATACTGCATTCTGGGGAGTATACATCTCTCGAGACTGGGTTTATTTGGTTGATAATACTAGGGTCAGTTGGATGACTAAGTATTATGAGCTTAATAAATCCGGGTGCTCACAGGTTTGATGACAAAGGGAGGTCAGAGCCGTGGGATTTGATCCAGCGGCCAAGACCTAATGAGGTGGGGAGGTCCTGGCGGTGTTAACCGCGGAGGAGGTCGTGGCGGTTGGATGTAAATCCAACGGCTGCGACCTGCTCAAGGTGGAGAGGAGGTCTGCTGAAGTGCAGACATGGTTGGGCTGGACCAGCTTTGCAAAGTGGCTAGCCCAAGGAACAGTGTAAGCTTTTAAGTTTAGTTTTTAACAGCTGAAACTTAGCAGAATTATTTGAGGTAGCAAATGAACTCCAAAATTCATGAAATTTTAACTGAAGCTTTCTGACAATGAGATTACCCTTACCTAAAATTTCCAGAGGTTATTATGCAACGCATGTTTCTCAGGAAATTCATTAAGGCTGTTCAAGGATTTGTTTTACCTCCACAATTTATCAAACAAGCTTTATAACTCATGAGGTTTTTCAGAGGGGTCCCACATCAGTTTTAGGACCAAGAAAAATATTTTCCAAATGTTTGGCACAAGATTTAAGATAATTGGAAAAGGAGTTTGACTTTTGTCAACAAGAGCTTGTGTTTTTTGGATTACACAACTCTTGGACAAGAATTACATGAGTGATTAGGGGTTTTCAAGATGTGGGAAAAAGTTTTAATTTCTACACATATAATTATACTTGAACAAACCCTGTTTATACAGTTGGGATGTTACACTATGCCAGGGTGCATAGGCAAGGGTATACATCGACGGATGTATACCTCGCATTACCGGTAAAATGCGAAAAGTGACAAAGTTTAAAAGGTGCATTGCATGGACGCATTACATAAGCATGAAGTTTATGATTGGTGAAATGTTTTATTTGGAATATTGATGCTATGATTGTGATTTTAGCATTAACCTTGTTGATACTTGCTGAGTCTTTGGGCTCACGCTTGCTTTGATATGTTTTAGGTACAACTGGCAAGAACGGCATGCATGGGAGGGAGTAGTTGTTGGAATGCACTCACTACCACTCATCCTAAAGGCGTCTACCACTTAGTCTCTATTCTAATAATTAGCAAACTGTTTGAGATTCGCGTATGATTGGTTAAATGTTTCAGTTTAATTGTAATAAGGAGATTAGCAAGTTTTGTTTATGCTCATTAGACTATCTTGCATGCTTGAATGATCTTGGATATTGAGATTAATGTTAATTGATATAATTAATTGTTGGAACCTCAGTATAGTTAACTATACAAAGGAGGTTCTGTTGAAAAATTTGGTAAAGAGTCTTAGTAGTAATTGTTTAATTTAATTTTAGTAACATTCTAGGCTTAGTGCTGAGCTGGGGTGTTACAAAACCCATCGATTCACCACAGGCAACCAACTGGGATCAAGACCTAGCGATCAGCACCTTCGTATAACTCCTCCTCAAAAGTGGACGAAGGCTCCTCCACTTTTTTTGATTGATTATAGCAAGCATGAGACACAACCGTACTCATAAGTCATACCACAGAATGCAATGTATACATGATGGCTTATTTCAAAGGAATGGCTTCTGTTATTTTTTTTTTTGCCGAAATACAACATTTGCAATTGAATATGAATAATAGATTGAAACACAATTTAAAATAAATAAACAGTATTAATTTAACAGTTGTTTTCACAAAGAACACAAAGCCTAAACAAATTGTTCACACAACCATATGACTTAGATCACATAGCTCCCTTCCCAAGTGTTTTATGAAAATTTAACCCTCATGTGAAATCCCCGAGCATGTCCATGACTGCAGACACAGCTATTCGAATAGATTTGATTAACACTTTGCAGAGGTTGTACACTTTACCTGCACGATATAACTAGTGTAGCTAGCACTAATCATAACAAAACCTTTCAGAAACTTCATCTCAAGCATTGACACTCCCGATGTGTTTTACCGCTGGTACTAACGCCCACTAAGGAAATTAGTCCGATGCACACCGTTGGACAGGAAAGCGATGTGACTTTCAGAGTAGTCCACACCTCCGCCCATCACTAAGCTCCTAACCTACAACCTGAGTAGTCAATATCGAGATTATGTAACTTACTAAGTTAGACCTGTCCCAACTGGCATGTGGTTGTACGGAAGGCCCAGTTCAATGGCGCACAAAGTTAAGTCCTTAATTGACCAAGGCATAACTTCTAATTTTAACTATGCCATGAAGATTATCATTCTCATTCACAAAGCTCCACCATATCGCAAAGTATCCACTAGTTTCCTCAGTCTAAATCTTTTCCCACCTTGTTGGTTAAGTGCAACACATGCTATCACAAAGTAATAACACATAGCACACGGTTTTACACAAAGTTCCATAATCACTTAGTCAGATTCATATTTGCAACTCACATTAAATGATGACTTGTTGCATGACTAAGCAATCTACTCGTATCTAACCAACCCATGTTGGTGCTATGATAATATCAACTAATAATGAACCAATCTAGGGTGACAAAAGATCATGACATAAGACAAGGTGGATATAAACAAATTGGATTAGTAACTACACCCAAAAGCATTTAAATAAATACTTAAAGTAAATGCATTAATTTGAATCAAAGTAGTTTTGAAAACTAGGTTCAATATTATCAACGGTACAACTTGCCTTGCAATAGATCCTGGTACTAGTTTTGGTCTTGGTGCACTCCTTCAAAATTCCCCGAAGAATCAACGTCTACTTGTAAACGAAGTAAATAAACAAAATAAATAAAACAGAAAGGAAAACAAACACCAAAAATTAAATAAAAATATTAGTAAAATAGAGCTCGAATTTAGATCAATTTAGAGATTTGAATGAGCTCAATCGGAGTTCAAATGAAGAAGATATGGCTCTCGAAAGATCTAATACAAAGAAAATACTCAAAAAGGAATTCGAGTATTGCTCATCGAGCACTGTACATCGAGTACTACTCATCGAGCACTGTACATCAAGTATTGTTCATGATTTTGACTGCTCGTGGTTGAAAGAAAGTTTCGACTACCTGGTCGGAAGGTTACGACTGCCTGGTCATAGGAGGCCATGACTACCTGTTCGTAGAAGGTCGCGACTACCTAGTCGTAGACGGTTACGACTATGTGGTCGTAGAAGGCTACGACTAACTGGTCGTAGAAGAACCTACGGGTTCACGAGTTCAGGGAAAAGTGATTTGGCTGGTGGACCCCACATGGCATAGACACGGTGTATGGTTGATTAGGTTCACAATATCTAGATCTTCGTTAGGGTTACGAGGTGGCATGTGTGCGCTGACGCGGTCGTGACCAGGCAGACACGCGGGCGATTCGAGTTGATGTGGTAGATGAGGCAGCATGACACGTCGACAAGATGACTGTGAGGCTCGGGTTTGTTCGGCAATGGCGAAAGGCGACGCTTCGCAGGCGGCGGATACACGCACTGGGTAGGATAGGTTATTGCGCACATATCGGTGCTAGTATTGGCACAGGAGGTCATCGGAGCTGGCCGAAATTGGCGACGAAGCGGCGGAGTAGGTGTAGCTGTTGTCGGTGACGAACACCAGTGGCGTCTCATGGTCGTGAAGGGGTGCTAAAGGTAGCTCTGGTGACGGCGATGACGATGGCGTGGTCGATGACTATGAGGCGACAAGGACGACGACGCAACTCGAAGAAAACGAGCGACGGCGGTGGAACCCTAAAACTTCCAATGCAGTGGCATTAGATCTTGAGGGGTGCGGCGACTTAGGGTTTTGGGATCAAGGAGAGAAGGCGAACCTAGGGGTCCTATTTGTAGGGCGAGGGCGTGCCCGATTTGGAAATCCCCAAAAGAGTCTGAGACAGTCACGAGATAAACTCGAAGATTGAAAAGGATACGGGATTTGATTTCATTTGATTTTGATGCGAGGAGATAAGGGAAGTCAAATGACATGGTTTGTGCAAGATTTTCTTGTTGGAAATCCCATTGTCGGACGGAGCTTCGAGAAGGCAGCCATGGCGGTCGAGACCGACTCGGGTGTGGCGAAGACGAAGGCGGCGAGGACGAAGGCGACCTGACAGGTGGGCTCCACCGATCAGTGACCGAGAAAGCAAAGAGATGGGTCGGATCCAAGGAGATTTAGCCCAAGGCAATTACTGAGATTTAGAATAGATTTTCTAATTTAGAAATTGCAGAAAAGGCAAAAGACAATTAGAAAATAGCAAATGAACTCGGAAAAATTCTAGAAAAATCTAAAAAATATATCCAAGCACATAGAATCCAAATAAAATAGTTTTGACAGATATTGATGTTGACATTAATCATGTTAAATTGTTTTGTTCCTGAAAGTCCATATTAAGCTTTATTAAAATTCAAATAAAATCTCAAGGGTGAATTTTCCAACTACTAACTAATCAAAAGATTTTTAAATCTTAGAAAATTAGGATGTTATAGCTGCTAGGAGAGTGCGTGAACATCCAATTACCTAGATGTCGTCGATAGGTATTTGGACGTCGCTATGTTCAAAAAGTGGCGTGGACACGCAAGTACTCCGACTGGGAAGTGGCATCATGTATCAGCAACTAGCCATTCCTTGATGTCAAGTTCTACGGTGAGGCCATCCTTACATATAAACTAGAACTCAAGTTGCTTGGTGTTCTTGTTGGGTTTAAAGACAATTACATGCTTGTAATTAATAACTTCAAGTTCACTTCTAATGCTATTACTTTTGAGGCCACGGTTTAGGAGGATTCTAAAAAGCACTTGGAGGATTGACATAAAGCAAATCACACACTCCAGTGTATCAGGTTCGATGAAGTAGGTCGTGGTTTCTCCTGCACGTTTAGGATGAATGCCCAAGGAGTGAGCCAGCTAGCTGGGACTACAAACTATATATATATATATATATATATATAGGAAAATGGTATGGTACTCCTAGGAGTACGTATTCTCACCACTTAAATTGTATGATGATACCTCTTTATCAATTTGAGCATGCTCCAATAATGATTATAAGATACTCCAAAGTGAGTTCCATGAAAAATTTCATCAAATTCCACTTTTTATAGCAAAATTTGTGTATATACTTCTTATATATATATATATATATATATATAGGACACCCGTTTCGTACTCCTGTGAGTATGTACTCCCACTTCCAATATACCACTTAAATAAACATATTATACTTCTTTACCACTTTCAATATACTTAAATACCAATTATAAGATACTCTAATGCGACTTTATTGAAAAAATTCATTGGAGTCCTTTATTTTTGCTATATACCCTTTTTCATATATAAAAGAAGTATATACACAAATTTTGCTATAAAAAGTGGACTTTGAACACCCTACATGATCCAACGGTCAAGATTGGCATTAGCACCTTAGCACTCAATTACCCATTAGTACTAGACATGTTCCATATATATATATATATATATATATATATATATATATATATATATATATATATATATAAAGCCGCTTTTAAAGGCACAAGCAAACCAACGCTTGGAGATTTTATAGAGAAGAGATCAGGAATGGAATGGTAGGACGTACCTGGGATGCAAGGGAGGAGAACTTGATCGGCATGATCGAACACAGTTACACAGACAAAGGTGAAATGAATGGCGAGAGGCAGGTGAAGAGGTGTTGTAGTACTTTTTGACTCATTTGGTCTTATTTTGGAATGGAATAGCAAATTTTGCATTATGTGATATTTCTTTTGTATTGCAAAATTAATTATGACTAAATCATATTTTCAGCACCAATTAAATGACATAATTGACATATAAGCATTATGATTGTTGCTCTCAAAAGGCTAGTTGCACAAGATTAAAACTTGGCCATCACAGCACTCATGCCAAATGTAATCACAAATTGAATATGACACTTTATAAATTAGGCCTTGAGCTCAAAATAAAACTTACTAATCTATTTAGACTAGTTCAAGCAAATCATCCAAAATTAGCTTTGCTGTACACAGGAACAAAATCTATCAAGATACTATCAACTATGATGTAGATAAGTGATTGTAAATAATTATAGAAAAATAGACTAGAAGACTGAAACTTCTACAGGACAGCAAGTATATCAGAATGTATAAATTGCATGCTCGAAACAATAGATAACAACAGGTAATCTAATAGCTCAATGCACAATCTATACACAATATCACACCCAATTGCATTTGTGATATCAATTCATCATAGAGTAATTCACCAAGCCCACAAAAAATCACTTTGCGATATCTCCTAGTGCTAGGCACATACAAATCACACAGATTGAATATATCCAATAGCGCATCACATAAGCAAGGTGATATAAAAAATAGGATGACTGGGAGGTGGCTGACTTACCTTGGTGGTGCTAGGGAGGCTCTCGGGGGAGGAGGCGTGCCTGGCTCGAGGAGGAGGTGGCGTCGAGGACGATGGTGATGGGCTCGGGGAGGGGAGGAGGCGGGCTCGGGGAGGAGGCTCGTCGGGCTCGAGGAGGCAGCGGTTAGTGCTTGGGGAGGAGGAGGTGGGCTTGAGGGAAGAGGCACCGGGCTCGAGGAGGAGGAGGTGTCGAGAATGACGCTGACGGGCTCAAGGAGGAGGTGTGTCGGGCTTGACGACGAGGCGGCGTCAAGGACGACGGTGACGGGCTCGGGGGTGGAGAAACTTAATCGTTTGACTGAGGGGCGTGGGCAAACCCTAGAGTCCGAATATAAATAGGGTTGGACATCACAGACGGTTCTAAAGTAGAACCGTTGGTAATAAATAAATATCACAGACAGTTCTAAAATGAACACTTGAAACTGTAAAGAGGAATTACAATCAGGTTCTCTATCGGTCTCTGAAACCAAAATGAACACCTGAAGCTTTTTGACAACTAGGATGATACGCTACAGTCATCTTCAGAAACTGACTCTAAACAAAAACAGAACAGAATACTGACTCCTTTCAGACCTACCAAAAACAAAAGAACAAAATACGTACGTGGCTTGTAGGTTGCAGAGGTCAGCCATGGGCTAACGAGAGCTCTCGGCCACAAGCCCGACGATGTGGACAACGACATCATGAGGAAGAGCGATGAAGATCGCCGACCTCCTCGCCTTGGACCTCGCCATCATGCTCGCATGCTCACCATGACGTACGTATTCAATACTGTGCGTGCTCACCATGATGTGCGATGGTCATTCTTATAAAACGTCGAAGAGACGCATCGTAACGTCGGCGCGCGAGACGAAGAGACGCATCATAACGTCGGCGCGCGAGACGAAGAGACGCATTACGCGGGAGCCGAAGCATTCAACATATCACATACGATTTTTAATACAAACCGTCTGTGATAATTAACTTATCACATACGGTTTTTAGTGCAGCCAGTAACACAAACGATCGCTAAACTAAAACCGTCTATGATTATATTTAATATTGATGGTTTTGGTCAACTGTCTGTGATGAGGTGTCCAGTATTAGCCTTTTTGTAGTAGTGCATGCTCCACCATCCACTCGGCGGCGGCGGCGGCCGTTGAGTCGAGGTTCATGTCTATATATGGCTATATCTTATGACAATGAGTTCTTATGAGTTGCTCTTTTTAGGGGATTCTTATGAGTTGCTGCGAAACCATTTATAACATGTGTGCATAATTGCATAATCATATATAGCCAAGCGTACTAATTTATAACAATGAATTAGGCCCAATCGTGCACCTAGATACAACTTCTTAGTAGTTAAGGGCCCAATCGTGTGCCAACATACATTACATATGCATTGAATACTTCATTTCCCTTTCGATGTAATTAATTCTTACATTTATGTCATGATACTATGTTGTGTGATTGCATAATCAAATTGTTGCTTGCTGATAATTTTATTCTCACCCTTGTTTTTCTTATGCAGGTAGGACATACAGACATGTTCATTATTTCCTTGATTATAAGGGGCTGGGTTTGAACTTTGATCCTTCTGCTCCCACCTTGATTCTAGTTCATCATGTAAACAACCTAGAGGAGCAAGTGTATTTGGCACGCAGTGCAAAGCACAGCCGCACAGGTTTAAATTATATGCATATTGCCGGACTGGGAACAATGGTGAAAACGGCAACCGACAAAGGGTCATCAATCATGATTACATGGGGGAGTTTTCCAAATATGTTAGCTATAATCAACGGATAGAATCTAGTAATTCTATCTATGCACAAACTTGACTATTTTAACACACCTCCTCAATCTCAACCGATGTGAACAAGATTGAGATTGTGCTTCAATCCAGCAAACAATCCGACGGCAAGTGGTTTTTTGAAGTTATCGGCAACTTGGTCTTGAGATCTGATGAACTGTATCTCCAGCAATCTCTGAGCAACTCTCTCTCTCTCTCTCAAAATGGAAATCAACTTCTATATGCTTTGTTCGGGCATGAAAGACCGGATTCGCCAAGAGATATGTTTCACCAAGATTGTAGCACCACAAACTCAGAGGTCGTGACTGAAAAATGCCAAGCTACCGAAACAAGGATTGCATTCAAACAAGTTTGGTTGTAGCATTCGCAATGGACTTATACTATGCCTGACTGCCTCAATACTGTAACACGACACCATTGCCTATTTTTGTGAGCTCCATGAGACAAAGTTGGGACCCAAAAAAATCGTGTACCCGCCTGTCGATCGCCGATCATCAAGGCATCTAGCCCAGTCAACATCTAGAAACACACTCAGCAATGTGGAGCTCGATCTCTAAATCTTGAGACCAACTGCAGCAGTGAACTTGAGGTACCGAAGGATCCTTTTCACTACTATCAAGTGCAGACTAATCGGTGTAGCCAGAAACTGACATGCCTTATTGACAGAGTATGATATGTCTGGTCTTGTGAGCATTTGGTACTGAAGTCCTCCAACCAAGCTTCTGTACTTCGAATTTTCATCATCAGGAAGTGGATCACCTGGGGTCTTTGATAGCTTTTCCAAAACTGACATCGGCGTTGTAGTTCTCGCACATACTTCTGTTGTGAGAGTGCTACGCCACCATCCTTCTTGACAACTTCAATGCCCAAGAAGTAATATAAATCCCCGAGATCCTTCACTGCGAATTATTCGCGCAATTGCTTCAACAATCTTTCTATTGCTTGGTTTGATGTACTTGTGACAACTATGTCATCCACATAGACTAACATATACATCACCACACCATTCCTGTTGTAGATGAATAGACACTCGTCTGTTTTTCATGGAATGAAACCCAACTCTCGCAACTTGTGACTGAGACAAGAATACCAAGCATGTGGCGCTTGTTTTAGCCCATAGAGAGCTTTATTAAGCCGAGACAAATGATCAGGTTGCTTCTGACCTTCATAGCCTGGGACTTGTCGCATATACACCTCTTCTTCTAAGTGACCATGCAAAACAAGCATTCTAAATATCATGCTGTCTTAGATTCCAACCTCTTGACACAGCGACGGACAGAACCAACCGTATGGTAGATGCTTTCTGTAGGATCGTATAGCACAATCAGAGGGGGGTTAATAATTGTACCGATTTCTTGCTGACAAATTCAACCTTTCTCCCGTGCGCTGGCCTTCTCACGACCTCCTTGAGAACCTCTTCAGGACCTTCTCGAAGACCTCTTACGTGTAGCTTGAACAAGAACAATCTTGAGACAATATAGAATAGATCTGATCTCTTATTTCCCAATATTGTTTTGTGTCTACAAAGTGCTCAACAAGCACCCCTCAAAGATCTCAACCGAGAGACCACTAAAGCTCTACTGCAAAAGCTATGTAACAAAAGCTCCCGTAACAGCCACGGGAAAACACTTCCCCTCTGCCTTCTTTTATAGGCAGAGACCAAACCGTGTCCTTACCGACACGGACACGACAACTTATCTCTTCCGAGAAACAAGGGACCTGAAACCCTTCCAAACACGGGTTTTCCAATATCTCTAAACTTTCTAGATATTTGAATACTTTCCATATCTCCTCACACGTTGTAAGCCTTCAGGACTCCACCTCCCGAAGCTTCTCCGTGCATCAGCAACCACCTTTGATCTCCACATGCTCAAGCGCAAGCCCGACCACCGCGTGACATCCTAGACCACCTAGACCTCAGATTTCCCAATCCTAGTCCCGGTCCTCCTTGTCATCGACCATGGTCGTCTTCACGCTCAACCTGCACATGCAAAGACCAAAGAACATATCCTAGCACAAGTTCTCCAACTTGACCAATATTAGTTCACATACGCATATCACACACTATCAATCACCATTAACCAATAACCAGTTCAACCTTGAAGTCTACGACCACTTCACCAAGTCTACGATCACTCACCTACACCATAGCACTTGAAGCATACAGTATTGGAATGAATAGGGTGGTCTTGTGGAGTGTGAGACCCCGACGTTTATTAGGCTCATAATACTTAGTCATCCAATTGACCCTAGTATTATCAACCAAATAAACTCGGTCTCGAGAGATGTATACTTCCCAGAATGCAGTACACATACCTCACAACAAAAGAATGCATCAATTCCATACAACACATAGTACATAAGCAACAAACCGAAGTTAACATTAATATGGAATAGATATTACAAAAGAGAGGCCCTTAGGCCGAATAACAATAGTTACAAAAGATAACAATGAAGCAAAAGTGCCATAAAGATGGCCAAAATAAGAGCCAACCAAAGGTGCCTTTAGCCCACAAGGCAATCGACCGACCGCCAAGCTAGTCGCTCTCCCAACCACAAGACAACTTCAAGAAAAGTAAAGCCCTTTGGGCTCTACCTCCTCTGCAACAAAGTTGTTAAGCAAAGCAAATGAGTACAATAACTTGTTTATTGTACTCGCAAGACCGACGTAAGATAACAGAACTATAATTTAGCTACATGCAAGCTTGATTTAAGTGGATGAGGCTTTGGACTCATTTTAGCATAAAGCAAGTTTCATTTGCAATAACATAGTAGATTGAAAGCAATTTGACAAAGCATTTTTAATTGTTGAAATAACAACGCGATAATAACATAATAACAACAACAAGAACAATCTCGAAGTGACTAACCCAAGTCACCACAACAATAGCATGAACATCCATTCATACCAACCCATCAAGTTTTAATTAAAAGTTTGAGACTAGTCTTGAACGACCTTACCAAGCATGTCCATAACCTAGGACGAGGCTATTCAATAGTTTTATCCTCGCAGGTGTACCACTGCACTCCACACGCCAGACCGTCTTTCCTTTACGCACACTTCGAAGGTGTGCCGCACGGCTAAGTCCTCTGAGACCTTTCCAAAGGATGAATGCTAATTACGAGCTGCACAACCCACGGGAGAAGGAGACATCACACAACCTTCCGGAAGCTAATGCTCCCTCCCACACTATACATATACATTTGTTTTTGAAAACACACCAACCGAGCTCGCCATAATTAACACCTCCTAGAGTACTTAGTCAAGAGGGGTTCCATATGCCCTCGCGTGGTTAGTGCATAAAAGCGCTTGGCTTAGTGACCCAAGTACTCGGTCCTTAGGGACCCAGCATACCACCACATTCCAAAAACCGCACCATCCATCCAATATGCCCAAGTCTAAATCAATCTTTTATTTTCAGCTTTTGATTTTACAATTAATCAAAGCACAAGTGCTGGACATATAGGAGTAATAATCATTTTGAGTGATCAAGACCATCGACTAAGTCGATGATCGCCCAATACTACCGATAGCTAAGCATGTCTAAGCAAAGAGGAAACGCAACTACTAAGTAATAAGAGCTCATCCAACGAGCTTAAACCACAGCGAATAACCTAGGCTCATTGGTAGTAGAGGATAAAGAATTCCTACAGATTATGCGACTATAGGATTACTAACGACATTTAACACAAAGTAGCATGCATACATAGAAGTAAAACAAAGTATTAAGCTCTAAAGTAATGGGACATGATGGGAAATGGTCAAACTGCTTGCCTTGTTGCTGTTGCTCAAATTGTGGCAGAGGGTCGCTCTCGGGATCACCACAAATGTCGAAACCTAACGGAAAAGCGATAGAGAACCGATAAGAACGATGAAAGGCAACAAAGACAGCACAGCAAACGAACTCCAAATACCCTGAATTTTCTACAGCAGCAAGCGGATGATTTTTAGGAAATTTTGCAACAAGAACCAATGGATTTGGATTCTCAATGCAAAAGATATGGGCAAAATAATTCTGCTCAGCCCTAAAAATTACCAAACTGCACTATTCACTAATTTAATTATGAGGCAACATTTTCTAGAAAAGTGGTGAGGCTGAGATTTTTATTGAAAAACCAGCACCTCATGAGATGAATAACACAATTGAGTTCATCTCATTTGGAGCTATTATGCACTTTCTATAATTTTTCAAAAACAAGAACTTGAACAAAATTATAATGCACAAGTCCTCATTTCTATAACAGCAACATGCTCGAACTAATTCTCACAGTGAGTTCATTATTAGAGGAAGCTAACAAAATTGGGTTTACTCACAAATAACCTACAGAGCATTAGTTATGGGTTTTACAAGTTAAACATAAATTTTGAGTGTATATTCAAAGGAGTTTTAAAACCTAGTGGCTAATCTGTGCTCTGAGCTGAACTCAACTTACAATCATTTTTGGATTAAAGTTAAGTTCAAGACAGAGCTAACACAATTTGAATGACCTCAAAAGGATTTAAAACGAAGAAGATATGAAATTCTAAAGTCTATACCTTATTTCAGTCTATAACTAAGACTTCACTGGAATTTCTAAAACTCACAAGGGCATGGGAGGACGTGAGCCACAGATCTCAGATCCAACGGCTCAAGATCTCCCAGGAGAACATCACACACACGCACATGAAGTCCAGAGGTCCTGGACCTCTTAGCAACTCACATGCGCGAGGTGAGGGGGAGGTCGTGGCCGTAGGTGGGAGATCCAACGGACCATAACACGTAAAGGAGGTCGGGAACGGACTGGATCTAAAGGGGAGGTCCTCAGCGGTGAGATCTTCCAAAGGAAGATCTAAACTACCAAGATCTCCCGAGGAAGATCTACATCGTCAGACCTCACGGGGAGGTCTGGGACGGTCCAGATGTTCCAAGGAGGACTTTGATGGTCCAGATCGTCCGAGGGAGGACCTTGACGGTCAAGATCTACCCGGGAGGTCATGAACGGCCGAGAGAACCGAGGGAGGTCCCACGCAGAGATCTAACGTCCGCTGCACCTCCGTGGAGGTGCGGACGGCCACGATAAGCGCAAGGGAGGTCTTGGACGCTCAGATCTCCTGAGGAGGTCTCGACGTCCTGGACTCCAGCCAGCGCGCACGCTTGGACAAGGAGTAAATGCGTTGGACATCAAGGAGGTCGCGTCTTGGGAGGTCTTGCGCACAATAAATGGTGGATTTAAGAACATCAAGACCCAACCAATGATTGCAAGATTGAGCAATTGATGACCGCATTAAACACGGCAAATCTCTGTCCTAAAAAGGACAACGGTGCTGCCGTGTGTCGACAAAGACCCGAAGCTCAAAGATTTGGTCATCGCCGGCGATGTAGACCTCATGGCGAGAACCAAGGACATCCCCTGCAGCGCAATAGTGTTGCGCACACCATGGACTCATTCTCGACAGCGACAACGGTTTTAATCGCCGGGCGAGCCGGAGAGGACAAACACAACCCGCACGGCCAAAATACGAAAATGCAAAATGGAGCTCCGCGCGACAATCAAGCGTGTGCCAAAACTTAAGCTCCGCAACATGCATTCAAGCGGGTGCCAGCATCTAAAGGACTAACAGGAGGTGTACCTGGAGGTCCTAAGGTGCTGGGGAGGTCGTGGAGGTGATGACCGGAGTTGGGGAAGGCAGTGAAGCTTCACAGCCCAAGGCACCAGCTCCAAGCTCGACTTTGTCCTCCTCTGAAAAATGCCCAAACACTTCAAGTTAGGGTTAACTTCCAAGAGGTTTTCAGGAGCAAAAGTGAGCAAGGTTTGAAGGAGGGAGCCACTGGAACCCTTGTCTCACTGAGGAGCTCCAAGGACATTCAACAATGGCAGCCAAGATGGGAGGTGAGTTTGGGGATGAGGAGCTCAGCCACGCACAAGTGCAAGGCTGAGGTCAATTGTGTGCAAAGGAAGCCAAGGAGGATTCTGTGGGTGACTTATAGACTGAGGGTGAAGGTTATGAGCTGGGGCTAAGCTCCATGGTGAGCTTAGCCCACGGGTTGGTCCATGGGGTGGACAAGACATAAAGGTTGACAAGGTGACAAAGTCTTGGTGACCAATGAGGCGGAAAGTCGACCGCATTAAATGCGGTCAAGAAGAGTCTATTATAATGTACCCCAAGGTCAGACACGCATTAATGCACTGCTCAGAGCTCGCATGCGCGCCAGAGGAAGGAGAAGAACAGGGGAGGTCTTGGTGACCGTTGGATAAGACCTGGGAGAGGTCCTAACCATCGGATCCAATTTTTGAACCGTTATGTTTTAAGTGGCTGGGAGGAGGTCCCAGCCACACGATCAAGGGTGGGGAGGTCGTGGCCCTCCGATTTCCTTAATCGAGAAAACGCACGTGAGGAAAAGGGACAGGAGGTCCAAAGCGTTGGATCTCCATCCAACGGTGCGGACCTCCAGTGAGGACTTAACCGCACGCGATCAAAAAGACATGAGGGGAGGTCATGGCCTTTGGATTAAAATCCAAGGGCACTGACCTGATGGGGAGGTCTGATACGCACAAGGTGAAAGGGAGATCTGAGGCCTTGCGCGTAGCGCAAAGGAGGTCTTAGCCCTCCGATTTGAATCTAAGGGCTCTAGAGATGGTCCGAACAGCCCCTTTGATCTCGTGCGTTGAGCAGAGATCCAAAGGTGGAAAAAGATAAGGGAGGTCATGGCCGTGGATTTTCGACCCAAGGGCTATGACCTCAACAAGGCGGGAGGACCTTGCTGCGACAGCCAGAGGAGGTCGTGGCCTTTGGATCTGAACTCAACTGGCCACGACCTCAACAAATAGCTAAAAGGGAGGTCTGTTAGTTAGATTGAGAGGAGGAGGTCGTGACCATGGATTTTGATCCAATGGCTGTGACCTCATCAAGGTGGGATGTAGACTTTGAGGTTTGACACTGTGGAGGTCATGACCGTGGATCTCTGATCCAACGGCTACGACCTCATGTAGGTGGGACGTTTGCTTAGCTTAACAGTGAGGGGAGGTCAAGGCCATGGATCTTGAATCCAAAGGCCAAGACCTCAACAAGGTGGAAGGTGGTTTTTGAGGTTTGATAGCCAGGGGAGGTCAGGGCTGGTTGGGTCTTAATCCAAGGGCCAAGACCTCAACAAGGTGGGAGGTCTTCGCGGTGTTGACCGCGGAGGAGGTCGTGGCTGTTGGATGTAAATCCAACGGCTGCGACCTGATCAAGGTGGAGAGGGAGGTCTGCCGAGGTGCAGACATGGTTGGGCTGGACCAGCTTGAACATGGCTAGCCCAAGGAACAGTGTAGGCTTTTAAATTTAGTTTCTAACAGCTGAGGCTTAACAGAATTGTTTGGGATAGCATTTCAACTCCAAAATTCATGAAATTTTTACAGGAGCTTGTTGATTAAGAAGATTAACCTTACATAAAATTTCCAAAGGTTATTATGCAATGCATTTTTCTCAGGAAATTCATTAAGGTTGTTTAAAGGATTGTTTTGCCTCCAAAAATTATCGACAAGTGTTATAACTCATGATATTTTTCAGAGGGGTCCCACATCAGTTTTTGGACCAAGGGAAAATATTTCCAATTGATTGGCACAAGATTTAAGATGGATGGAAAATGAATTAGACTTTTGGTCAACAAGAGCTTTGTGTTTTTGGATTACACAACTCTTGGACAAGAATCACATGAGATTTTAGGGTTTTTCAAGATGTGAGAAAAAGTTTTAATTTCTACACATATAATTATGCTTGAATAACCCTAATTATACATTTGGGAAGTTACAAAATCTCCCCTTACAAAAATCTCGTCCCGAGATTTGGCTCACTCTCAGAAAGAAAGATGGATAGTCCGCACGAGACGCATCTTCTCTTTCCCAAGTAGCCTCATCCTCTAATGGTTTGACCACTCGAACTTTAAGGAGCTTGATGGTCTTATTCCTTGTCCTTCGCTCAGACTCATCGAGCACGCGAATAGGGTGCTCGCGATAGGTCAAATCTTCCCCGACATCGAGGGTTTCCAACGAGCTTCCTCGGTTGGAACACGGAGGCACTTCTTAAGGTGGGACACATGGAAAACATCATGTACTCCCACAAGTGCAGGTGGCAACTCCAACTTATAGGCAACAGCTCCTTCTTCTCGATAATGCGGTAGGGACCGATATATCGAGGAGCTAACTTGCCCTTGACGCTAAACGTTGATGGCCCTTCAAAGGAGAGACTTTGAGATAAACAAAGTCATTAGGCTCAAAACGTAACTCACGCCGACGGCGGTCCGCATAGCTCTTTTGCTCGATTGAGCTGGCGCAAACGCCACGTAATAATTTGGGCTTGGCGCCGGCCTCATTGATTGAGTCTGGGCCAAAGAGAGGTCTCTCACGGTCTCTCCACAGTTCAACGGGTTCTACACTTTCTCCCGTATAAGGCCTCAAAGGTGCCATGCCGAGACCGGCCTCAAAAACTGTTGTTATAAGAAAACTTCGGCGAATGGCAAGCATTTCTCCCAATGCTTCCCATATGAAAGGACACAAGCACGGCATGTCTTCCAAAACTTGGTTGACCCTCTCGCCCCGACCATCGGTTTGGGGGTGAAATGCCGTCTTTGAAAGCAAGACAGTGCCCATAGCCTCTTGCAAGCTATGCCAAAAACGAGACGTGAAAAGGATCCACGATCCGACACAATCGTTTTCGCACACCGTGCAAACTCACGATGCTTGAGGCGATATAGAGTCTGCGCCAAAAGACCTACCCAAAGTTCGGTCTTGACGGAAGGAAATGTGCCACCTTAGTCAATCGATCGATGATGACCCAAATGGCATCATTCTTCTTCGGGACGGGTAGACCGTGATGAAATCCATTCCGATCGAATCCCACTTCCACTCGTGAATTGGCAAAGGTCAAGCGGCCCAAAGAGACGATGATGCTCGGCCTTGACCGACGACGACACGCGTCGCTTTTCTAACAACGAACTTCGCAATCTCCTCTTCATTCGGGTCCACCAAAATCTCTGGCGGAGATCTTGATACATCTTTGTGGCCCCGGATGAATGGATAAAGGCGAATCATGGGCTTCGGAGGATTAAATTCAAGAATCGTGAGACCTCGACATTTATTAGGCTCATAATACTTAGTCATCCAATTGACCCTAGTATTATCAACCAAATAAACTCGGTCTCGAGAGATGTATACTCCCTGAATGCAAGATACATACCTCACAACAAAAGAATATATCAATTCCATACAACACATAGAACATAAGCAACAAACCGTGGTTAATATTAAAAAAGAATAGCTATTACAAAAGAGAGGCCCTTAGGCCAAATAGCAACAAATAAAAAGATAACAATGAAGCAAAAGTGCCATAAAGATGGCTATAACACAAAGCCAATCAAGGTGCCTTAACCCCTAGGCATCTCGACCGACCGCCAAGCTAGTCGTCAAGAAACAAAGAACACGTGGCACGTAAGTAAGGCTCTTGGAGCTCACCTCGAATCCTCTGCAACAAATTTGTTAAGCAAAGCAAATGAGTACAATAACTTGTTTATTGTACTCGCAAGACCGACGTAAGATAACAGTAACTATAATTTAGCTACATGCAAGCTTTAATTAAGTGGATGGAGCTTTGGACTTACATTTTAGCACAAAGCAAGTTTCATTTGCAATAACATAATAGATTGAAGGCAATTTGATAAAGCATTTTTAATTGTTGAAATACAACGCGATAATAACATAATAACAACAACAAGAACAAACCCGAAGTGACTAACCCTTAGTCACCACAACAATAGCATGAACTCCCGCTCATACCAACCCATCAAGTTTTAATTAAAAGGTTGAGACTAGTCTTGAACGACCTTACCAAGCATGTCCATAACCTAGGACGAGGCTATTCAATAGTTTTATCCTGCAGGGTGTACCAATGTACCCACACGCATGAGATCGCCTTTCCTTTAGGCACACTACCTTTGGTATGCCGCACGGCTAAGTCCTACGAGACATTTCCAATGGACGATGCTAATTACGAGCCAAGAACCCACGGGGACAAGACACATTAGACAGCCTAACCGGTCTGCCAATGCTCCCTCCCAACACCACACACACAGATTTTATTAAAACATACCCACCTACCAGCTCATAATTAACACCTCCCAAAGTACTTAGTCAAGAGAGGTCCCATATCCCCCTCGTGTGGTTAGCACATAAAAGCGCTTGGCTTAGTGACCCAAGTACTCGGTCCTTAGGGACCCGGGCATACCACCACATTCCAAGAACCGCACCACCCATCCAATATGCCCAAGTCTAAATCGACATTTTATTTTCAGTTTTGATTTTACAATTAATCAAAGCACAAGTGCTGGACATATAGGAGGAATAATTATACTTGTGTGATCAAGACCATCGACTATGTCGATGATCGCCCATTACTACCGATAGCTAAGCATGTCTAAGCAGTTTAAACGCAACTACTAAGTGATAAGAGCTCATCCAACGAGCTCAAACCACAGCGAATAACCTAGGCTCATTGGTAGTAGAGGATAACAATTCCTACAGATTATGCAACTATAGGAAAGCTAGCGACATTTAACACAAAGTAGCATGCATACATAGAAGTAAAACAAAGTAGTAAGCTTTAAAGTAATGGGACAATGATGGAAATGGTCAAACTGCTTGCCTTGCTGCTGGTCACTTTGTTGCGGAGGGTCGCTTATGGATCACCACAAATGTCGAAACCTAACGGAAAAACGATAAAGAACCGATAAGAACGATTTAAAAACAACAAGACAGCACAGCAAACGAACTCCAAATTCTCTGAAATTTCTACAGCAGTAAGAGGGTGATTTTAGGAATTTAGCAACAAGAACCAATGGATTTGGATTCTTAATGCAAAAGTTATGAGCAAAACAATTCTGCTCAGCCCTGAAAATACCAAACTGCACTATTCACTAATTTAATTATGAGGCAACAATTTCTAGAAAAGTGGTGAGGCTGAGATTTTTACTGTGAAACCAGCACCTCATGAGATGAATAACACAATTGAGTTCATCCCATTTGGAGCTATATTGCACTTTCTATAATTTTTCAAAAACAAGAACTTGAACAAAATTATAATGCACAAGTCCTTATTTCTATAACAGCAATATGCTCAAATCTAATTTTTACAGTGAGTTCATTAATAGAGGAAGCTAACAAAGTTGGTCTCATTCAAAAATAACGTACAGAACATTAGTTATGGGTTTTACAAGTTAAACCTAAATTTTGAGTGTATTATCCAAAAGGAGTACTAAAACCTATGGCAAAACTGTGCTCTGGAGCTGAACTCAACTTACAACCATTTTTGGATTAAAGTCGAGTTCAAGATAGAGCTAACACAACTTGAATGACCTCATTTGGATTTAAGAAGAAAAAGATATGAAATTTTAAAGTTTATACCTTATTCTATTTATTATTAAGACTTTACTGGCATTTCAACACTCACAAAGACATGGGAGGTCGTGAGCCACAGATCTCGAGATCTAACGGCTCGAGACCTCCCAGAGAACAACACACATGCACATGGGAGGTCCAGAGGTCTCCGACCTCCTAACCACGCACATGCGCGAGGTGAGGGGAGGTCATGGCCGAGATGGAAGATCTAACGGACCACAACATGGAAGGGAGGTCCGAACGGACCAGATTAAAGGGAGGTCCTCAACGCCGCTGCACCTCCAGGAGGTCTCGACGGCTAAGATTGCGCCAAGGAGGTCTTGGACGCCCAGATCTCCTTGGAGGAGGTCCGGATGTCCAGATCAAATAGCTAGAATTAGCGCACGACACGCACGCCGCTATGGACAAGAGATTAAATGCGCGGGACCACGAGGAGGTCCGCATGGAGGAGTTAATGGCGCAATAAATGGTGGATTTAAGACAGTTAAGACACACCAAATGAATTCAATGATGGGAGCAATGATAAGCGATTAACTCGGTGGATCTTTTGTCCTAAAACGACAACGACGCTGTCGTTGCGTCCGACAAAACCCGTGTTCAAATATTTGGTTCTCGCGGCGATGTAGACCTCGCGGCGAGATCCAATGGTACCGCGGTTCGCAATAACCACGCGCACTCCAACGGACCTCTCTCAACGGCAATGACGGTTTTGAACGCGGCGAGCCGAGAGGACAGAGGTGACCAAGACGGCAAAACCGAAAAGCAAAAATGAGCTCCATGCGACAAACAAGCTTATGCCAAACTAAAGCTCCGCGAGATCATTCAAGGGTGCCAAGATCTAAAGGACTAACAGGGCTTACCCGATGGTCCTAAGGTGCCGGGAGGTCGTGGAGGTGGTGGCGGAGTTGGGGAAGACAGGGCTCCACGGCCAAAGCTCCAGCCTTCAAGCCCGACTTTGTCCTCCTCCTCAAAAGCGCCCAAACAAACTAAGTTAGGGTTAACTTCCAGAGGTTTGGGGAGCACAAAATGAACGAGGGTGGAAGAGGGAGCCACGGAACCCTTGAGCTACCGAGATGCTCCAAGGACATCAACAATGGCACCACTAGTGAGGTGAGTGAGTGTTAGTGGAGGAGGAGCTCACCACGCACAAAGTGCAAGGCCGAGGTCAATTAGGTGCAAAGGAAGCCAAGGGAGGCTTCAAGGGTACTTTATAACCTGATTGAAGGTGATGAGTGGGGCTAAGCTCCATGGTGAGCTTAGCCCACTGGCCGGTCCATGAGGTGGACAAGACATGGGGCCGACAAGGGCAGTGCTCTGCTTGACTCGAGAGGCTAAAAGTCGACCAAGATTAAATGCGGTCAAGAAAGAGTCATGAAATGTACCCCAAGGTCGACACATAATAAATGCATCGCCGAGCTTGCCCGCGCCAGAGGAAGGAGAAGAACAGGGAGGACTTTATGGCCGCTGGATAAGACCCGGGAGAGGTCCTAACCATCGGATCCTATTTTGAACCGTTAAGTTTTAAGTGGCCGGGAGGAGGTCCCACCACACGATCAAGGGCGAGGAGGTCGTGGCCTCCGATCTCCTTAACGTGAAAACGCGACGTGAGGAAATGGACAGAGGTCCAAAGCGTTGATCTCCATCCAACGTCGCGGACCTCCGCTTGGGACTTAACTGCACGCGAACATAAGAGATCGAGGGGAGGTCATGGCCTTTGGATGCAAATCCAAGGGCATGGACCTCATCAAGGCGGAGGACCTTGTCTGTAATATGCCAGAGGAGGTCGTGGCCTTTGGATGTAAATCCAACGGCCACGACCTCAAGTGAGTACAAAGGAGGTCGAGCGGTTGGATGTAAACCAACAAATGATGACCTCGCCAAGGTGGAAGGTGGTTTTGAGGTTGATAACCATGGGAGGTCGAGGCCGGTTGGATCTTAATCAAGGGCCAAGACCTCAACAAGGCGGAGGTCTTTGGGATTTAACGCATGGGGAGGTCATGACCGTGGATCTTTGATCCAGCGGTCAGTGACTCGATGAGGTGGGGAGGTCTTAATCGAGAACGTTTGAGGAGGAGGTCGTGGTCGTTGGATGTAAATCCAACGGCCACGACCTCAACTAAATGCAAAGAGGGTCTTACGCCAGTAACGCGGGAGGCGGGAGGTCCTAAGCAAGGTTGACTGAGAGGAGGTCGTGGCGGTTGGATGTAGATCCAACACCACGACTGATCAAGGTGGAGATGAGGTCTCACGAGGTGCAGACATGGTTGGGCCGACCGACTTTGAACATGGCTAGCCCAAGGAACAAGCAGGTGGTTTTAAATTTTGTTTCTACAACTGAGACTTTGCCAAATTGTTTGGGCTAGCAAATGAACTCCAAATTTGATGAAATTTTAACTGGAGCTAGCTGACAACATGATTAACCTTACATAAATTTTCCAGAGGTTATTATGCAATGCATTTTTCTCAGGAATTTCATTAAGGTTGTTCAATGATTCATTTTACCTCCAAAATTATCAAACTAGTTTTACAACTTGTGATATTTTTCAGAGGGTCCCACCTCAGTTTTAGGACCAAGGAAGATACTTTCCAATTGTTTGGCACAAGATTTGAGAGAATTGGAAAATGAATTTGACTTTTGGTCAACAAGAGCTTTGTGTTCTTGGTTTACACAACTCTTGGACAAGAATTACATGAGATTGTAAGGGTTTTCAAGTTGTGAGAAAAAGTTTTAATTTCTACACATATAATTATACTTGAATAACCCTGATTATACATTTGGGATGTTACAAAATCTCCCCCTACAGAAATCTCGCCCCGAGATTTGGCTCACTCAGAAAGAAGGATGGATAGTCCGCACGCAGACGCATCTTCTCTTTCCCAAGTAGCCTCATCCTCGTAATGGTTTGACCACTCGAACTTTAAGGAACTTGATGGTCTTATTCCTTGTCCTTCGCTCAGACTCATCGAGCACGCCGAACAGGTGCTCGCGATAGGTCAAATCGGGTTGACATCGAGAGTTTCAACAGAGCTTCCTCGGTTGGAACACGGAGGCACTTCTTAAGCTGGGACACATGAAAACATCATGTACCCCTCAAGTGCAGCCGGCAACTCCAACTTATAGGCAACAGCTTCCTTCTTCTCGATAACGCGTAGGGACCGACATATCGAGGAGCCAACTTGCCCTTGACGCCAAACGTTGATGGCCCTTCAAAGGAGAGACTTTGAGATAAACAAAGTCATTAGGCTCAAAACGTAACTCACGCCGACGGCGATCCGCATAGCTCTTTTGCTCGATTGAGTCAGGCGCAAACGCCACGAATAAGCCGAACTTGGCGCCGGCCTCATTGATTGAGTCCGCCAAAGAGAGGTCTCTCACCGTCTCTCGACAGTTCAACGGGTCCTACACTTTCTCCCGTGATAAGGCCTCAAATGGTGCCATGCCGAGACCGGCCTCGAAAAGTCGTTGTTATAAGAAAACTTCGCGAATGGCAAGTATTTCTCCCAATGCTTCCCATAGAAAGGACACAAGCACGAAGCATGTCTTCCAAAACTTGGTTGACCCTCTCGGTCCGACCATCGTTTGAGGGTGAAATGTGTGCTAAAAGCAAGATGAGTGCCCATAGCCTCTTGCAAGCTATGCCAAAACGAGACGTGAAAAGGATCCACGATCCGACACGATCGTCTTCGCACACCGTGCAAACTCACGATGCGGGCGATGTAGAGCTTCGCCAAAAGACCTACCCAAGGTCGGTCTTGACGGAAGAAAATGTGCCACCTTAGTCAATCGATCGATGACGCACCCAAATGGCATCATTCTTCTTCGGGATGTGGGTAGACCGTGATGAAATCCATTCCGATCGAATCCCACTTCCACTCAGAATTGGCAAAGGTCAAGCCCAAAGAGACGCCGATGCTCGGCCTTGACACGACGACACACGCCGACTCTAAGAACGAACTCGCGATTTCCCTCTTCATTCGGGTCCACCAAAATCTCAAAGTGAGATCTTGATACATCTTTGTGGCCCCGGATGAATGGATAAAGGCGAATCATGGGCTTCATGGAGGATCAAATTCGCAACTCCATGTCCTTTGGAACCACAAGGCGTTCTAACCTCACAACACCATGCTCATCCTCGAAAAGCACTTGGTCGTTCCGCCTTGACATTTGCCTTAATGTGGCTCACTCCCAAACCGATCACGAGCGGACTTGATCCGATCCACCAAGGTTGGTTGCACAACCATGGCAGCGAGAAATCCATGCTCAACTATCTCCAAGTTGAGACGCTGGAATGCTTCGAGAAGAGAGGGCTAATGCTCCTTGAGCACTAAGGCATTACAATGCGCTTATGCGATTAAGCGCATCAAGAATCTACATTAGCCTTGCCCGGATGGTAGTGAATACCCATATCATAGTCCTTGATCAATTCCAACCATCTCCTTTGCCCGAGGTTCAGTCGGGTTGGGTGAACAAGTACTTGAGGCTTTTGTGATCCGAATACACTTCACAACGACACCGATTAGGTAATGTCGCCAAATCTTAAGTGCATGAATCACAGCACCAACTCCAAATCATGAGTAGGGTAGTTGAGTTCATGAGGTCTCAATTGTCTTGATGCATAGGCCACTACCTTGCCTTCTTGCATAAGGACACAACCGAGGCCTCGACGAGAAGCATCGCAAAAGATATCGAAGCTTCGATGGATATCGTGAAGAACAAGAACAGAGCGGTGGTCAAACGCTTCTTGAGTATTTGGAAACTTTCTCACACTCAGCGGACCACAAGAACTTCTTGTCCTTCTTGAGCAACTCCCACATCGGCCATGATCTTGGAGAAGTTCTCGATAAAGCGACGATAATATCCCGCTAAACCGAGAAAACTCCGCACATCGGTGACCGAAATAGGCTGACTCCATGAAAGAACATCGCTGACCTTGCTAGGATCAACGGCTACGCCTCCTGCTGAAAGAATATGGCCTAAGAAAGCCACTTCCTTCAACCAGAATGCACACTTGCTGAACTTCGCGTACAGCTGGTGCTCACGTAGCTTGCCTAACACAAGCCTCAGATGCTGATCATGTTCCTCATCGTCCTTGGAATAGATAAGAATATCATCGATGAAGACCACGACAAACTTATCCAAATACTCCATGAATACCGAATTCATGAGATTCATGAACAAGGCAGAGCATTGGTTGTTTAATGACATGACAAGATACTCATACAAGCCATAGCGTAGTAGAGAATGTCGTTTTGGAATATCCTCAGTCGAATACTTAACCTCGATGATATCCCACTCTCAAATCAATCTTGGAGAAAACTCGAGCTCCAGTTAATTGATCAAAGAGATCGCCAATGCGGGCAATGGATACTTGTTCTTTATCATCACTTCATTAAGTGGGCGGTAATCAACGACATGCGTAAAGTACCGCCCTTCTTCTTTACGAAGATTCTTTGGACAACCCCAAGGAGATGAGCTAGGCGGATGAAACCCTTCTCTTGCAGCTCGCTTAATCGCTTCTTCAACTCCACCAACTCGCTCGGTGGCATCCGATAAGGCCTCTTTGAGATAGGGCGTACAGGGAGCCAACTCAATGACAAACTCGAGGTCTCGAACGGTGGCATCCTCGAAGATCAGCGGAAAGACATCAACAAAGTCACAAACTGTTGGGACTTCGCTAATATCTAGAGCGGGCTTCGCTTCAAGCGCGAAGAGATGAGGATCTAGCAGCTTCGGTGAGAAGCAAACCTGCTCACCGGAAGAACTAGACAGAGAGATGAGCTTCCTGGCGCAATCGATTTGTCCCATGTGCTGAGACAGCCAATCCATGCCAAGAATCACATCTAGACTCGCTGAATGGAGAAGGATAAGGTTTGCTAAGAACCCCACGCCGATCTCGATAGGACATCCCTACACTCAATCTCAGCTCTCAACTCCGAACCAGAGAGCGAATGAGAAGGGACCGACAATGGAGAGGAAAGAAGCTCTCCAACAAAGAGCAAAAGACTCGTAAACAAAGGAATGAGATGCTCTGAATCAAACAAAACAAAGAGCGGGATGAGAGTTAATGTAAAGTGCACCTAGCACGACGCCGGGTGCCTCCCGAGCCTCCTCTGCGGTGATGGCGTTGACGCGACCACTACCCACGCCTTGGGTAGCCGGATGATCTTCCGTCCCGAGATGCACCACCTCGACCCGCCCTCCATTAGGACGAGGGGTCGCTCTCGCCTTCTTAGGGCATTGGTTCGCATAATGCCCCTTTCGTTGCATGAGAAACATGTGACCCCGCACTGGGTTGCGGGGGCCGCTCACGACTCGCAGTGCACGGATCGACACGACTCGCGAAGGACGAGGAAGGAGGCAAGGTGACCTCGGGCGCCAAGAATGAGAGTGGTACTTCGAGACCGCCTCAAACGAGGGGGAAGAATCTGGCCCGAAGTCTTATAGGTCTCCCACTTGCGCTATGGAATCCATAAGCTCCCGAGCCGCATGCTCAAGAACGATGGCCTTGTCGACCAAGGTCTGAAAATCGTGAAAGTCGGCAATGGATAGCTTGTCCTTCACTCCTCGGACAAGCCGCTACTGAACTTGGCCTCGCTTGGCCATATCAAGGCCACATCCTCGGGAGCATAACGAGCCGATGGTTGAACTCGTACACATACTCCATGATCGAAGCTACGCCTTGCTTGAGCAAGAAGAAACTCCCGCTTCTTGATCTCCATCAAGCCGGCAGGATGTGAGCCCGACGGAAGGCAAGACTGAAACTCCTCCCAAGAGACGGTGTGGTCTACGGGCTGCATGGCGAGATAGCTCTCCCACCAGACAAAGCCGCACCTCAAGCCGGTGCGATGCGAACAGCGCCTTCTCGTGCTCCTCGCGCTGCGCTATGCGGCTTACGCCCACAAGACGGCCAATCGTCTGCGATCCAAAGGGTCCTCGCACCGAGAAAAGGTAGGGGCCGAGTACGGCGAACTCAAGAAGACCCCCACGAGGCCGATGGGCATTCCTCGCCCAGATCCCAAGCTCCGGTAAGCAAGCAGTGGTGTTGCGCGATGACGCCCAAGAGAACTCTCTGTCATCCGCGCGGTTGCGCTCAATCAAGAAGGACCTCGGCCATGGTCGGAGGAGGAGGAAGCTCCTCGTCCGCACCAGCCGATCGCCTTGGCCGCACGAAAAGGCCCGCCATCCTGTTACAAGAAATTTTGGTTAGCAACTAGACCCAAAAACTAAGCCTTAAAGAAAACAAAAGCGATCGACTAGGGAATGAAGATCACCCTAAACGAAAAGCCAAAACAACGAGTAATTAAACTTTAAAAGCTTCTAAAAGACTCTACAAACAGCCAAGAAACACCAAAAGCAAGGTTCAACTTCTCAACTCAACTAACCCGTATTGAATGAACGAGTAATTGATCGAAGATTACAAATCAGATTGTAAGATGAGATCTAAAACTATTAGAGAGCAAGGTTAAGGCAGCTAAATAAGTGTTAGATACTTAGCTAACTAGTATCACATCTTACCCTTTTATTCCCACAAGTTTTAGTTGATTAGCCTCTCATTTTCTACCTCATTTACTAGCTTAAGCATTGCTGCCCTAAAATGCTTGCTTGCTGTCCAGAATTTTCAGATTTGAGTTTCGCCTTCAAATACTTCTATTCTTCACCAAGAAGGTAGCCAAGACATCAATTTAGAACTCTCATATGTTACCCAAAACCCAATTAATCGATAATGACTATTTTGTAGAAGAGAAGAGAGGAAAACAACTTTCAAAACTCAAATTAGAGTGAGATGAGAAGAGAAAGCTAAGGTAGATGAGGAGTAAAATCTGAGAATTTTCTTAAGCTTTCAAATCTCGTTTATACTTTGAAAATAGGTTTTCCAAAATATCTTAAAGATTTACCAAGCTTGTGTTACTACGGTCATAACGGCTCGATACCAACTTTTAGAGACCCCGACATTTATTAGGCTCATAATACTTAGTCATCCAATTGACCCTAGTATTATCAACCTAATAAACTCGGTCTCGAGAGATGTATACTCCCGAATGCAAGATACATACCTCACAACAAAAGAATATATCAATTCCATACAACACATAGAACATAAGCAACAAACCGAAGTTAATATTAAAAAAGAATAGCTATTATAAAAGAGAGGCCCTTAGGCCAAATAGCAACAAATAAAAAGATAACAATGAAGCAAAAGTGCCATAAAGATGGCTATAACACAAAGCCAATCGGTGTGCCTTAACCCCTAGGCATCTCGACCGACCGCCAAGCTAGTCGTCAAGAAACAAAGAACACGTGGCATGTAAGTAAGGCTCTTGGAGCTCACCTCCGCCCTCTCGCAACAAATTTGTTAAGAAGCAAATGAGTACAATAACTTGTTTATTGTACTCGCAAGACTGACGACGTAAGATAATGTAACTATAATTTAGCTACATGCAAGCTTTAATTAAGTGGATGGAGCTTTGGACTTACATTTTAGCACAAAGCAAGTTTCATTTGCAATAACATAATAGATTGAAGGCAATTTGATAAAGCATTTTTAATTGTTGAAATACAACGCGATAATAACATAATAACAACAACAAGAACAAACACTCGAAGTGACTAACCCTTAGTCACCACAACAATAGCATGAACTCCCGCTCATACCAACCCATCAAGTTTTAATTAAAAGGTTGAGACTAGTCTTGAACGACCTTACCAAGCATGTCCATAACCTAGGACGAGGCTATTCGAATAGTTTTATCCCTGCAGGGGTGTACCAATGTACCCACACGCCAGACCGCCTTTCCTTTAGGCACACTACCTTTGGTATGCAAGCACGGCTAAGTCCTACGAGACATTTCCAATGGACGATGCTAATTACGAGCAAGAACCCACGGGACAAGACACATTAGACAGCCTAACCGGTCCGCCAATGCTCCCTCCCAACACCACACACACAGATTTTATTAAAACATACCCACCAACCAGCTCATAATTAACACCTCCCAAAGTACTTAGTCAAGAGAGGTCCCATATCCCCTCGTGTGGTTAGCACGCAAAAGCGCTTGGCTTAGTGACTCAAGTACTCGGTCCTTAGGGACCCGCATACCACCACATTCCAAGAACCGCACCACCCATCCAATATGCCCAAGTCTAAATCGACATTTTATTTTCAGTTTTGATTTTACAATTAATCAAAGCACAAGTGCTGGACATATAGGAGGAATAATTATGCTTGTGTGATCAAGACCATCGACTATGTCGATGATCGCCCATTACTACCGATAGCTAAGCATGTCTAAGCAGTTTAAACGCAACTACTAAGTGATAAGAGCTCATCCAACGAGCTCAAACCACAGCTAATAACCTAGGCTCATTGGTAGTAGAGGATAACAATTCCTACAGATTATGCAACTATAGGAAAGCTAGCGACATTTAACACAAAGTAGCATGCATACATAGAAGTAAAACAAAGTAGTAAGCTTTAAAGTAATGGGACAATGATGGAAATGGTCAAACTGCTTGCCTTGCTGCTGGTCACTTTGTTGCGGAGGGTCGCTTATGGATCACCACAAATGTCGAAACCTAACGGAAAAACGATAAAGAACCGATAAGAACGATTTAAAAACAACAAGACAGCACAGCAAACGAACTCCAAATTCTCTGAAATTTCTACAGCAGTAAGAGGGTGATTTTAGGAATTTAGCAACAAGAACCAATGGATTTGGATTCTTAATGCAAAAGTTATGAGCAAAACAATTCTGCTCAGCCCTGAAAATACCAAACTGCACTATTCACTAATTTAACTATGAGGCAACAATTTCTAGAAAAGTGGTGAGGCTAAGATTTTTACTGTGAAACCAGCACCTCATGAGATGAATAACACAATTGAGTTCATCCCATTTGGAGCTATATTGCACTTTCTATAATTTTTCAAAAACAAGAACTTGAACAAAATTATAATGCACAAGTCCTTATTTCTATAACAGCAATATGCTCAAATCTAATTTTTACAGTGAGTTCATTAATAGAGGAAGCTAACAAAGTTGGTCTCATTCAAAAATAACCTACAGAACATTAGTTATGGGTTTTACAAGTTAAACCTAAATTTTGAGTGTATTATCCAAAAGGGAGTACTAAAACCTATGGCAAAACTGTGCTCTGGAGCTGAACTCAACTTACAACCATTTTTGGATTAAAGTCAAGTTCAAGATAGAGCTAACACAACTTGAATGACCTCATTTGGATTTAAGAAGAAAAAGATATGAAATTTTAAAGTTTATACCTTATTCTGTTTATTATTAAGACTTTACCGCATTTCAACACTCACAAAGACATGGGAGGTCGTGAGCCACAGATCTCGAGATCTAACGGCTCGAGACCTCCCAGAGAACAACACACATGCACATGGGAGGTCCAGAGGTCTGGACCTCCTAACCACGCACATGCGCGAGGTGAGGGAGGTCATGGCCGTAGATGGAAGATCTAACGGACCACAACATGGAAGGGAGGTCCGGAACGGACCAGATTAAAAGGGGAGGTCCTCAACGTCACAGACCTCCAGGGAGGTCTGGACGGCTAAGATTGCGCCAAGGAGGTCTTGGACGCTCCAGATCTCCTTGGAGGAGGTCGGATGTCCAGATCGGCGCTAGAATTAGCGCACGACACGCACGCGCTATGGACAAGAGATTAAATGCGCGCGGGACCACGAGGAGGTCCGCGCGCGGGAGGAGTTAATGGCGCGCGATAAATGGTGGATTTAAGACAGTTAAGACACACCAAATGAATTCAATGATGGGAGCAATGATAAGCGATTAACTCGGTGGATCTTTTGTCCTAAAACGACAACGACGCTGTCGCTGCGTCCGACAAAACCCGTGTTCAAATATTTGGTTCTCGCCGGCGATGTAGACCTCGCGGCGAGATCCAATGGTACCGCGGTTCGCAATAACCACGCGCACACCAACGGACCTCTCTCAACGGCAATGACGGTTTTGAACGCCATGAGCCGAGAGGACAGAGGTGACCAAGACGGGCAAAACCGAAAAAGCAAAAATGAGCTCCATGCGACAAACAAGCTTATGCCAAACTAAAGCTCCGCGAGATCATTCATAAGGGTGCAAAGATCTAAAGGACTAACAGGGCTTACCCGATGGTCCTAAGGTGCCGGGAGGTCGTGGAGGTGGTGGCCGGAGTTGGGGAAGACAGGGCTCCACTACCAAAGCTCCACTTCAAGCCCGACTTTGTCCTCCTCTGAAAAGCGCCCAAACAAACTAAGTTAGGGTTAACTTCCAGAGGTTTGGGGAGCACAAAATGAACGAGGGTGGAAGAGGGAGCCACGGGAACCCTTGAGCTACCGAGATGCTCCAAGGACATCAACAATGGCAGCCACTAGTGAGGTGAGTGAGTGTTAGTGGAGGAGGAGCTCAGCCACGCACAAAGTGCAAGGCTGAGGTCAATTGTGTGCAAAGGAAGCCAAGGGAGGCTTCCAAGGGTACTTTATAACCTGATTGAAGGTGATGAGCTGGGGCTAAGCTCCATGGTGAGCTTAGCCCACGGGCTGGTCCATGAGGTGGACAAGACATGGGGCTGACAAGGGGGCAGGCTCGGGCTTGACCTGAGAGGCTAAAAGCTGACCTGCATTAAATGCGGGTCAGCAAAGAGCTGTTGAAGTGTACCCCAAGGTCAGACACGCAATAAATGCACTGCTCAGAGCTTGCCCGCGCGCCAGAGGAAGGAGAAGAACAGGGGAGGACTTTATGGCCGTTGGATAAGACCTGGGAGAGGTCCTAACCATCGGATCCTATTTTGAACCGTTAAGTTTTAAGTGGCTGGGAGGAGGTCCCAGCCACACGATCAAGGGCGAGGAGGTCGTGGCCCTCCGATCTCCTTAACGTGAAAACGCACGTGAGGAAATGGACAGGAGGTCCAAAGCGTTGATCTCCATCCAACAGTGCGGACCTCCGGTTGGGACTTAACTGCACGCGAACATAAGAGATCGAGGGGAGGTCATGGCCTTTGGATGCAAATCCAAGGGCATGGACCTCATCAAGGCGGAGGACCTTGTTTGTAATATTTTGCCAGAGGAGGTCGTGGCCTTTGGATGTAAATCCAACGGCTACGACCTCAAGTGAGTACAAAGGGAGGTAAGGAGCGGTTGGATGTAAATCCAACAGCGATGACCTCGCCAAGGTGGAAGGTGGTTTTTGAGGTTGGATAACCATGGGAGGTCAGGGCCGGTTGGATCTTAATCCAAGGGCCAAGACCTCAACAAGGCGGGAGGTCTTTGGGATTTAACGCACAGGGGAGGTCATGACCGTGGATCTTTGATCCAGCGGCTGTGACCTGATGAGGTGGGGAGGTCTTAACTGAGAACGTTTGAGGAGGAGGTCGTGGCTGTTGGATGTAAATCCAACGGCTACGACCTCAACTAAATGCAAAGAGGGGTCTTACGGCCAGGTAACGCGGGGAGGTGGGGAGGTCCTAAGCAAGGTTGACCTGAGAGGAGGTCGTGGCGGTTGGATGTAGATCCAACAGCTACGACCTGATCAAGGTGGAGATGAGGTCTGCTGAGGTGCAGACATGGTTGGGCTGGACCAGCTTTGAACATGGCTAGCCCAAGGAACAGTGCAGGGTTTTAAATTTTGTTTCTACAGCTGAGACTTTGCCAAATTGTTTGGGCTAGCAAATGAACTCCAAATTTGATGAAATTTTAACTGGAGCTAGCTGACAACATGATTAACCTTACATAAATTTTCCAGAGGTTATTATGCAATGCATTTTTCTCAGGAATTTCATTAAGGTTGTTCAATGATTCATTTTACCTCCAAAAATTATCAAACTAGTTTTACAACTTGTGATATTTTTCAGAGGGGTCCCACCTCAGTTTTAGGACCAAGGAAGATACTTTCCAATTGTTTGGCACAAGATTTGAGAGAATTGGAAAATAAATTTGACTTTTGGTCAACAAGAGCTTTGTGTTCTTAGTTTACACAACTCTTGGACAAGAATTACATGAGATTGTAAAGGTTTTCAAGTTGTGAGAAAAAGTTTTAATTTCTACACATGTAATTATACTTGAATAACCCTGATTATACATTTGGGATGTTACAGCAACTCCATGTCCTTTGGAACCACAAGGCGTTGCCCGAACCTTACGACGCCATGCTCATCCTCAGAGAAGCACTTGGTCGTTCCGTTCTTGACATTTGCCTTAATGTGGCTCACTCCCAAATCCGACTGCTGAGCGGACTTGATCCGATCCACCAAGGTTGGTTGCACAACCATGGCAGTGAGAGATCCATGCTCAACTATCTCCAAGTTGAGACGCTGGAATGCCTCGAGAAGAGAGGGCGAATGCTCCTTGAGCACTAAGGCATTACAATGCGCTTTGCGATTAAGCGCATCCAAGAATCTACATTAGCCTTGCCCGGATGGTAGTGAATACCCATATCATAATCCTTGATCAACTCCAACCATCTCCTTTGCCTGAGGTTCAGGTCAGGTTGGGTGAACAAGTACTTGAGGCTTTTGTGATCCGAATACACTTCACAACGACCGATTAGGTAATGTCGCCAAATCTTAAGTGCATGAATCACAAAGACCAACCCAAATCATGAGTAGGGTAGTTGAGTTCATGAGGTCTCAATTGCCTTGATGCATAGGCCACTACCTTTCCTTCTTGCATAAGGACACAACCGAGGCCTCGACGAGAAGCATCGCAAAAGATATCGGCTGCGATGGATATCGTGAAGAACAAGAACGGAGCGTGGTCAAACGCTTCTTGAGTATATGGAAACTTGCCATGCAAGCATCGCACCACAAGAACTTCTTGTCCTTCTTGAGCAACTCCGTCATCGGCCCAGCGATCTTGGAGAAGTTCTCGATAAAGCGGCGATAATATCTCGCTAAACCAAGAAAGCTCGCACGCCGGTGACCGAAGTGGGCGGGCTCCATGAAAGAACATCGGTGACCTTGTTAGGATCAATGACTCGCCCCGCCGAAAGAATATGGCCTAAGAAAGCCACTTCCTTCAACCGAACGCACACTTGTTGAACTTGGCAGTCTGTTTGGTGCTCACGTAGCTTGCCTAACACAAGCTTCAGATGCTCGGCATGTTCCTCATCGTTCTTGGAATAGATAAGAATATCATCGATGAAGACCACGACAAACTTATCCAAATACTCCATGAATACCGAATTCATGAGGTTCATGAACAAGGCAGAGCATTGGTTGCGAACGACATGACAAGGTGTACTCATACAAGCCGTAGCGAGTAGAGAACGCCGTCTTTGGAATATCCTCGGGCGAATCCGAACTCGATGATATCCCTCTCTCGATCAATCTTGGAGAAAACTCGAGCTCCGGTTAATTGATCAAGAGATCGCCGATGCGGGCAAAGGATACTTGTTCTCATCATCACTTCATTAAGTGGGCGATAATCGACGACATGCGCAAAGTACCGCCCTTCTTCTTTACGAAGATTGCCGGACAACCCCAAGGAGATGAGCTAGGCGAATGAAACCCTTCTCTTGCAGCTCACTTAATCGCTTCTTCAATTCTACCAACTCGCTCGGTGGCATCCGATAAGGCCTCTTTGAGATAGGGGCGGTACCAGGAGCCAACTCAATGACAAACTCGAGGTCTCGAATGGGTGGCATCCCTAGAAGATCAGCGGGAAAGACATCAACAAAGTCACAAACTGTTGGGACTTCGCTAATATCTAGAGCGGGCTTCGCTTCAAGCGCGAAGAGATGAGGATCTAGCAGCTTTCATGAGAAGCTTAACCCGCTCACGGAGGGACTAGATAGAGAGATGAGCTTCTGGCGCAATCGATTTGCCCCATGTCTTTGGGACAACCAATCCAAGCCAAGAATCACGTCAAGACTCATGAATGGAGAAGGATAAGGTTTGCTAAGAAACCTACCCTTCGATCTCGATAGGAACATCCTTACACTCGATTCAGCTCTCAACTCCAACCGGAGAGCGAATGAGTAGGGACCGACAATGGAGAGAAAAGAAGCTCTCCGACAAGAAAGAAAAGACTCGTAAACAAATGAATGAGATGCTCCTGAATCAAACAAAACAAAGAGCGGGATGAGAGTTAATGAAAGTGTACCTAGCACGACGCCGGTGCCTCGAGCCTCCTCTGCGGTGATGGCGTTGACACGACCACTACCCACGCCTTGGGTAGCCGGACGATCTTCCGGTCCGCGATGCTCCACCTCCGCCCGCGTCCTCCATTAGGACGAGGGCCGCTCTGTCTTCTTAGGGCATTGGTTCGCATAATGCCCCTCCCGTTGCATGAGAAACATGTGACCCGGCGGCCACTGGTTGCGGGGCCGCTCTGCTGACTCAGAGGTGCACGGATCGAGACACGGCTGCGAAGGGCGACGAGGAACGGGCAGTGACCTCGGGGCGCCAAGAGTGAGAGTGGTACCCGAGATCGCCTCAAGCGGGACGGAAGAATCGCCTCGATGACTTATGGGCCTCCCACTTGCGCTATGGAGTCCATAAGCTCTCGAGCCGCATGCTCAGTGACAATGGCCTTGTCGACCAAGGTCTGAAAATCAGGAAAGTCGACAATGGATAGCTTGTCCTTCAGCTCCTCAGACAAGCCACGCCTGAACTTGGCCTGCTTAGCCATATCAGTGGCCACATCCTCGTGAGCATAACGAGCTAGATGGTTGAACTCAGAGACATACTCCATGATCGAAGCTACGCCTTGCTTGAGCGCAAGAAACTCCTCGCTTGATCTCCATCAAGCCGGCAGGATGTGAGCCCGTCGGAAGGCAAGACGGAACTCCTCCCAAGAGACGGTGTGATCCACGGGCTGCATGGCGAGAAAGTTCTCCCACCATGACAAGGCTGCACCTCCACCGGTGCGATGCAAATAGCGCTTCTCGTGCTCCCTGGCTCTGCGCTATCTTGAGCTTCGCCAACCAAACGGCCAATCGCTCAGATCGAGCGGGTCCTCGACCGGAAAAGGTAGGGGCTGAGTACGGCGAACTCCGCGAGTCCTCCACGCGGCCGATGGGCATTCCTCGCCCGAGATCTCAAGCTCCGGTAAGTCGCGGTGGTGTTGCGCGATGACGCCCAAGAGAACTCTCCGGTCATCCGCGGTTGCGCCGATCTCAAGAAGAACCTCGCCATGGTCGGAGGAGGAGGAAGCTCGTCCGACCAGCCGATCGCCTTGGCCGCTACGAAAAGGCCCGCCATCTGTTATAAGGAATTTTTGGTTAGCAACTGGACCCGAAAACAAAGCCTTAAAGAAAGCAAAAGTGATCGACTACGGGAATGGAATATCACCCCAAACGAAAGCCAAAATCAGCGGTTATTTAAACTTTAAAAGGCTTCTAAAAGACTCTAAAAACAGCCAAGAAACACCAAACGCAAAGCTCAACTTCTCAACTCAACTAACCCGTATTGAATGAACGAGTAATTGGTCGAGAAGATCAAAAATCAGATTGTAGGGTGAGAGCTAATGCTACTAAAGAGCAAGGTTAAATCAGCGAAATAAGTGTTAGATACTTAGCTAACTAGTATCACATCTTACCCTTTTATTCCCACAAGTTTTAGTTGATTAACCTCTCATTATCTATCCTAATTAGAAACCCTTGAGACTGCTGTCCGAAATTTGATGCTTGCTGTCCAGATTTCAGATCCAAGCTCCTTGTCTAATCACCGACTCTTTAACTTCAAAACCTTGTAGTGGGCAGCTCACACTTCAATTTGCCAATCTCATTGGTTCTCCCAAAACCCAGGTTAATCGACAACAACTATTTTGTAGAAGGAAGAGAGGAAAACAACTTTTAAAACTCAAATTAGAGTGGGATGAGAAGAGAAAGCTAAGATAGGTAAGGAATAAAATCCGAGAATTTACCTAAGCTTTCAAAACTCATTTGATGCTTTGAAAATAGGTTTTCAAAATATCCTAAGGACGACCAAGCTTGCATTACTACGGTCATAACGGCTCGATACCAACTTTTAGAGACTCGACGTTTATTAGGCTCATAATACTTAGTCATCCAATTGACCCTAGTATTATCAACCAAATAAACTCGGTCTCGAGAGATGTATACTTCCTGAATGCAAGACACATACCTCACAACAAAAGAATGCATCAATTCCATACAACACATAGTACATAAGCAACAAACCGAAGTTAACATTAATATGGAATAGATATTACAAAAGAGAGGCCCTTAGGCCAAATAACAATAGTTACAAAAAGATAACAATGAAGCAAAAGTGCCATAAAGATGGCCAAAATAAGAGCCAACCAAGGTGCCTTTAGCCCACAAGGCAATCGACCGACCGCCAAGCTAGTCGCTCTCCCAACCACCAAGACAACAAGAAAAGTAAAGCCCTTTGGGCTCTACCTCCTCTGCAACAAAGTTGTTAAGCAAAGCAAATGAGTACAATAACTTGTTTATTGTACTGCAAGACCGACGTAAGATAACAGAACTATAATTTAGCTACATGCAAGCTTGATTTAAGTGGATGAGGCTTTGGACTCATTTTAGCATAAAGCAAGTTTCATTTGCAATAACATAGTAGATTGAAAGCAATTTGACAAAGCATTTTTAATTGTTGAAATAACAACGCGATAATAACATAATAACAACAACAAGAACAATCTCGAAGTGACTAACCCAAGTCACCACAACAATAGCATGAACATCCATTCATACCAACCCATCAAGTTTTAATTAAAAGTTTGAGACTAGTCTTGAACGACCTTACCAAGCATGTCCATAACCTAGGACGAGGCTATTCAATAGTTTTATCCTGCAGGTGTACCACTGCACTCCACACGCCGACCGCCTTTCCTTTACGCACACTTCCGAAGGTGTGCTCGCACGGCTAAGTCCTACGAGACCTTTCCAAAGGATGAATGCTAATTACGAGCTGCACAACCCACGGGGAGAAGGAGACATCACACAACCTTCAGGAAGCTAATGCTCCCTCCCACACTATACATATACATTTGTTTTTGAAAACACACCAACCGAGCTCGCTCATAATTAACACCTCCTAGAGTACTTAGTCAAGAGGGGTTCCATATGCCCTCGCGTGGTTAGTATGCAAAAGCGCTTGGCTTAGTGACCCAAGTACTCGGTCCTTAGGGACCCTGCATACCACCACATTCCAAAAACCGCACCATCCATCCAATATGCCCAAGTCTAAATCAATCTTTTATTTTCAGCTTTTGATTTTACAATTAATCAAAGCACAAGTGCTGGACATATAGGAGTAATAATCATTTTTGAGTGATCAAGACCATCGACTAAGTCGATGATCGCCCAATACTACCGATAGCTAAGCATGTCTAAGCAAGTAGGAAACGAACTACTAAGTGATAAGAGCTCATCCAACGAGCTCAAACCACAACTAATAACCTAGGCTCATTGGTAGTAGAGGATAAAGAATTCCTACAGATTATGCGACTATAGGATTACTAACGACATTTAACACAAAGTAGCATGCATACATAGAAGTAAAACAAAGTATTAAGCTCTAAAGTAATGGGACATGATGGGAAATGGTCAAACTGCTTGCCTTGTTGCTGTTGCTCAAATTGTGGCAGAGGGTCGCTCTGGGATCACCACAAATGTCGAAACCTAACGGAAAAGCGATAGAGAACCGATAAGAACGATGAAAGGCAACAAAGACAGCACAGCAAACGAACTCCAAATACCCTGAATTTTCTACAGCAGCAAGGATGATTTTAGGAAATTTTGCAACAAGAACCAATGGATTTGGATTCTCAATGCAAAAGATATGGGCAAAACAATTCTGCTCAGCCCTAAAAATTACCAAACTGCACTATTCACTAATTTAATTATGAGGCAACATTTTCTAGAAAAGTGGTGAGGCTGAGATTTTATTGTAAAACCAGCACCTCATGAGATGAATAACACAATTGAGTTCATCTCATTTGGAGCTATTATGCACTTTCTATAATTTTTCAAAAACAAGAACTTGAACAAAATTATAATGCACAAGTCCTCATTTCTATAATAGCAACATGCTCAGAACTAATTCTCACAGTGAGTTCATTATTAGAGGAAGCTAACAAAATTGGGTTTACTCACAAATAACCTACAGAGCATTAGTTATGGGTTTTACAAGTTAAACATAAATTTTGAGTGTATATTCAAAGGGAGTTTTAAAACCTAGTGGCTAACTGTGCTCTGGAGCTGAACTCAACTTACAATCATTTTTGGATTAAAGTTAAGTTCAAGACAGAGCTAACACAATTTGAATGACCTCAAAAGGATTTAAAATGAAGAAGATATGAAATTCTAAAGTCTATACCTTATTTCAGTCTATAACTAAGACTTCACTGGAATTTCTAAAACTCACAAGGGCATGGGAGGACGTGAGCCACAGATCTCAGATCCAACGGCTCAGGATCTCCCAGGAGAACATCACACACACGCACGTGAAGTCCAGAGGTCCTGGACCTCTTAGCAACTCACATGCGCGAGGTGAGGGGGAGGTCGTGGCCGTAGGTGGGAGATCCAACGGACCACAACACAGAAAGGAGGTCCGGAACGGACCAGATCTAAAGGGGGAGGTCCTCAACGGTGAGATCTTCCAATGGAAGATCTAAACTACCAAGATCTCCCCGAGGAAGATCTACATCGTCAGGACCTCATAGGGGAGGTCCTGGACGGTCCAGATGTTCCAAGGGAGGACTTTGTTGGTCCAGATCGTCCGAGGGAGGACCTTGACGGTCAAGATCTACCCGGGGAGGTCATGAACGGCTGAGAGAACCGAGGGGAGGTCCTACGCAGAGATCTAAACGTCACAGACCTCCAGGGAGGTCTGGACGGCCACGATAGCGCAAGGGGAGGTCTTGGACGCTCCAGATCTCCTCGGAGGAGGTCTCGACGCCCTGCACTCCAGCCACAAGACGCACTTGGACAAGGAGTAAATGCGCGCTGGACATCAAGGAGGTCCGCGTGCGGGAGGTCTTAACTGCGCACAATAAATGGTGGATTTAAGAACATCAAGACCCAACCAATGATTGCAAGATTGAGCAATTGATGACCGCATTAAACACGGCAAATCTGTCTTAAAAACGACAACGGTGCTGCGCCGTGTCCGACAAAGACCCCGAGCTCAAAGATTTGGTCATCGCATGGCGATGTAGACCTCGCGGCGAGAACCAAGGACATCCCGTGCAGCGCAATAGTGTTGCGCACACCATGGACTCATTCTCGACGGCGACGACGGTTTTAATCGCCGGCGAGCCGAGAGGACAAACACAACCAAGACGGCCAAAATACGAAAATGCAAAATGGAGCTCGTGCGACAATCAAGCGTGTGCCAAAACTTAAGCTCCGCAACATGCATTCAGCGGGTGCCGAGATCTAAAGGACTAACGGGAGGTGTACCGGAGGTCCTAAGGTGCCGGGAGGTCGTGGAGGTGATGACCGGAGTTGGGGAAGGCGGTGAAGCTTCACGACCCAAGGCACCGGCTCAAGCTCGACTTTGTCCTCCTCTGAAAAATGCCCAAACACTTCAAGTTAGGGTTAACTTCCAAGAGGTTTTCAGGAGCAAAAGTGAGCAAGGTTTGAAGGAGGGAGCCACTGGAACCCTTGTCTCACTGAGGAGCTCCAAGGACATTCAACAATGGCAGCCAAGATGGGAGGTGAGTTTGGGGATGAGGAGCTCAGCCACGCACAAGTGCAAGGCTGAGGTCAATTGTGTGCAAAGGAAGCCAAGGGAGGATTCCCTGGGGTGACTTATAGACTGAGGTGAAGGTTATGAGCTGGGGCTAAGCTCCATGGTGAGCTTAGCCCACGGGTTGGTCCATGGGGTGGACAAGACATAAAGGTTGACAAGGTGACAAATCTTGGTGACTAATGAGGCGGAAAGTCGACCAAGATTAAATCTTGGTCAAGAAAGAGTCGTTATAATGTACCCCAAGGTCGGACATGCATTAATGCTTGCCGAGCTTCGCATGCGCGCAGAGGAAGGAGAAGAACAGGAGGTCTTGGTGACCGTTGGATAAGACACAGGAGAGGTCCTAACCATCGGATCCAATTTTTGAACCGTTATGTTTTAAGTGGCCGGGAGGAGGTCCCACCACACGATCAAGGGTGGGAGGTCGTGGCCCTCCGATTTCTTAATCGAGAAAAACGACGTGAGGAAAAGGGACAGAGGTCCAAAGCGTTGGATCTCCATCCAGCAGTCGCGGACCTCCAGTGAGGACTTAACCGCACGCGATCAAAAAGACATGAGGGGAGGTCATGGCCTTTGGATTAAAATCCAAGGGCACTGACCTGATGGGGAGGTCTGATACGCACAAGGTGAAAGGGAGGTCTGAGGCCTTGCGCGTAGCGCAAAGGAGGTCTTAGCCCTCCGATTTGAATCTAAGGGCTCCAGAGATGGTCCGAACAGCCCCTTTGATCTCGTGCGTTGAGCAGAGATCCAAAGGTGGAAAAAGACAAGGGAGGTCATGGCCGTGGATTTTCGACCCAAGGGCTATGACCTCAACAAGGCGGGAGGACCTTGCTGCGATGTTTTTCAGAGGAGGTCGTGGCCTTTGGATCTGAACCCAACGGCTACGACCTCAACAGCGCTAAAAGGGAGGTCTGTTAGTTAGATTGAGAGGAGGAGGTCGTGACCATGGATTTTTGATCCAATGGCTGTGACCTCATCAAGGTGGGATGTAGACTTTGAGGTTTGACACACAGGGGAGGTCATGACCGTGGATCTCTGATCCAACGGCTACGACCTCATGTAGGTGGGACGTTTGCTTAGCTTAACAGTGAGGGGAGGTCAGGGCCGTGGATCTTGAATCCAAGGGCCAAGACCTCAACAAGGTGGAAGGTGGTTTTTGAGGTTTGATAGCCAGGGGAGGTCAGGGCCGGTTGGGTCTTAATCCAAGGGCCAAGACCTCAACAAGGTGGGAGGTCTTCGCGGTGTTGACCGCGGAGGAGGTCGTGGCTGTTGGATGTAAATCCAACGGCTGCGACCTGATCAAGGTGGAGAGGGAGGTCTGCCGAGGTGCAGACATGGTTGGGCTGGACCAGCTTGAACATGGCTAGCCCAAGGAACAGTGTAGGCTTTTAAATTTAGTTTCTAACAAGTGAGGCTTAACAGAATTGTTTGGGATAGCATTTCAACTCCAAAATTCATGAAATTTTTACAGGAGCTTGTTGACAAGAAGATTAACCTTACATAAAATTTCCAGAGATTATTATGCAATGCATTTTTCTCAGGAAATTCATTAAGGTTGTTTAAAGGATTGTTTTGCCTCCAAAAATTATCGACAAGTGTTATAACTCATGATATTTTTCAGAGGGGTCCCACATCAGTTTTTGGACCAAGGGAAAATATTTCCAATTGATTGGCACAAGATTTAAGATGGATGGAAAATGAATTAGACTTTTGGTCAACAAGAGCTTTGTGTTTTTGGATTACACAACTCTTGGACAAGAATCACATGAGATTTTAGGGTTTTTCAAGATGTGAGAAAAAGTTTTAATTTCTACACATATAATTATGCTTGAATAACCCTAATTATACATTTGGGATGTTACATGGAGACCTCCTGGTGGTCCTGTGAAGACCTCCGGGTGGTCCTAAAAGACCTCGTGAATGGTCCTGGAAGAACATCCTGAAAGACCTCTTGGTAGGTCCTGTGAAGACGTCCTGGGAGGTCCTAAAAGACCTCGTCAAAGACCTCTTGAGAGATCCTGGAAGACCTCCTCAAACACCTCCTAGGAGGTCCTGGAGAACCTCTACAAAAACCTCTTGGGAGGTCCTGAAAGACCTCTTCAAGGTCCTCCTGGGTCATCTTTGAAAATATCCAGGGACGCCTTTGTAAATCTCTAGGGTCATCTTTGTAAATCTCCAGGGTCGTCTTTGTAAATATCCAAGGTCGTCTTTTTACAAAGATCACCTCCTTGCTACAGTACCTCGGAAGACCTCCGTGCTACAGTACTAAATGAACAGTACCTGGAAGACCTCCTCGAAACAGTAACTCTGAAGACCTCCTCGCTATAGTACTTTGAAGACCTACTCGCTACAGTACTTGATGACCAGTACGCGCGAAGACCTCCTCACTACATGTAACGTCCCGTTTTTCCAGAATTTTGAAAAGCTTGTAAAAATAATAACCATTCGCTTTTGTTGAGAGTTCAAAGCTTAATTTGAAGATTTCAGAAATTTGGAGGTTTAACTTGAACTAACCAAACTTCAAATTAATCCCTTCCTGGTTGAGCTGGAGTTATTGCTGTTCTTTGGCTTTTAGCCTCTTTTTCTCTTCTGGCCTTGTTTGTCCTCCAGGATAGTCCCTCCTCCCTTTTTGGAGACATCCTCTCTTGGGTCCTTCCTTTCGCCCAGACCTCCTCCCAGCCGGACCTCTTTATAGGTTCAACCCCTTCATTCTCTGGACCTCTCTTTGTAATCTTCTGTTTGGACTTTCCTTTGTTGGCTTGAATCTCTTTGTGCTTAGACCTCCCTTGGGTCTAAGCTTTCATCTTATTTGGATCTTCCTTGGTCTAAACCTCTTTCTTTGTTTGGACCTCCCGTGGACCTCTCTTAGCGTTCTCTTGTAACCTTTGAGGTCATTTGGGCGCCCCAGAGTTCCTTTGGGACCTCCCTTGCCAATTTGGATCTCCCTGTGTTCATCTGAGACCTCCCCTTGTTGAGATCTGGCCGTTAGGACCTCCTCTCTAGAGATCTTAGCCGCTCGAGACCTCCCCTTGTTGAGATCTCGACCGCTAGGACCTCCTCTCCGAGATCTTAGCTGCTCAGACCTCCCCTTGTTGAGATCTCGACCGTTAGGACCTCCTCTCTGGAGATCTTAGCCGCTCAGACCTCCCCCTTGTTGAGATCGACCGTTAGGACCTCCTCTCGAGATCTTAACCGCTCAGACCTCCCGACTGTTAGGACCTCCTCTCTGGAGATCTTAGCCGCTCAGACCTCCCCTTGTTGAGATCGGACGTTAGGACCTCCTCTCTGGAGATCTTAACCGCCGAGACCTCCCCTTGTTGAGATCGACCATTAGGACCTCCTCTCTAGAGATCTTAACCGCCAGACCTCCCCTTGTTGAGATCTCGACTGTTAGGACCTCCTCTCTGGAGATCTTAGCCGCTCAGACCTCCCCTTGTTGAGATCTGGCCGTTAGGACCTCGTCTCTCGAGATCTTAGCCGCTCAGACCTCCCCTTGTTGAGATCGACCGTTAGGACCTCCTCTCTGGAGATCTTAGCCGCTCGACCTCCCCTTGTTGAGATCTCGACCGTTAGGACCTCCTCTCGAGATCTTAGCCGCTCAGACCTCCCCTTGTTGAGATCTGGCCGTTAGGACCTCCTCTCTGGAGATCTTAGCCGCCCGAGTCCTCCCTTCGTTGGATCCAAAGGTCCAGACCTCCTCGAGCCCAAGACCTCCTTAGCGCTTGGACCCTCTTTGACTCTTGTGGTCAGACGCTTAAGGCTTTGCCTTTCTCACCTAAGGGCCGTCCGATCTAAATCGACGGCCTAGCCTTCTTGGTTCGCTCGCCGAAACGGCCCCTCGTTTCGCGCCATCCGATCTGGATCTGACGGCTCAACTGCGAAGTGACGTTTGGATGGTCCAAACGTTCCTTTCCTTTCTGGACCGCCCGATTCTGATCGAACGGCTCTGCTTTGCTGCGCGTTTTTCTTGATCTCAGGACCTCCCCCTGGCTGTTTTGCAAGGACCACCTCCTCGATCCTTGCTGGTCTTTTGTAAAGACCACCCTCCTAATCTTGAATATCCTTGACCGTCAGGACCTCCCCGTACCCTTTGATCTAGACCGCTGAGGTCCTCCTGTTTTGAGATCTTGGCCGTTCAGGCTCTTTCTTTTGAGATCTTGAGCGCCAGGACCTCCCTTTGCCTTTTGATCTTGACCATTCAGGTCCTCTCCTTTTGATATCTTGGTCGTCGGATTTTCCCTTTTGGGAGATTTTGACCGTCAGGACCTCCCTGCTCTCAGCGTCTCCTCGAGCGCCTTACCCCCTTGCGCTTGGGACCTCTTTTGAGGTCTGGTTCTCTCGTGATTTAAACCTCCTTGGGGTCTAGATCTGTTTGAGGTTGGATCTCCCTTGAAGTCCAGCTATCTTTTGTCTTTTGGACCTCATATCCTTAGGACCTCTTTGTGTTTTGACCTTTGTGGTCTAGACCTCCTGTTGTGTTTGGACCTCCTTTAGGTTCAGACCTCCTGTTGTGTTTGGACCTCCTTGGGTTCAAACCTCCTGCTGTGTTTGGACCTCCTTTAGGTTCAGACCTCCTGTTGTGTTTGGACCTCCTGAGGTTCGAGACCTCCTGTTGTGTTTGGACCTCCTTTAGGTTCAGACCTCCTGTTGTGTTTGGACCTCCTCGGGTTCGAGACCTCCTGTTGTGTTTGGACCTCCTCGAGTTGAGACCTCCTGTTGTGTTTGGACCTCCTTTAGGTTCAGACCTCCTGTTGTGTTTGGACCTCCTCGAGTTCGAGACCTCCTTGTTGTGTTTGGACCTCCTCGAGTTCGAGACCTCCTGTTGTGTTTGGACCTCCTCAGGTTCAGACCTCCTTGTTGTGTTTGGACCTCCTTTAGGTTCAGACCTCCCTGTTGTGTTTGGACCTCCTCAGGTTCAGACCTCCCTGTTGTGTTTGGACCTCCTTAGGTTCAGACCTCCTTGTTGTGTTTGGACCTCCTTTAGGTTTAGACCTCCCCTTTTGTGTTTAGACCTTTGCGGTCTAGACCTCCCTTTTGGTCCTAGGACCTCCTCGCAGGACCTCCTTCTTGGACCTCCTCCTTGGACCTCCTATTTGGACCGTGGACCATGTCCTTTGGTAGTCTGCATGACCTTTTGATCGCCCTTTTGGCAGTCTTAGTGCATTTAATGTGGGTCGAGTCACATTAAATGCTGCCACCTACCTTTGTACTCTTTTTCTACTTTGTGTCACATCCCTTGCTTTCTTTATTTCTTTTCGTACCTTGTGGCAGTGTGCCCTTGTCCTAAAACCTTGAACCTGGTCGCTTCTTTGGGTTGGTGCTCTGTTCCCCTTGCTCTTTAAATAGAGCACCAGAGGGCACCGCTGCCTCCCTGCTCCTCATTTCAACTCCTCGGTTTCTTCCTGACCTGGTGGATCTCCTCCTCCTCCCTGTGGATCTCCTCTTCTCTCTTGGTTTTGAGTAAGTTCTTTTGGTTTTCTTGGAAATTATTTGCTTATTTGGTTTCTTTTGCGAACGTGTAGATCTCTGGTGATCGTTGAGAAACTCGTGAATCAAGCTCCTTCAGCTGAAGCTTTTCTCTCTCCAACAGAGGCAAGTCGTGGCCCTTGATCATCTTGATCCCACTTTGCAAAGCTATTTTGATTCATTAAACTTGCATGGCTATCTTTATAAAGCATGTTTTGGGCAGTAGCTATCCTCCTACTTGACATTATGCCTCCTTGATATACTTGAACTGATCATGTTGACATGAACTCTTTGGACACCTTAGGATGGATATTTTGGTTGGTATTCCTTGTTATTGCCAACTTTGGGACCGTATGTTGTATTCTTAGCCTTGCTTTAGAAACCGTGGGTGCGTGAATCATGCCTCATCAATTAATAATCTTGACTAATTGAAATATGGAACCCGTGGTTGGTGCCATTGTTAAGCAACTATGGCGGGATGCCTAAGTTGTGTTGATTGTGGTGCGAGATCACATTAATAATTGTTGTGCCAGATGGGTGGTCTTTTGGCGGGGTTAATTACAAATTGTTTTGCTCGGGCAAGAAGGTCGGGAGTGAGTAGTGGATGCTTCATTTTGGGGTTGTGGATGTCTTGCACGAGCACAAATAAGGACTTTACTTTGTGTCTGTTGATCTGGGCCAATCGGTGCAACCACAAGATCATTTTATGGGAATGGTGCAGGCTGAATAATTAGCAATGGATTGGCTTGGGGCTCTTTGGGTTGGCGTGTGATTCGTTGGCGCAAGAGGGCACCCCATAACCTGCGGACTTCTAGACCAAAGGGGGATTGGCGAAACCTTAGCGGGCGCTCTCTGAGTCAATTCAAAGCTTTGTAAAGCCTTGTCGCTCTCAGATCGCTCACCTTGAAGTGAGCAAGGGTGACCGGAACCCGATCCTACCGAGAGATCGTGGATTGTGGGTAAAGTTGTACACCTCTGCGAGTGTAAAATCTATTCAATAGCCAAGTCCTTGGTTATGGACATGCTCAATGAAATGGTGCAAAGGGTAGCTTTGTGAACTTGTGCTCCCCTGGACACTTGGGTGAGAGGTCATGGCTTTGCCTTGAAGAGACCTTGGCCGGCTCCAGAGGGTCATGGCTGGCTCACTAGTTGGTCCAGGGCTGGTTGGGGAACTCTGGAGTGGGTGCTCGGGGTGGTCGTGGGAGAGGTCTGGTCATGGGTATGACCAGACCTCCCACTGATTAACTTGGGTAGTCCTGGAGTGGGTGCTCCAGGGGTGTCTTTGGGTGTGAGCGGTGCTCATGGCCTTTTAAAATCAAATGTATTTATGTACTAATGTTTTAACTTGAGCTTTTCAATCTACTTATTACTTATTGTCAAACACCGCTTTATGCAACTAACCTTCTGACTCTCTTTTGGCAAGCCTTGCATAATTATCTAATGCATACATTCCTCACGGCTTGTTGAGTACATTCAATGTACTCATGGCTTTTGCCCTCTGTTCATATCGGCATTGCGGGAGGTTCCAGGAGCTCAAAGCTCGATGAAGAAGAGGTCTTTGGAGACCTTGAGACCTAGGGGACGTCCTCCACTGATAGCGATGGGCTGATCGGTTGGACCTATCGTTGAAGCTTTGCTTTCCATTTGTTCTTGTTATTCCGTTGTAGCCCTTGAGGCATCTCTGTAGAAGCTTGGCGGTTTGGTCCTTAATATATTTATATTTATTGTTTTGTCTCTTGCTCCTCTTAGCTTGTGTATGGATTTGATTACACTTGTCTTTGGATCTCTTGAGCAAGCCAATCATTCTGGGACTAGCTCGGTGCAGGCGGGACCTCCAGGAGGTCCTCACGGGACTTAGCTCGGGAGGTCTTGTCGGACTCTCTGTGATATACTAAGAGGTGCTACTAAGCGGTGGTTGGCCAAGACCTCCGGGAGGTCTGAAGACCTCCTGGGAGGTCCTGGTGGACCTCGCTGGTGGTTGGTCACGACCTCCAGGAGGTCTTGCAGACCTCCTGGGAGGTCCTGGTAGACCTCCCTCGGGAAGTACCGCAAAAAAAAAAGAAAAAAAAAGGGGTCCTCCCGGACCTTTGCTGTATATCACAGGGTGGTATCAGAGCTCCATATCGACTGTTGGACGTAACCTTAGTTAGCATGGTCGTTTTAGTTTGTTTCAAAACTATTTTCTAAATCAAACCAACTTAAAAGCTGGCTTAGTGGTTCTCCTCTTGTCTTGTTCTACTCTAGTCTCATCTTGCTTCAGTCTTTTCTCGTGTTCCTCTATTCTTTCTTATCTCCTGCTCAGATTCTCGAACCTTATCCTTTCTGGAACTCTAATTTGAATTTAATTTGACCTCCTTACCTCGAGAATCGCTATAGGACCGAACCCTCGTGTCCTAGTGCTGCCAGCCCGAGCGGTTGGTGTAGCTGGTGGCTCCTGGTTTCTCAAGAGTTGCGTTGCCAGAATAACCTAGGTGTTGGATGCCAAGCTTGGTAGCTTGAAAGAAGCCTTTTTGAATTGATCTTGAGAATTGGAGATTTTGGGGATTCTTTGCTAAGATGAAGGTTTTAAATGGATCCTAGGAGATGTAGGATTGTGAGTTCTTGATGGGATTATTGAAAGATTTTAGACTTTCATCGATTCTAGAGTGAATTGTAACGTTTGGTTGGAAGCTTGATCTGAGTATGGACTTTGTGTCTGAGGTTTACCCTTGATGGCAGTATAATTATAACTTTTGCTGGATAATTGGTGAAAATGATTGGTGGATCCAATCAAAGATTGTGTATTAAAGGAAGACTTTCGGGGAAAACCTACCTAATTGTTGGATTTTGGTGAATCTGAGGAGGTGATTCTAGGTCTCTTAATCTGAAAGTGATGGTTGGATTGAGAATCCTTTTGATATGGAACAAAGGAGCATGCAATTAAAGTGCGCAATTGTGGATTTGCTTAAGCCGACCTAGGTAGAAATCAAGAATCTTGTTGATTTACCAATATTCGGGGAGATTAATTGTTTGGCTGGTTGTTCTAAATGGATGTCTTTAAGATAAGTCATTTGGTGGACCTCCTTAATCATAGGTTTAGGACCTAGCCAAGTTAGGAAGGCCGTTTCCTGGCTCTTGGCTAGCACCCAACCCTTGGTGGTGGCAAGTAACTCCTGAGAAAAGAGCTGTTTGGGAGAAGTGGCAGCGTTGTCCTTGCTCTCCAAGGACATCCCGCTGGACCTCTTGTTGTTAGGAGTTTGTTCCGTCAGCCCAAACCCCTTTAGCTGTTGTTGCTGGTTTTCTTCTGTTTAGTGGTCCCCTGAGTTTTGTTTCGTTAGTTAGGTGCAATAAGAGCTCCAAAGTAGGAGATCCTATTGTGCCTTTTCGCTCTTTTGGCCCCTTGGCCTCTTGTTTCCTCGGGTTTAACCTACCTTTCCCCGACTAGGATGCTCCATCTGGCTCCCTCGTTCTTTCTCACCTAAGTGTTCTTCCCTCTCTTCCTTGGTGCTTCTCCTTCTTATCCCTTAAACCTGGCAGGTTTCTTCCAAGATGGACCCGTCTAGATCCTCAGCAAGCCTTAGTGAATCAGAAGGCCCCAATGCCGGTATCGACCCTACTGCACCTCCTCCTCCGGCAGTGTGACGACCCAACCCGTGATGTACCGCAAGAGGTCCGGGAGGACCATTTTTTTTTTTTTGCGCTGCGAAGTCACCACGGAAGGATGTGGTAGCACCGCATGGAGCTTTACCGAGGAGGTTCCGGGACCTCCCAGAGGTCTTGCGGACCTCTGGAGGTCTTGGTCCGCCATCGACCTCCCGGGAGGTCTTGAGGACCTCCCGAAGTCGTGGCCGCCACCCTTTCAGTAGCACCTCGGGCACATCACCAAGAGAGGTCCGGGACCTCGAGGCTAAGTCCCGTGAGGACCTCCTGGTGGTCACCTACTGTGCATCTGAGCTAGTCCCGGGACAATCGAGCTAGCTCGCACAAGAACACAAGCCAATACCACAACCACGAGGTCAAACAAAGATGAAGCGAGACAAATTAAACTTTATATACTAGGACCTTATGGACAAGCTTGTTAACAAGAGGTGCCCTCGAGGGCTTACAAAACCAACGAGGACTTACAAGCTGGCGATAAGGAGCTCTAGGGCTCAAACACCAAAACACGAAGCCATCCAACAAGCACCACAGTGTCGGGTGGAGGGCGTCCTAGGCATCTTAGTCGTCGAAGAATTCCTCCTCGAAGAGGTCTGACCGCCTCGCACTTGGTCATCCTCATAATCTGCTTTGACATGGGGCTTAAGCCATGAGTACTTGGAATGTACTCGGCAAGTCACAGAGAGCAAAAATGCAATAACATTCATGCAAGGACTTACCAATGGAGAGTCTGTATGGTTAGTTTGCATAAAGCCAAATTTGACAATAATAGCAATAATAGATTGAAAGGCAAAGAAGGTAAAACCATAATACATAATACTTTTGATGTTTTAATAAAAGGTGGTGTGAGCACCAACTCACGGCCACAACCAAAAATTGGGGAGGTCTGATCACACCAAGTGGCAGTCCTCACCCAAAACCCTCCTGAACACCCATTCCAGAGGTCCGAACCAACCCCTGGACCACTACTCCGAGCCAACCTTGACCCTCTGGAGCCGGCCAAGGTCTCTTGAGGCAAAGCCAAAGCATCTCATGAAGTGTCGATGGCACAAGTTTTGAAACATCTACCCCTTGCACCATTTCACCGAGCATGTCCATGACTAAGGACTTGGCTATTGAATAGATCTTTTACTCTGCAGAGGTGTACAACTTTACCCACAATCCACGATCTCTCTAGCGGGATGGGTTCCGGTCACCCTTGCTCACTTCCTAAGGTGGCAGATCTAGAGAGCGCAAGCAAGGCCTTTACAAAGCTTTGAACCGACTAGGGCTGCCCACTAAGGTTTCGAATCCCTCCAAGTGGTCTAGAAATCCCACAGGTTATGGGGTGCCCCTCTTGCGCCAACGAATCACACGCTCAACCAAAACAGCCCCAAGCCATCTCATTGCTAATTATTCAGCCCAGACCATTCCCATAAAATGATCTTGTGGTTGCACTAATTGGCCCAGTTCGACAGATACAAAGTGAAGTCCTTAATTGTGCTAAGGCAAGACTTCCACAAACCAGTGTGCACAGCACCCACTACTCACTCCCTGCCTTCTTGCCTTGGCAAAACAATTGTATTAGCCCATGCCAAAAGACCACCCAGTCCTGGCACACAAATTTTTAACCAAGTGGTCTCACACCACAGTCGACACAGCTTAGGCATCCTGCCATAGCTGCTCAACAATGGCACCAACCACACATTTCATAACTTATTAGTCAAGATTATAGGAGATGAAGCATGATACGCTCAAACCACATTTTCTAAGCGAGGCTATATAAGACCTACGGCCCCCATGTTGGCAAATAACAAAGAACACCAACTAAATTATCCACCCTAAGGCTCACAAGGTGAACATGACAACATGATGGAGACAAGGTATAAAGGAGGCATAACAGCAAGTAGGCAAGTAACTACAGCCCAAACCATTTTCTTATAAACATAGCCATGCATGATAATTTAAACCGAAATACATTTGCAAAGCTTGGTTCAAGATGATCAAAAGGAGGTCTGTGGCTTGCCTTGGTCAAGCAGTGGAGAGCCTTCTGCAGCAAGAGCCGGGTCCAAGATCTCCTCGAACTCGTGATCTACACGTTCGCAAGAGAACCAAATAAGCAAAACCACACTAAGCCAGAGAACAACAAAAGAACCAAAAAGGAACTCAAACCAACTCAGCCAAAAGGAAACCAAGAGGCTTAACACCGCCTCAAAGAGCTCCCCGGGAGGGTCTTGCGCAAGGAAGAACGAAGCAGAGGAGGCAGAAAGGAAGAAATGAGCAAAAAGATTACAAAGGCTCGCCTTCCTGGGCTATATATAGCGGAGTTGGTGGTGTGCACCACAAGGAAACCTAGAGGCGTGTTGGTCCCGGGACTACATGGGCGGGGCTTGCCCAAAAGAATTGAAATAAAGTACCTCGGATGGGATTGCATTTAATGTGACCCGACACCTATTAAATGCGCCTGAGTTCGAGGCAAGAGCAATAATTACAAGGTGAAGAGGGGTGGCAAGTGGGGCCGATCAAAAGGGTGCACCTTGGTCAAAGAGGTGGCCTCACCGAAAAGGGTCATTCGCCAAAGACCACCTTGAGGTCTGGGCAAGAGGTCCAAGACACTCAAGGGGAGGTCTGGACAGAGGTCCAAGGACTCAAGAAGAGGCCCTAGTCAAGAGGTCCTCAAAGCTCAACGAGGAGGCCTCGACACTCGGACCTCCACAAGGGAGGTCTAAGGGTCAAGATTTCAAGGGGAGGACCTCAACGGTCCAGATCAAAGGGCGCAGGAGGTCTGACGAGTAGATCTCCAAAAGGAGATCTAGCAGTAAAGATCTCAAGGGAGGACCTCAGCGGTCCAGATCAAAGGGCGCAGGAGGTCCTGACCAACAGGAATATTCAAGGTTAGGAGGGTGGTTTTACAAAAGACCAGCAAGGGCCGAGAAGGAGGTCTTGGACCTAAGGAGGTCGGAACCTTTGGATCCCACTAAAGGAGAACACAGACGGCTAAGATCTCAGAGAGGAGGTCCTAAAGGCGAGATCCTAACAAGGGAGGTCTGAGCGGCTAGATCTCAACAAGGGAGGTCTGAGCGGCTAGATCTCAACAAGGGAGGTCTGAGCGGCTAGATCTCAACAAGGGGAGGTCTGAGCGGCTAGATCTCAACAAGGAGAGGTCTGAGCGGCTAGATCTCAACAAAGGGAGGTCTGAGCGGCTAGATCTCAACAAGGGAGGTCTGAGCGGCTAGATCTTAACAAAGGGAGGTCTGAGCGGCTAGATCTCATCAAGGGAGGTCTGAGCGGCTAGATCTCATCAAGGGGAGGTCTGAGCGGCTAGATCTCGACAGGGGAGGTCTGAGCGGCTAGATCTCCACAAGGGAGGTCTGAGCGGCTAGATCTCAACAAAGGGAGGTCTGGCGGCTAGATCTCAACAAGGGAGGTCTGAGCGGCTAGATCTCAACAAAGGGAGGTGCGAGTGGCTAGATCTCATCAAGGGAGGTCTGAGCGGCTAGATCTCGACAAGGGAGGTCCGAGCGGCTAGATCTCAACAAGGGAGGTCTTAAAGGACACGGAGGAGGTCCGAGGACAGAAAGGTCTCAGGGACAAAGGGAGGTCTATTTGAACACAAGGGAGGTCCAAATAGCCACAAGGAGGTCTAGAAAGGTCCCAAAAGGGGCACTGGGAGGTCCAGAGGAACTCTGGAGCGCCCAAGAGAACTCAGAGGTTCCGAGAGGTCGTGGAGAGGTCCACAGGGAGGTCCAAAAGAAGCAAAGCCAAGCGTGGCTTGAAGAGACCAAAGAGGTTAGAAACACCAACCCGAGCCGGGTTCTTAACAAGAAAACCCGAAACAGGGAGGGTCCAACAGAGGGAAAGATGAGAGAGAGAGAAGGGAGGTCTGAGTCTCAAAGAGATTCAAGCCAACAAAGAAAGTTAAAAGAGAAGACAAAACCTGTGGCACAGGGAGGCTCGGGGACACAAACAACCCAAGAGCAAACAAAGACACAACAGAGAGCTACAACCGCAAGGAACACCAACTAAGAGCTTAGTGAAGGTTTGATTAATTCCAATTGAACTCTCCAGATTCAAAAAATCTCGAGTTAAGCTTTGGATTCTCAATAAAGCCAAATGGTTACTTTTATTTTGAAAACTTGGCAAGGACTTAAAAAAAAGCGGGACGTTACAAACCTTCACCCCTTAAGGGAATCTCGACCCGAGATTGGTGAAGCTAGGGAATAGGTGGGGAACTCCTTCTGAGGTCCTCTTCTCGTTCCCATGTTGCCTCGGCTTGAGTGGTTGCTCCATTGCACCTTGCATGACTTGGTGGTCTTGCTCTGGTAACTCTCTCAAACGTCCAAAATCTTGATGGGGTGCTCTCTGTAAGTGAGGTCTTCTTGGAGGTCCACAGACTTCTAAAGGCATTTGGTCCTTTGGCATTCGCAAGCATTTCTTCAAGCTGTGACACGTGGAACACATTGTGAACTCCAAAGAAGTCGAGGAGGAGGTCCAACTGTAGGCTACTTTACCCCTTCTGCAAGGATGGAAAGGGTCCAATAAATCTTGGAGCAAGCTTCCCACTAACTCGAACATTGCATACCTTTGAGAGGTGAAACTTTGAGGTAGACTCGGTCTCTGGGACAAAAGTTAGGTCTCGACGCCTAACATCTGCGTAGCTCTTTTGCCTAGTTTGGGCCATCTTTAACTTCTCCTAATTGATCTCACTTGATCCTCGGCTTCTTTCGGTGGTCAAGGCCAAGAACTTGGCCTTCACCCGTCTGTCGAAGACAAGGAGTCCTACACTTTCTCCCATAAATAGCTTCAAAGGGACATTTGGAGACTCGCTTGGTAGGCTGTTATTATAGGAAAATTCAAGATATGGTAACATCTTGTCCCAACTAGATTGTCTTTCTAGAGCGCAAGCTCTCAGCATGTCCTCAAGGACTTGGTTAACTCTCTCAGTTTGGCCATCTGTTTGAGGGTGGTATGCTGTACTAAAGTTGAGGTCGGTGCCCAAGGCATCATGTAGCTTTTGCCAAAACGTGGAGGTGAATTGAGATCCTCATGCGAGACTATCTTCTTTGGAACACCATGAAGGCACACCACTTTTGCCATGTAGATTTGGCTAGCTTGTCTCCAGAATAAGTAGTCTTCACAGGAATAAAGTGAGCCATTTTTGTTAATCTATCCACTATGACCCAAATAGAATTAAAATCAGCTTGGGTACGAGGTAAACCAGTAATAAAATCCATGCCGATCTCTTCCCACTTCCACTCGGGTATGGGTAAGGGCACTAAAAGTCCTCCGTGTCTTTGGTGCCTTTGCTTTAACCTTTGGCAAGTGTCACATTTGGCCACAAAATCTGCTATCTCCTTCTTCATTTTCGCCACCGGTACAATTCCTTGACATCTTGGTACATTTTGTAACTCTGGATGTATAGAATACAAAGCTTCATGGGCTTCTTTAAGTATTATACCCTTGAGCTCCGTGTTATTGGGCACACAGAGCCTCTTATCAAACCAAACCGCACCTAGGTAATCCATAGAAAACCTTGCACCTTCCTTCTCTTATGTTGGTCTTAATCTCTTGGATGCTAGCATCTCCATCTTGGGCTGCCTTGATCTGTTTTTGCAAGGTAGGTTGCACTTCAAGAGTTGCCAAAAACCCTTCTTCCACTAACTCAAGTCTAAGCTTCAAGAATTCTTCATACAAGGCGGGTTGGCTCTCCTTAACCATCAAAGTATTGACATAAACTTTTCGCTCAAAGCATCGCCACCACATTGGCCTTGCTCAGGTGGTAGTGAATTCCACATTGTAGTCCTTAATAAGCTCAAGCCACCTTCTCGCCTCAAATTCAAATCCGCTTGTGTAAAGATGTACTTTAGGCTTTTGTGGTGGGTGTAAATTTCACACCTATTACCAATGAGGTAATGGCGCCAAATTTTAAGGCATGAACCACGCTGACCAACTCTAGGTCATGAGTAGGGTAGTTTGCTTCATGAGGCTTGGTGTCTTGAAGCGTAAGCTACCACTTTTACGTCTGCATTAGAACACACCAAGTCCTTGCTTTGACGCATCACAATAAACTTCAAATCTTTCCGACATCTGGAAGAACCAAAAGCTGGGCAGAGGTCAACTTTCTCTTGAGCTCTTGGAAGCTCTGTTCTGTCGAGGTCCAAAGGAACTTCTTTTCTTTCTTTTGGTGAGTGAGAGGTTTTGCAATCCGGAGAAGCCTTCAATAAACCTTCAGAATAACCGCCATGCCAAGAAAACTTGAACTTGAGGCACGGTCCTAGGGGTTCCCAATTGAGCACATCTTGAATCTTACTAGGGTTGTGAGACACTCCTTCTTTTGACAAAACATGCCCCAAAAGACCACTTCTTTTAGCCAAAACTCACACTTACTAAATTTGGCAAAAAGTCGATGAGCTCTCACTTTTCCAAAACCGAAAAGAGATGGCTTGTATGCTCCTCTTCACTCTTGGAGTACACTAGAATGTAAATCAATAAAGACAATGACAAACTTGTCTAGGTACTCCATGAACACTCGGTTCATCAAATTCATGAAATAGGCAGGGCATTGGTCAGCCCAAAAGACATAACAAGTGAATTCAAATAACCCATACCTAGTTGAAAAAAGCTGTCTTAGGGATGTCTTCCTTGCGAATCTTAAGTTGGTGATATCATGTTCTCAAATCTATCTTGGAAAACACAATGACCCCTTCAATTGATCAAATAAATCATCAATTCTTGGCAAAGGATACTTGTTCTTGATGGTGACATCATTGAGAGCTCTGTAGTCCACACACATCCTTTGAGTGCCATCCTTTTAGGCACAAAATCTTTGGGGCTCCCCAAGGTGAGGAGCTAGGTCTAATAAAACCCTTGCTCTGCAAGTCTTCCAACCGCTTTTCAACTCCACATGATCATCAACATGCAATCTGAGGGCCTTTTGGAGATGGGGAGGTCCACAGGACAAGGTTTATGACAAACTCAAGGTCTCTGTCTGGGGCATTCACAGGAGCTCATCAGGAACACATCCACAAATTCTTTAAGAACAGGACATCCTCCAAAACTTGAACTTGAGCACTACAAGATAGGGCTCCTTGGAGTTTCTCCGAGGTGGCGAAAACTTCACTGATGGCACCACTAGGGCTGGTCAAAGAGATACTTTTGCCACTACAATCCAACATGGCATGGTGGTTAGCTAGCCGATCCATGCCCAAAATCACATCTAGGGACACTCGTGTCCAAAAGGATAAGGTTGGCTAGAAATTCTACCCCTTCTATGACCATTTTCACTTGTGGACAACCCTGGTTCGTGCTTAGTTTTGAGCCGGGGGATTGAACCAACAAGGTAGACTTAAGAGCAACAACTCGAAACTGGTGCTTTGCAGCAAAACTCCGAGAAATAAACGAATGGGAAGCTCCAGAGTCAAATAAAACTGCAGCTGGCACTGAATTTACTAGGAACATACCTAGTACCACGTCTGAGGAGGTCTGTGCTTCTTCCACTGCCACATGGTTCACACGGCCCTTCCAAAAGTTTGGGAGGTTCGGCTTGAGGAGGTCTGCTGACTGAGGGTCTTGGCCGAGGAGGTCTCAAGTAGAGGTCTTGGTGGTTGGCTCTGTCTTTAGTGGGCATTGATTAGCAAAATGCCCCACTTGGTGACACTTGAAGCAGGTGATCCCAGCTGCTGTGGAGGTCGTTGGGGTTGTCTTGGTCTTTGCTAGTGATGCAAATGGCGAAAGGTGAGTAGGCGGGAGGTCTTGGCAGAGGTCCTTGTGAGCACCCGGATTTATTAAGCTCATAATACTTAGTCATCCAATTGACCCTAGTATTATCAACCAAATAAACTCGGTCTCGAGAGATGTATACTTCCCAGAATGCAGTACACATACCTCACAACAAAAGAATGCATCAATTCCATACAACACATAGTACATAAGCAACAAACCAGAAGTTAATATTAATATGGAATAGATATTACAAAAGAGAGGCCCTTAGGCCAAATAGCAACAAACTACAAAGATACACAGCGGAAGCAAAAGTGCCATAAGATGGCCATAACAAAAGCCAATTAGTGTGCCTTTACCCACAAGGCAACTAACAGGACCGCCAAGCTAGTCGTCAAACCCGAAGCACATCTCAAGAAGAGTGAAGCCCTTGGGGCTCACCTCCTTCCTCTGCAACAAAAGCCACAAAATGCCACAACCACAGGCGGATGAGTACATAAAGTACTCCGCAAGACTTACGTGTAAGATAATGTAACTATAGATAGCTACATGCAAGCTTTATTTAAGTGGATGAGGCTTTGGACTCATTTTAGCATAAAGCAAGTTTCATTTGCAATAATATAATAGATTGAAGGCAATTTGACAAAGCATTTTAATTGTTGAAATTCAACGAGGTAGTAACATAGTAACAACAACAAGAACAACCTAGAAGTGACTAACCCAAGTCACCACAACAATAGCATGAACTCCCGCTCATACCAACCATGTCAAGTTTTAATTAAAGGTTGTAGTCTAGTCTTGAACGACCTTACCAAGCATGTCCATAACCTAGGACGAGGCTATTGAATAGTTTTATCCTGCAGGTGTACCACTGCACCCACACGCCGACCGCCTTTCCATTAGGCACACTACCTTTGGTATGCTTCAAGACGCTAAGTCCTACGAGACCTTTCCAAAGGATGAATGCTAATTACGAGCTGCACAACCCACGGGAGAAGGAGACATCACACAACCTTCCCCGAAGCTAATGCTCCCTCCCACACTATACATATACATTTGTTTTGAAAACACACCAACCGAGCTCGCTCATAATTAACACCTCCTAGAGTACTTAGTCAAGAGGGGTTCCATATGCCCCTCGTGTGGTTAGTACTGTGAAATCGCTGGCTTAGTGACCCAAGTACTCGGTCCTTAGGGACCCGGGCATACCACCACATCCAAAACCGCACCATCCATCCAATATGCCCAAGTCTAAATCTTTTATTTTCAGTTTTGATTTTACAATTAATCAAAGCACAAGTGCTGAACATATGGGAGTAATAATCAGTTTTGAGTGATCAAGACCATCGACTAAGTCGATGATCGCCCATTACTACCGTTATCTAAGCATTGCTAAGCATGACACCGTAAAAGCAATAAAAGAGCATACTTAAATCACCGGGCTCTAATTCACCAGCGATATTAGTAACTTATGGTTTGTGGCAGGGGTAACAATTTAGGGGCAACTATGCAATAGGAATAGCTACCTCTAAACGATAAAATACTTTGACACAAAAGCATGCATACATACAAGTTAAACAAAATATTAGACTTTAAAGTAATGGGACAATGATGGAAATGATCAAACTGCTTGCCTTTACTGTTGCTGGCCAATTTGTTGCTGAGGATCGCTCACGGAATCAATACACTCGTCGGCACCTAATCGGAAAGATGAAAACAATCGATAAGAACGACGAAAATGACAAAGACAGCACAGCAAACGAACTCCAAACACTCTGACTTTTCTACAGCCGAAAGAGGGTGATTTTTAGGGAATTTAGCAACAAGAACCAATGGATTTGGATTCTCAATACAAAAGATATGAGTAAAACAATTCTGCTCAGCCCTAAAAATACCAAACTGCACTATTCACTAATTAAATTATGAGGCAACATTTTCTAGAAAAGTGGTGACCCTGAAATTTTTACAGCAAAACCAGCACCTCATGAGATGAATAACACAATTGAGTTCATCCCATTTGGAGCTATGTTGCACTTTCTACAATTTCTCAAAAACAAGAACTTGAACAAAATTATAATGCACAAGTCCTCATTTTTATAACAGCAACAAGCTCAAAACTAATTTTCATAGTAAGTTCACTAATAGAGGAAACCAACAAAGTTGGAATCACTCAAAAAGAATCTACAGAGCATTAGTTGTGTATTTTACAAGTTAGACATTAATTTGAGTGTATATTTAAAGTGAGTTTTAAAATCTAATGGCAAAACTGTGCTCTGGAGCTGAACTCAACTTACAATCATTTTTGGATTAAAGTCAAGTTCAAGACAGAGCTAACACAATTTGAATGACCTCATTTGGATTTAGAATGAATAAGATATGGAATTCTAAAGTTTATACCTTATTTCAGTCTATAATTAAGAGTTCTTGGAATTTCTAAACTTCCAAAAGCAGAGGGAGGACGTGAACCGTTGATTTAAATCCAACGGCCCAAGACCTCCAGAGGAAACGCGCACGCGCTGCAGGCAGTCCAGAGAACATGGGCCGTTGATCTTGGATCCAACGGTCCATGTCCTCCCCGCCACTAGCAGCACAGTAGGGGAGGTCGTGGCCGTTGATACCGCATCCAACGAACCACAACACAAGAGGGAGGACCGGACGGTCCAGATCAAACGACGGAGGTCTGGATGGTGAGATCTTCCAAAGGAAGATCTAAACTATCAAGATCTCCCCAAGGAAGATCTACATCGCCAAGACCTCTCGAGGGAGGTCTGGACGGTCCAGATTTTCCAAGGAGGACCTTAATGGCCTAGATTGTCCTGGGGAGGACCTTAACGGTCAAGACAACAACAAAGAGGTGCGGGGCAGTTCAGATCCACTTGGGGTGGTCTGAACGGCCAAGATCTAACAAAGGGAGGTCCTAAGCGGCTCAGATTTCCTTTGGGAGGTGCAGGCGGCTAAGATTTACCCGAGGAGGTCCACAAAGTTAAGAGGACCTCGGGAGGTCCTACACGGTGGAGATCAACACAGGAGGACCTCAACGGCTAAGATCTCTCACAAGGAGGTCCTAGCGGTCAAGATCGCAAGGAGGGAGGTCTGGGGTTGTCCTACAAAAGACCGGGGTGGTCTTTGCAAAGAGGACCCCGAGGGAGGTCTTTGGGAGGTCTTTGCCAAAAGTCCTGGGTGATCCTTTGGCAAAGAGGTCCCAGAGATGCCTGCTGGGAGGCTAAGCCTTGCCTTAATTGCGCAACAAGGACGAAAACAAGGCATTAAAGGCTGACCCGAGTTAACCAATGATAAGCAATGATGATCGCATTTAAGGGGGAGATCTTTGTCCTAACGACAATGGCACGGTGCCATGGTCGTCCGACAAAATCCCGAGAGGCTACCAAGGCGTGTCGCCGGCGATGAGGACCTCATGGCGCCATCCAGAAGGCACCAACGTGTGCATAATAGTGTGCGACACGCCAGACCATTTCAGTGGCGGCGGTGGCCTGGCGGCGACGAGCCGTAGATTGGCGGCGCAAAACACACGGCCAAAACACAAACAGCAATAATGAGCTCCGCAGCGAACATTCAAGCGTGTGCCAAGCTCCGCAACAACATACATGCAGGTGCAGCATCTCTGGGACTACCAGGAGGGTTACCTGGAGGTCGCGGAGGTGCGGAGGAGGATGGGGACTTGGAGGACCGGAGTTGGGGAAGAAGGGTTGCTCCACGGCCAACTCCAAGCTCCAAGCTCCAAGTTAGGCCTCTTCTGAAAATGTTAACCCAAATGGGGTTAGGGTTAACTCCAGGAGGTCTGGGGAGCACAAAGTGAACAAGAGGTTGAAGAGGGAGCCACTGAAGCACTGCCACCGAGGAGCTCCAAGGACTTCAACAATGACGGCCAAAAAGGGTAGGTCAGTGGGAGGAGATGCTCAGCCCAGCGCAGGCAAGGCCAAGCTCAATGGTGTGTAAAAGAAGCCAAGGGCAACAGTGGGGGGTTTTATAGCTAGGGCAAAAGAGGTCTGGACCACGGGTTAAGCTCATGGTGAGCTTAGCCCAAGGGAGGTCCACGGCTTGGACAGGACGTGGAGGTGACAGGAGGCACTGCCTGCAGCGACTTTGGGGCTAAAAGCACCGACCGCATTAAATGCTGCGCAGCAAAGAGCCGTTGGGACAAGGCAGATCACGCCTCCTCCATCGCCATGGCGACGCAAGACGCCATAGCTAGGAGAAGAACAGAGTTGTTTCACCACCGTCCGATTAGAAATGAGGGGAGGTCGTGACCCTCAGATCTAATTCAAGCAGTAAGTTTTAAAAGGAGAAGGAGGAGATCACAGCCATTGGATCTGGATCGGGAGGTCATGACCCTCCGATTTCCATAATCTTGAATCTTGCGTGGAAAAAGGGACAGAGGTCCAAGGCGTTGGATTTCAATCCAGCAGTGCGGACCTCTGTGAGGTCTTAACCGCACGAACTTAAGAACAAGAGGGGAGGTCATGGCCTTTGGATTTAAATCCAAGGGCGCACAACCCAAGGGGAGGTCTTAGCACTACGCGTAGCGCACAAGAGGTTATGGCCATCAGATTAAGATCTAATGGTGATGAGAGGGCGAGGGAGGTCTGAGACGTTGCGCAGAAGGCAAGGAAAGTCAGGACCTTTGGATTTTTGATCCAACGGTTCTGATCAAAAGAGGGGGAGGTCCTGAGCTTGCGCAACGCACCAGGGAGATCATGGCCTTTAGATTTAAATCTAAGGGCTACGACCTCACGTGAGTGCAAAAAGGGGAGGTCTGAGTAGTTTGAGCTCGCGGGGAGGTCAGGGCCATGGATTTTTGATCCAGCGGCCAAGACCTGATGAGGTGGGGAGGTCCTGACTGAGTATGTTGAGGAGGAGGTCGTGGCTGTTGGATTTAATCCAACGGCTCGTCCTCAACACAGTGGGATGACCTCATTGCGATGGTTTAACAGCTCGAGGAGGTCTTTGAGGTTTAACACACGTGGGAGGTCCGAGTAGTTTGAGTAGCGAGGAGGTCATGGCCATGGATCGTTGATCCAAGGCGATGACCTCATGTGAGTGGGGAGGACTTGGCTGCGTTAGGCGAGGAGGAGGTCGTGTCGGTTGGATGTTAATCCAACGGCTACATTTGATCAAGGTGGAGAGGAGGTCCGACGAGCGGGGAAAAGGTTGGTGGACCGACTTTGGGAAAGTGGCTAGCCAAGGAACAGTACCAAGCTTTTAAATTCAATTTCAACAGCTGAGATTTTGCAGGGTTGTTTGGAATAGCAATTGAGCTCCAAAATTTATGAAATTTTAACAGGAACTTGCTGACCATCAGATTAACCTCACATAAAATTTCCAGAGGTTATTATGCAATGCATTTTTCTCAGGAAATTCATGAAGGTTGTTCAAGGATTTGTTTTACCTCCAAAATTTATCAAACAAGTTTTACAACTTGTGATATTTTTCAGAGGGGTCCCACATCAGTTTTAGGACCAAGGAAAATATTTTTCAAATGTTTGGCACAAGATTTAAGATAAACGGAGAATGAGTTTGACTTTTGGTCAACAAGAGCTTTGTGTTTTTGGATTACACAACTCTTGGACAAGAATTACATGAGAGATTAGGGGTTTTCAAGATGTGAGAAAAAGTTTTAATTTCTACACATATAATTATACTTGAACAAACCCTAATTATACATTTGGGATGTTACAAAATCTCCCCCCCTTACAAAAATCTCATCCCGAGATTTTGGCTCAGGCGGGGAAGGAAGATGGGTAGTCTTTCCGTTTCCAAGCAACTTCATCCACAGAATGATTTGGCCATTGAACTTTTAGGATCTTGAGGACACGATTCCTTGATCTTCGTTAGCTTCTTCAAAGATACGAACCTTCCTTCAAGACTCTTATCCATTTATAATATTTTTGTTGTACTGGGACCTAATTCTCGAACTATGTTCAGTCCAACCAAGACTTTATTTAGTTACATATTGCTCCCAGCTCGTTCCTTATCGAGCCGGATTTTATTTGATTTGTTTTATTGCATTGTTTCTCGTCAGGTCACAATTCCGACCCAACTTCTTGCACAACAAGAATTTCCAACGGAGCTTCCTCGGTTGGAACACGGAGGCACTCCTTACTGGGACACATGAAAACATCATGTACCCCCTCAAGGGCAGCAGGTAATTTCAATCTTATAGGCGATAGCCCCTTTCTTTTCGATAATGCGTAAGGATCCACGTATCGAGGAGCTAACTCGCCCATAACGACGAAATGTTGATGGCCCTTTCGGTCTGACCATCAGTTTGATGAGGGTAAGCTGATCTGAAAGAAACTCGAGTTTCCATAGCCTCTTATAGGCTATGCCAAAATTGAGACGTGAGCAGAGAAGCACGATCAGCACGATCGTCTTCAGTACACCGTGCAAATTTACGATGCGGAATATGTAGAGATCCTTTGGAAAACCTACAAGAAGGTTATTTTTGATGGTGAGAGCTTTTTGTCCGATTGGTGGTGCATGGCCGTTGTTAGTTGGTGGAAGCGATTTATGCAGTTAATTAGGAACAACTTGCGGTTAATTCGGAGCGATTTATTTGGTTAATTCGGTAACAACGGGATCTCGACCGCTAACTAGCTTTCTGAGTCATCCTCCTCATGACTAGCTATCTTAGAGGACTAAGGTCGTTCTTAGTTGGTGGAGCAATTTGTGCGGTTACTCCACTAACAAACGAGACCTTGGTGGGTTAACTAACTATCTGAGTCATCCCTCCGCACTAGTCTCTTACAAAGGATTATGGCCATTTAGGCCATGGAGTTGGAGAAATAACAGTTATGTGATGCCCTTAGATGTATAGGGAAGGAATGGTGCCACTTTAGTCAAGCGATCGATGACAACCCGGATGACATCGTTATTTTCTTGGGGTTCGATGTAGACTAGTAGACCTTTTTGAAATCGGCGATGCAGGGTACCATCTTGATGGCCTTTCGAGTTCTCGAGCAGGAGGCATCCTGGAAGATCTTCGGGAAAGACATCGGCGAAGTCACACTGCTCGCTGGAACTTCACGAATATCGAGAGGCTTTGCTTTAAGAGTGAAAAGATGTGGACCTTGCGGCTCGTGAGCAATGAACCCGCCACCGAAGGGACTTGTGAGGTAGATAAGCTTCTGGTGCAATCGATTTATCCCATATGTGGAGACAACCAATCCATTTCAATGGTTTGCACAGGTTTAGAGGTAATTTTGGCATGGATTCCACTTCCTCGATCTCAACAGGGACATTCAGACACTCGGACTCGACTCTCAACTCCAAACCGGGAGAGTGAATGAGCAACGAAACCAATCAAAGGAGCGAAAAGGAGACCACCAACAAAGAAGAAAAGGCGAGGTACAAAAAGATGAGATGCTCTGAATCGAATAAAATAATATCAGGGCAAGAGTTAGCGAAGCGTACCTAACACAACGTCAGTGCCTCGAGCTTTCTCGGCTAAGATGGAGTCATTTGGATTACAAAGCGATCTTGTCTTTGCTTCAAAGGGCAATTGTTGGCGTAGTGCCCTTCTTGCTACAAAAGAAACAAGTGATCCCGACATCGATTTGCGGGGACCACCTTTGACGACTCGCAGTGTGCGTGATGGAGGCACGGACTGCGAGCGACGAGGGGTTCTTTGCAAGCTTCTTAGGACAATTATTAGCATAGTGGCCCTTGAGATTGCAGAAGAGACAAGTGACACCGGCGACCTTGCTGGAGTCACCTTGAGTCCTCTCTTGACACTTGCGACGATCCTCTGACTTTCTCTTTCTGCCCACAGCAACAACAGGATTTTCACCACTGGTGAAAGTCGGGGAAGGCATGGACTGGTAATTTGTCCCGCAACTCCTCAGACAAATCACCCAAGAACTTCTCTGATTTGGAGGCATTGGCGATTGCAATGCTTGCAGATGACCGAAGAGACAGTCGCTGCAGTTCCAATGACTTGGCAATCACCAGGTTCATGCTACATTCCTTGGGATAGAGATCGCTTCCCTCGCAAAGGAAACAAGTAACTTTGGCGATTGGACAATCTTCGGGTAAATGGTCTTCATCACAGTTTGGACAAGCAGAAGTACACTGATTGCTGTAGTGTCCTTCCTCGCCACAACGCCGACAGACCTTGATTCTTCCTAGTCCGCAATTTTCGTCGAAATGCCCTTCTTCGCCACAGCTACGGCAAAAAGGAGGATTTTCATCCCAACCAGACTTGTCGACCTAGTCATTATTTGATGCGCCTGCACATCTGCTATTTAAAAGATGGGTTAACACGAAACCCAAGGACTAGAAGTTGAAGAAAGCAAAAAGGGATGCCAACGACTAGGGGAACGGAACATCACCCTAACCGAAGGCCAACAAAATAGATAGTACAGATTAATAATAGATTGGATGATAATAAATGCAAACTAATGAAACAAGCAGAATAAAAAGAAGTTATAGGGAGCATAATAAAGGAGAAGCAAAAACAGCAAGGAAATGTACTTTAAAAGCTTCCAAAAGGTCTCCAAAACAGCAAGGAAGACATAAGATTAAAAGCCAACTTCCCAACACAACTAACTTGTATTGAATGAACGAGTAATTGATCGAGAAGATTAAAAATCAGATTGTGAGATGAGATCTAAAACTATTAGAGGGCAAGGTTAATGCAGCGAAATAAGTGCTAGATACTTAGCTAGCTAGTATCACATCTTACCCTTTTATTTCCACAAATTTTAGTTGATTTAACCTCTCATTTTCTACCCTATTTAGAACCTTTGAGCTTGCTGTCCGAAATTGGCGCTTGCTGTCCAGATTTTGCATCAAGCTTCGGTCGAAATTGTCCATTCGAAGCTTCAAAACCTTGTAGATGGGCAGCTAACACTTCAATTTGCCAAACTCATTGATTCCCCAAAACCCCATTAATCGATAACAACTATTTTCTAGAAGGGAAGAGAGGAAAACAACTTTTAAAACTCAAATTAGAGTGAGATGAGAAGAAAGCTAAGATAGATGAGGAGTAAAATCCGAGAATTTTCTTAAGCTTTCAAAACTCATTGACACTTTGAAATTAGGTTTTCAACATACCCTAAAGACGACCAAGCTTGCGTTACTACGGTCGATATAGCTCGATACCAACTTTTGTGAGCACGGATTTATTAAGCTCATAATACTTAGTCATCCAATTGACCCTAGTATTATCAACCAAATAAACTCGGTCTCGAGAGATGTATACTTCCCAGAATGCAGTACACATACCTCACAACAAAAGAATGCATCAATTCCATACAACACATAGTACATAAGCAACAAACCAGAAGTTAATATTAATATGGAATAGATATTACAAAAGAGAGGCCCTTAGGCCAAATAGCAACAAACTACAAAGATACACAGCGGAAGCAAAAGTGCCATAAGATGGCCATAACAAAAGCCAATTAGTGTGCCTTTACCCACAAGGCAACTAACCGGACCGCCAAGCTAGTCGTCAAACCCGAAGCACATCTCGCAAGAGTGAAGCCCTTGGGGCTCACCTCCTTCCTCTGCAACAAAAGCCACAAAAATGCCACAACCACGGGCAGATGAGTACATAAAGTACTCCGCAAGACTTACGTGTAAGATAACGAGAACTATAGATAGCTACATGCAAGCTTTATTTAAGTGGATGAGGCTTTGGACTCATTTTAGCATAAAGCAAGTTTCATTTGCAATAATATAATAGATTGAAGGCAATTTGACAAAGCATTTTAATTGTTGAAATTCAACGAGGTAGTAACATAGTAACAACAACAAGAACAACCTAGAAGTGACTAACCCAAGTCACCACAACAATAGCATGAACTCCCCGTTCATACCAACCATGTCAAGTTTTAATTAAAGGTTGTAGTCTAGTCTTGAACGACCTTACCAAGCATGTCCATAACCTAGGGCGAGGCTATTGAATAGTTTTATCCTGCGCAGGTGTACCACTGTACCCACACGTCAGACCGCCTTTCCATTAGGCACACTACCTTTGGTATGCCGGCACGGCTAAGTCCTACGAGACCTTTCCAAAGGATGAATGCTAATTACGAGCTGCACAACCCACGGGGAGAAGGAGACATCACACAACCTTCCTGGAAGCTAATGCTCCCCTCCCACACTATACATATACATTTGTTTTTGAAAACACACCAACCGAGCTCGCTCATAATTAACACCTCCTAGAGTACTTAGTCAAGAGGGGTTCCATATGCCCCTCGTGTGGTTAGTACGCGAAATCGCTTGGCTTAGTGACCCAAGTACTCGGTCCTTAGGGACCCAGGCATACCACCACATCCAAAAACCGCACCATCCATCCAATATGCCCAAGTCTAAATCTTTTATTTTCAGTTTTTGATTTTACAAATTAATCAAAGCACAAGTGCTGAACATATGGGAGTAATAATCAGTTTTGAGTGATCAAGACCATCGACTAAGTCGATGATCGCCCATTACTACCGTTATCTAAGCATTGCTAAGCATGACACCGTAAAAGCAATAAAAGAGCATACTTAAATCACCGGGCTCTAATTCACCAGCGATATTAGTAACTTATGGTTTGTGGCAGGGGTAACAATTTAGGGGCAACTATGCAATAGGAATAGCTACCTCTAAACGATAAAATACTTTGACACAAAAGCATGCATACATACAAGTTAAACAAAATATTAGACTTTAAAGTAATAGGACAATGATGGAAATGATCAAACTGCTTGCCTTTACTGTTGCTGGCCAATTTGTTGCTGAGGATCGCTCACGGAATCAATACACTCGTCGGCACCTAATCGGAAAGATGAAAACAATCGATAAGAACGACGAAAACGACAAAGACAGCACAGCAACCGAACTCCAAACACTCTGAATTTTCTACAGCCGCAAGAGGGTGATTTTTAGGGAATTTAGAAACAAGAACCAATGGATTTGGATTCTCAATGCAAAAGATATGAGTAAAACAATTCTGCTCAGCCCTAAAAATACCAAACTGCACTATTCACTAATTAAATTATGAGGCAACATTTTCTAGAAAAGTGGTGACCCTGAAATTTTTACAGCAAAACCAGCACCTCATGAGATGAATAACACAATTGAGTTCATCCCATTTGGAGCTATGTTGCACTTTCTACAATTTCTCAAAAACAAGAACTTGAACAAAATTATAATGCACAAGTCCTCATTTTTATAACAGCAACAAGCTCAAAACTAATTTTCATAGTAAGTTCACTAATAGAGGAAACCAACAAAGTTGGAATCACTCAAAAAGAATCTACAGAGCATTAGTTGTGTATTTTACAAGTTAGACATTAATTTGAGTGTATATTTAAAGTGAGTTTTAAAATCTAATGGCAAAACTGTGCTCTGGAGCTGAACTCAACTTACAATCATTTTTGGATTAAAGTCAAGTTCAAGACAGAGCTAACACAATTTGAATGACCTCATTTGGATTTAGAATGAATAAGATATGGAATTCTAAAGTTTATACCTTATTTCAGTCTATAATTAAGAGTTCACTGGAATTTCTAAACTTCCAAAACAGAGGGGAGGACGTGAACCGTTGATTTAAATCCAACAGCCCAAGACCTCCAGAGGAAACGCGCACACGCCTGTGCAGGTCCAGAGAACATGGGCCATTGATCTTGGATCCAACGGTCCATGTCCTCCCTGCCACGCGCAGCAAGCAATGTAGGGGAGGTCGTGGCCGTTGATACCGCATCCAACGAACCACAACACAAGAGGGAGGACCGGGACGGTCCAGATCAAACGACGGAGGTCCTGGATGGCTGAGATCTTCCAAAGGAAGATCTAAACTATCAAGATCTCCCCAAGGAAGATCTACATCGTCAAGACCTCTCGAGGGAGGTCCTGGACGGTCCAGATTTTCCAAGGGAGGACCTTAATGGCCTAGATTGTCCCAGGGAGGACCTTAACGGTCAAGACAACAACAAAGAGGTCTGGGCGGTTCAGATCCACTTGGGGTGGTCTGAGCGGCCAAGATCTAACAAAGGGAGGTCCTAAGCGGCTCAGATTTCCTTTGGGAGGTGCAGGCGGCTAAGATTTACCCGAGGAGGTCCACAAAGTTAAGAGGACCTCGGGGAGGTCCCTGGTGGAGATCAACACAGGGGAGGACCTCAACGGCTAAGATCTCCCACAAGGAGGTCCTAGCGGTCAAGATCGCAAGGAGGGAGGTCTGGGGTTGTCCTACAAAAGACCGGGGTGGTCTTTGCAAAGAGGACCCCGAGGGAGGTCTTTGGGAGGTCTTTGCCAAAAGTCCACGGGTGATCCTTTGGCAAAGAGGTCCCAGAGATGCACTGCTGCAGGAGGCTAAGCGGCCTTAATTGGGCAACAAGGACGAAAACAAGGCATTAAAGGCTGACTGAGTTAACCAATGATAAGCAATGATGATCGCATTTAAGGGGGAGATCTTTGTCCTAACGACAATGGCACGGTGCCATGGTCGTCCGACAAAATCGAGAGGCTACCAAGGCGTGTCGCCGGCGATGAGGACCTCATGGCGCCATCCAGAGGCACCAACGCAGCGCAATAGTGTTGCGCACACGCCAGACCATTCATTGCGGGGTGGCCTGAGCAGCGACGAGTCGTAGATTGGCGGCAAAAACACACGGCCAAAACACAAACAGCAATAATGAGCTCCGCAGCGAACATTCAAGCGTGTGCCAAGCTCCGCAACAACATACATGGAGGTGCCAGCATCTACGGGACTACCAGGAGGGTTACCTGGAGGTCGCGGAGGTGCGGAGGAGGATGGGGACGTGGAGGACCGGAGTTGGGGAAGAAGGGTTGCTCCACGGCCAACTCCAAGCTCCAAGCTCCAAGTTAGGCCTCTTCTGAAAATGTTAACCCAAATGGGGTTAGGGTTAACTCCAGGAGGTCTGGGGAGCACAAAGTGAACAAGAGGTTGAAGAGGGAGCCACTGAAGCACTGCCACCGAGGAGCTCCAAGGACTTCAACAATGGCGGCCAAAAAGGGTAGGTCAGTGGGAGGAGATGCTCAGCCCAGCGCAGGCAAGGCCAAGCTCAATGGTGTGTAAAAGAAGCCAAGGGCAACAATGGGGGGTTTTATAGCTAGGGCAAAAAGAGGTCCTGGACCACGGGTTAAGCTCATGGTGAGCTTAGCCCAAGGGAGGTCCACGGCTTGGACAGGACGTGGAGGTGACAGGAGCAGGCCTGCACAGCGACTTTGGGGCGAAAAGCACTGACCCGCATTAAATGCTGGCAGGCAAAGAGCCGTTGGGACAAGACAGATCACTGCCTCCTCCACTGCCATGGCGTACGCGCGCGCCAGAGCTAGGAGAAGAACAGGAGTTGCCCACCACCGTCCGATTAGAAATGAGGGGGAGGTCGTGACCCTCAGATCTAATTGAAGCAGTAAGTTTTAAAAGGAGAAGGAGGAGATCACAGCCATTGGATCTGGATCGGGAGGTCATGACCCTCCGATTTCCATAATCTTGAATCTTGCGTGGAAAAAGGGACGGGGAGGTCCAAGGTGTTGGATTTCAATCAGCGGTGCGGACCTCTGTGAGGTCTTAACCGCACGAACTTAAGAACAAGAGGGGAGGTCATGGCCTTTGGATTTAAATCCAAGGCGCACAACCAAAGGGAGGTCTTAGCACTACGCCAGCGCACAAGAGGTTATGGCCATCGATTAAGATCTAATGGTCATGAGAGGCGAGGAGGTCTAAGGCGTTATGAGAAGCAAGGAAAGTCGGGACCTTTGGATTTTTGATCCAACGGTTCTGATCAAAAGAGGGGGAGGTCCTGAGCTTGCGCAACGCACCAGGGAGATCATGGCCTTTAGATTTAAATCTAAGGGCTACGACCTCACATGAGTGCAAAAAGGGGAGGTCTGAGTAGTTTGAGCTCGCGGGGAGGTCAGGGCCATGGATTTTTGATCCAGCGGCCAAGACCTGATGAGGTGGGGAGGTCCTGACTGAGTATGTTGAGGAGGAGGTCGTGGCTGTTGGATTTAATCCAACGGCTACGTCCTCAACAAGGTGGGATGACCTGGCTGCGATGGTTTAACAGCTCGAGGAAGTCTTTGAGGTTTAACACACAGGGGAGGTCTGAGTAGTTTGAGCGCGAGGGGAGGTCATGGCCATGGATCGTTGATCCAAGGGCGATGACCTCATGTGAGTGGGGAGGACTTGGCTGCGTTAGCTGAGGAGGAGGTCGTGGCGGTTGGATGTTAATCCAACGGCTACGACTTGATCAAGGTGGAGAGGAGGTTTGACGAGCGGGGGAAAAGGTTGAAATTTGGACCACTTTGGGAAAGTGGCTAGCCAAGGAACAAATACCAAGCTTTTAAATTCAATTTCAACAAAGTGAGATTTTGCAGGGTTGTTTGGAATAGCAATTGAGCTCCAAAATTTATGAAATTTTAACAGGAACTTGCTGACCATGAGATTAACCTCACATAAAATTTCCAGAGGTTATTATGCAATGCATTTTTCTCAGGAAATTCATGAAGGTTGTTCAAGGATTTGTTTTACCTCCAAAATTTATCAAACAAGTTTTACAACTTGTGATATTTTTCAGAGGGGCCCCACATCAGTTTTAGGACCAAGGAAAATATTTTCCAAATGTTTGGCACAAGATTTAAGATAAACGGAGAATGAGTTTGACTTTTGGTCAACAAGAGCTTTGTGTTTTTGGATTACACAACTCTTGGACAAGAATTACATGAGAGATTAGGGGTTTTCAAGATGTGAGAAAAAGTTTTAATTTCTACACATATAATTATACTTGAACAAACCCTAATTATACATTTGGGATGTTACAGTCCTGGAAGGTCCAGGAGGTCCTTGGCGCTTGGGTTGGTCTTGCACAAAAGCTTTGTATACTGGGAGGTCTTTCTTGAGCACAGGAGGGTGGCACCTTTCTCTTGTAGGACTCAGAGAGTTCTCTTCGATTCCTCAATGAGCATTGCCTTGTTCACCATATTTGGAAATCGGGATAATCGTTGCCCACAACTTGAACTTTTAAGTGGGATGGAGGCCTCGCTTAAAACGCCGCAGCGCATCATCCGTAGCCACATCTTCGCGAGCATAACGCAACAATTGAGTGAACTTAGTGAGATACTCACTTCTTGACATCTTTGCCTTGCTTGAGCTCTCTAAACTCTTCCTTTTTCATCTCTACCTTCCCATCGGGGACATGGGAGTGGCGAAAAGTCGCAGAGAACTCTGCCCAAGAGATCCTCTGGGGGGGTGACATGTGAGGCACAAAATGTGTCCCACCACTCACCGCAGTCCTTCCAGTTGATGTGAGGCAAACAAAACCTTCTCCTGTCTTCACAAATGAGCAATATCCAACTTCTTCTCTGTTGATCTCAGCCAATCATCGCATCTAAAGGCTCGGAGAGCTCGAAAATGTAGTGGGTGTGTCTTCATGAACTCGATGACCTTGATTGAGGGTGATTTGGGGGTGGAGGTGGTGGAGGCTGCTGCACTTGACTATTCTCGACTCATCATGGCAAGTAAAGCATTGGTGGTGCGGCTTTGTTGAGCCATGATCTGGTTCATAATACGCATCATAGAGCTCATCATCTCGAGCTTGTCTTGCCATAAAGCGCCCAAAACCCGGTCTGTTCTTTGCCCTTTGGAGGAGGTGGGGGTGGAGGCAAGCTGCACGGGGCTCACCCGACTTGTGGATCGCCGAGTCTGCACCATCTGGACAAAACTCTAAAGGTTTAATAGGTAAGAAGGAAAGCATAAAGGGTAAGAGGATCTACAGAGAAATAAAGATAGGGCAGACTATTAGGGGTGACTTGGTTAACCCAAGAGAGAACCAAAAAGGCCAGGAGGCCAAAAGAGGCAACAGAAGCTTCAAAACAGAGGTCTTCAAGACCCAAGCTAAGCGAGACTCGAGAATAGGACCACTAATCCCAACCTTTCTCTGATCGGCCCTATTGAAGTTATAAAGGCAAGGAAGTCAAGTTAGATTCAAAATCAAGGTTCCAAAGAGAGATAAGATAAGGAACTAAGGAGGAGTTAAGATGAGAGTAGAACAGGACAAGAAAAGATTTTAAGCGAGGATAAGGGCGACATAGAACCAAAGACAAGGAAAGAACTACTAAACAAATTTTAAGTTGACTTGCTTTAGAAAATAACTTTTGGATAAAAACTAAATCGACTTTTACGCCTATGGCCACGCCCCTCTGACCGACCTAGGCTCGATACCAACCGTGACGACCCAACCCGTGATGTACTGCAAGAGGTCCGGAGGACCATTTTTTTTTTTTTTGCGAAGTCACCACGGAAGGATGTGGTAGCACCGCATGGACCTTCTGAGGAGGTGCGCCAGACCTCCCGGAGGTCTTATGGACCTCTGGAGGTCTTGGTCTCGCCACCGACCTCCCAGAGGTCTTGAGGACCTCTGGAGGTCGTGGCCGCCACCGCGCTCAGTAGCACCTCCGGGCACATCACCAAGAGAGGTCGGCGGGACCTCCCGAAGAAAATCCGTGAGGACCTCCTGGTGGTCCCGCCTGCATCTGAGCTAGTCCCGGGACAATCGAGCTAGCTCGCACAAGAACACAAGCCAATACCACAACCACGAGGTCAAACAAAGATGAAGGGACAAATTAAACTTTATATACTAGGACCTTATGGTCAAGCTTGTTAACAAGAGGTCGCCATCGAGGGCTTACAAAACCAACGAGGACTTACAAGCTGGCGACAAGGAGCTCTAGGGATCAAACACCAAAACACGCAGAAGCCATCCAACAAGCACCACAGTCGTCGGGTGGAGGGCGTCCTAGGCATCTTAGTCGTCGAAGAATTCCTCCTCGAAGAGGTCTGACCGCCTCGCACTTGGTCATCCTCATAATCTGCTTTGACATGGGGCTTAAGCCATGAGTACTTGGAATGTACTCAACCAAGTCACAGAGAGCAAAAATGCAATAACATTCATGCAAGGACTTACCAATGGAGAGTGTATGGTTAGTTTTGCAAAGCCAAATTTGACAATAATAGCAATAATAGATTGAAAGGCAACAAGGTAAAACCATAATACATAATACTTTTGATGTTTTAATAAAAGGTGGTGTGAGCACCAACTCACGGCCACAACCAAAAATTGGGGAGGTCTGATCACACCGGTGGCTGTGTCCTCACCCAAACCCACTCGAACACCCATTCCAGAGGTCAAGAACCAACCTGGACCACTACCCGAGCCAACCTTGACCCCTCTGGAGCCGGCCAAGGTCTCTTGAGGCAAAGCCAAAGCATCTCGCGGAAGTGTCCGATGGCACAAGTTTTTGAAACATCTACCCCTTGCACCATTTCACTGAGCATGTCCATGACCAAGGACTTGGCTATTCGAATAGATCTTTTACTCTGCAGAGGTGTACAACTTTACCCACAATCCACGATCTCTCTAGCGGGATGGGTTCCGGTCACCCTTGCTCACTTCCTAAGGTGAGCAGTCTAGAGAGCAGCAAGGCCTTTACAAAGCTTTAGGCTGACTAGGGCTGCCCGCTAAGGTTTATAATCCCTCCAGTGGTCTAGAAATCCACAGGGTTATGGGGTGCCCCCTCTTGCGCCAACGAATCACACGCTCAACCAAAACAGCCCCAAGCCATCTCATTGCTAATTATTCAGCCCAGACCATTCCCATAAAATGATCTTGTGGTTGCACTAATTGGCCCAGTTCGACAGATACAAAGTGAAGTCCTTAATTGTGCTAAGGCAAGACTTCCACAAACCAGTGTGCACAGCACCCACTACTCACTCCCTGCCTTCTTGCCTTGGCAAAACAATTGTATTAGCCCATGCCAAAAGACCACCCAGTCCTGGCACACAAATTTTTAACCAAGTGGTCTCACACCACGATCGACACTGACTTAGGCATCACCGCCATAGCTGCTCAACAATGGCACCAACCACACATTTCATAACATATTAGTCAAGATTATAGGAGATGAAGCATGATACGCTCAAACCACATTTTCTAAGCGAGGCTATATAAGACCTCGGCCCCATGTTGGCAAATAACAAAGAACACCAACTAAATTATCCACCCTAAGGCTCACAAGGTGAACATGACAACATGATGGAGACAAGGTATAAAGGAGGCATAACAGCAAGTAGGCAAGTAACTACAGCCCAAACCATTTTCTTATAAACATAGCCATGCATGATAATTTAAACCGAAATACATTTGCAAAGCTTGGTTCAAGATGATCAAAAGGAGGTCTGTGGCTTGCCTTGGTCAAGCAGTGGAGAGCCTTCTGCAGCAAGAGCTGGGTCCAAGATCTCCTCGAACTCGTGATCTACACGTTCGCAAGAGAACCAAATAAGCAAAACCACACTAAGCCAGAGAACAACAAAAGAACCAAAAAGGAACTCAAACCAACTCAGCCAAAAGGAAACCAAGAGGCTTAACACCGCCTCAAAGAGCTCTGGGAGGGTCTTGCGCAAGGAAGAACCGAAGCAGAGGAGGCGAGAGAAAGGAAGAAATGAGCAAAAGATTACAAAGGCCTGCCTTCCCAGGCTATATATAGCTGGAGTTGGTGGTGTGCACCACAAGGAAACCTAGAGACGTGTTGGCAATCGGGACTACTTGGGGGGCTTGCCCAAAAGAATTGAAATAAAGTACCTCAGATGGGATTGCATTTAATGTGACCCGACACCTATTAAATCGCCTGAGTTCGAGGCAAGAGCAATAATTACAAGGTGAAGAGGGGGCAAGTGGGGCCGATCAAAAGGGTGCACCATTGGTCAAAGAGGTGGCCTCACCGAAAAAGGGTCATTCCCGCCAAAGACCACCGCGAGGTCTGGGCAAGAGGTCCAAGACACTCAAAGGGGAGGTCTGGACAGGAGGTCCAAGGACTCAAGAAGAGGCCTGGTCAAGAGGTCCTCAAAGCTCACAACGAGGAGGCCACGACACTCGGACTGCACAAGGGAGGTCTAAGGGTCAAGATTTCAAGGAGGACCTCAACGGTCCAGATCAAAGGGCGAGGAGGTCTGACGATTAGATCTCCAAAGGGAGATCTAATGGTCAAGATCTCAAAGGGAGGACCTCAACGGTCCGAGATCAAAGGGCGCAGGAGGTCGACCAACAGAATATTCAAGGTTAGGAGGGTGGTCTTTACAAAAAAGACCAAAGAAGGGCCGAGGAGGAGGTCTTGGACCTAAGGAGGTCGGAACCTTTGGATCCCACTAAAGGAGAACACAGACGGCTAAGATCTCCAGAGAGGAGGTCCTAAAGGCGAGATCCTAACAAGGGAGGTCTGAGCGGCTAGATCTCAACAAGGGAGGTCTGAGCGGCTAGATCTCAACAAGGGAGGTCTGAGCGGCTAGATCTCAACAAGGGAGGTCTGAGCGGCTAGATCTCGACAAGGGGAGGTCTGAGCGGCTAGATCTCAACAAGGGAGGTGCGAGCAGCTAGATCTCAACAAAGGGAGGTCTGAGCGGCTAGATCTCAACAAGGGAGGTCTGTGCGGCTAGATCTCAACAAAGGGAGGTCTGAGCGGCTAGATCTCATCAAGGGAGGTCTGGCGGCTAGATCTCATCAAGGGAGGTGCGAGCGGCTAGATCTCGACAAGGGGAGGTCTCGAGCGGCTAGATCTCAACAAGGGAGGTCTGGCGGCTAGATCTCAACAAAGGGAGGTCTGAGCGGCTAGATCTCAACAAGGGGAGGTCTGAGCGGCTAGATCTCAACAAAGGGAGGTCTGAGCGGCTAGATCTCATCAAGGGGAGGTCTGAGCGGCTAGATCTCATCAAGGGGAGGTCTGAGCGGCTAGATCTCGACAAGGGGAGGTCTGAGCGGCTAGATCTCAACAAAGGGAGGTCTGAGCGGCTAGATCTCAACAAGGGGAGGTCTGAGCGGCTAGATCTCAACAAAGGGAGGTCTGAGCGGCTAGATCTCATCAAGGGGAGGTCTGAGCGGCTAGATCTCGACAAGGGGAGGTCTGAGCGGCTAGATCTCAACAAGGGGAGGTCTTAAAGGACACGGAGGAGGTCCGAAGGACACAGAAAGGTCTGCAGGGACAAAGGGAGGTCTATTTGAACATAAGGGAGGTCCAAATAGCGCAAGGAGGTCTAGAAAGGTCCCAAAGGGGCCTTTGGGAGGTCGAGAGGAACTCTGGGCGCCCAAGAGAACTCAGAGGTTCGAGAGAGGCGTGGAGAGGTCCACAGGAGGTCCAAAGAAGCAAAGCCAAGCGTGGCTTGAAGAGACCAAAGAGGTTAGAAACACCAACCCGAGCCGGGTTCTTAACAAGAAAACCCGAAACACGGGAGGGGTCGAAACAGAGGGAAAGATGAGAGAGAGAGAGGGAGGTCCGAGTCTCAAAGAGATTCAAGCCAACAAAGGAAGTTAAAAGAGAAGACAAAACCCGGGGCACAGGGAGGCTCGGGGACACTGACAACCCAAGAGCCAGCAAAGACACAACAGAGAGCTACAACCGGCAAGGAACACCAACTAAGAGCTTAGTGAAGGTTTGATTAATTCCAATTGAACTCTCCAGATTCAAAAAAAATCTCAGGTTAAGCTTTGGATTCTCAATGAAGCCAAATGGTTACTTTTATTTTGAAAACTTGGCAAGGACTTAAAAGAAAACGGGACGTTATAGGCAGCCCCTGCAGATCCAAACTTGAATCAGTTTTTGGCAGCTCAGACTCAGTTGATGAGCACAGTGATGCAGAATATGAATCAAATGATGGCTCAACAGAATCAAGCTGCAGCAGCCCTAGTTAGCTTGGTGGATCAGCAGAACCAAACCATTGTCGCCCTCACGACAATGGTGAACCAGAACTCGCAGTATGCAGCTCTACCACCACCACCCCCAGCCATTTCAGCTCTGGAAGCCAGGACCGAAGGGCCAAGTTCCAAAGAAGTTCACCCAGAAGCGTTCAACTCAGAAGCTCCTTGTGGTCAGCAGGACCTCAGGCTCAAGAGAAAGAGGATAAATCAAGATCAAGAAGCTGCAAGTAGCCACAAGACTTGTGAGAAGCAACCTCAGCTCAAGAAAACTCCACGATTTGGTGTCAAAGCCCTCAAAATCAGCTTTTTACCCAGCGATGCCGAAGCCTCGAGACAATCTTGATGATCAGACTTTGCAGAATAAGACCTCAGGGGCAGAAGTTCAGTGTTTTCGTTGTCAAGAAGTGGGCCATTGTGAGACCCCCAATTACTGGAATTACGCCGAATTATAATTATACAGGTAGTATAATTCTTAATTAAGGAACAGTGTAATGTCCTTAATAAAGATCATACTAGAAGCATAATCATAACAAGTAACAATCCAACAATTGGGTTCCGGATATATGCCATGCAATAGTTCGAGATTAGTGACTATTGCACATATATCATAATCAACATTGCATCAATCACATACAAGTCATACATTCACATAATTATACATTAATAATTACATCTCAATTTCGGTTGCTACAGTACCAGGTTGCTACAGTAACCGAAATATGAACAGATGACCTTAGGTCATTAACAAAAGATCAACAAATGAAGCGAAAAAGAAAAACAACACCACCAATGGCCCCATCATCCCGCAGGCTATTGCGTGGAGGAAAGAACTAGCATCACTCGTTAGCGTCACCCCGATCGCGCTAACGGGCATCTCGTAAAAAAACCATCTTCACCGCAACAAGGGGTCATAAAACCACGAGTACGAAAGGTACTCAAACAAGTCTTACACAAACTAATAAAAGAAAGTGTTTGTTAGAACCTATACAAAGGAATAGAGATTTTATATGCATAAGGTTGACAATAGAAGGTTTAAATGGTTCATTGTTGCATAAAGCGAGACATCTTAACCTACAATTGCTATGTTTTAATAAAGCAATTTTAATAAATTGATTTGGACTAAAACCGTAAGTAAGTGAAATCATAATCATAAACAGTAACAAGAATAAATAACATCTCACAACTAATTGTACAGAACAATCATCATGCCGAACCAATTCCCAAAACCCAAAATTAGAATAACTTCTATACAGGTGACATCAATCCAAGCGTTGTCGTGCAGTGGACACGGCTATTGAATAGTTTTAACCTGCAGGATGTACATCTTTACCCACATGACTTAGTTAGCCGTAAGCCTCCGGAATAATAGCACACTTCCTTTGGTATGCGGCGGGTAAACTAAGATTTGGTATTTTCAACAAGTTGACACTATTGAGTTGGATGACCCATGTGAGATTAATCCCGCTTAAACCGGTGATAGCATACATTCAAGCGGGCTCACATGTTGTACAGGAATGCCGACCAGTCAATTAAATGCAAACTCGTGTTAGCCACACATTTTACACATGATCGGGGCCTGAAGGAGCGTACATGCGATGTAACACATCTCGCCCTTACCCTTCTAAGAACATCGATATCGATATAAGCTCCACATGGCATACGACACGGCCAAGACTTAAGCATCTATGCCATATGAAATCAATACACATGTCCTTACTCTCACAGTATCCAACTCAATAGCATTAACCCTTTACTTAACCAAGCAGCGCCCATACATCGCATGTGGAAATGCGTTGGGGCTTGAATTGGGCCGTCGAGTTCATCCTTAATCAACCCGGACAAGACATCCACATTTCCCAATTCTCGTGCACAAGGGCACCATCACTAGCATCCACTTGTCCAGATTTGAATTAATTGCTAACAGGATTTAGAAGCATTTTCAAATCAAATAAACTGAACAAGGATCAAATCATTATAAACCATTTGTTGTTCCCAAGTCGACAAGCTAAGCTTGCCAAACTCTAACGTTCTAGGACTGCATGGCTAAGCAAAAGTTAAAAAGATAAGTATTATACATCACAGACTACCTTAAGTTGAGTGTATGGTTAAATTAAGGATAAGCCACAAGTTCAGGTATAACTAACTATGAGCAGGGCATAAATAGATTTTAGAAATTTGCATGCAGTGTCACTATATTTTAGAATTCTAAAGTTCAAAAGATTAGGTTCAACATGGTGCGAGAGAGGAAGCTTGCCTTGATAGTAGTAAACAACCTCTTGTTCAGGTTCTTGTGTTTCAATAAAAGGCTTATAGCACTTTCGAGAAGAACCGACATCTAAAAGAGAGTAAAAGAATTTCCAATAAACATAGGAAAAAGCAGAGAACAGGATGCCAAAAAGAATACATGATCAAATGATAATGCATGGGTGATAGTATGCTTAAGCTATATCTAATTTATTAAGGGAAATAACCCATATATATCATTTATTGACACTTGCTATCCAGATTTTAGAATTAGAAAATAGCTACGAGGATCGATTTTTATATCTTTGAAAGCAGAATGACTTATAGTTAAGTTACCTATTAAACTAAACATCATATAAATGAAAATTAAGTTGAAACTAAGGATATTAAGGCTAAGGTTGACCTACTGATCATTTAATAACTAACAATATTTATTTAAGACATGGACTGTTGATGTTGGTTTAGGTTAATAGCCAAAAACAGTAAAGCATCAATTACCAATTCCGGCCAGCTAGTGAAGTTATACGGTTCGGCGCTTTTAAGTGGAGTGAAGACTACTAGGAGTCATAAATACCACAAGACCTTAATGCTACTTAAGCGCGGCTTAAATAAAGAAAAGCGAAGTGATTTTGTCGGATCGTTCAAAAGCAAGAAAGAACTACTTTCTAGATTTGGTGATGTACAAGAAATATATAGGATGATAAACTTAATTAAGAAGTAGAACTAATCGGGAAGTCACAAATATCACCCATCATTACCGCTAATCCTAGCGGCTAGATTACAGAGAGAAATAGAAAGTTTACTATTTATTGATTTTAGTCGACAGACTAACAATAAGGAGGTTTACACTAAAAAGATATTTTAGTGATCACAATAACCTAAATGGAGGTATAATGTTACTAGGGTTTACTAATGACCAGATAGACTAGTAGTTTGACAAGAGAAACTCTAACTTTTGTAAACGATATGAAAGACCGAAAAGTTATAAAACTAACTTTTCAGTTTAAAAGATCAAGGATCATCACAGGAATAAGGAAGTGATGAACATCCTAAAAGAGCTTAAGCTAGCAGTAAAGGTTAACTCACCACTAGGGTTAGAAAAGATGAGTTAAGCTCTTGGTCAAACAAGATCCAGTAGACCTTTTACTTGTGCTGACCAAAAGAAAAGGATGTAACTAGACTCTAAAGATCATTAGGTATATTCTTGCTAAGGAGAAAATGGAACTCAGCTCACCCAGGTGAAGTTTGCCCAGATGAAGCTTCACAGCTCAAGTTGACAGGGAGCAAAGCTCTAAGTTCAACCTACAAGAAATATCCAAAACCACCTTAGTATAAGATGTAGATATGCTTGTAGTTGAACAAAGGTGGAAGAACAAGGGTGCTTCATTGTGAAGGAGATAAAGAAAATGAGCTCCTCCCTTGGTCAACAATGTCAGAACTTCCAAGACTAAGGGTTATATAGTGTATGAAATGTGTAGAGCAATTGAGAATTCTCTAGAATCCAATAGGTGGCACTAAAGATAGATATTACAAGAGAAATATCCTCGAAATACTGTGCTCTACCCTTATTTCGGACACCACAATGTTTATGGTGGAAAACCAGAGAGAAAACATAATTTAACTCACTTACATGCGGGTCCCAGAGATATACACAAGATGCGGTGCACGCAGGAACAAAATCGGCCATCGGCGTGGGCCGGGGCTATTCTGACCATGCACGCACGTAGCACACGCCCCAACAGGTGAAACCGCCACGACAAGCTGGGCCCAAAGGCTAACACGATGGCGCACCGCACGCATCAATCGCGACGCACGACCACCGTGGCGATCGGGGAGGAGCAGCGCGGATGCGGGCTTAATTCACGTTGAACCGGTATGGTTGAGCGTGGGCCTGAGATCTCACATGGGCGACCACGATCGCGAGGTCGAGTGGTTGAAGGTCTCACCTCACGCGAGCCGTCGGATTCAAAGCCAACGACGCGATTTCAGTGGCGCCAGGCTGGTCCGAATAGCCCAATCCACCAGGGCCGTGCGATCGCAAATCAACGGCCCAAGATGAAGCGCTCGCGAGAGCTCTTCGGCCCAGGGACTCCATCGCCGTTAAAACTTGAATCAACGGTCCAGATCGAGGCGCTCCGGTGGTCCGAAGTGCACAATTGATCTGGGCCGCTCGCTAAGGATCCAACGGTGAGAATCAAGGGGGGGGGATGGAGCGGTCCGGAAGCGCTCATGAATCCGGCCGTTAAATGCGGGAATGGGCGGCTAAGATGGGCCACAGGTTTGGGCGTGGGGTGGGCGTGGCTGAGCCGCACCGGTGCACCAAAGTTGACCGTGCCGCACCGATTTGGACTTGACTCGGCGGGACCAGGTCGCTCTGATGCTGGTCTGATTTAAACCGAGGAAGTTGACGAGATTGGTTAAATTATGAAAAGGTTTGACTGGGTCCTTAAATATAGTAAATAAATTTGTAAAATCTTGAAATTTTGCAGACTTGCTCTTGGAATAATATACTTCCCAAATAAATTTTGAAATCCCAGTTTCTTCTTTAGAAATACATAATTAATTTATTTAGACCAACTAGGATTTATTTAAAGACAACTATTTTTAAGAATATCAAATAATTTCTAAAAATTCAACAAAAATTATTTTTGGCCATAATAATTTATCTGATTTTTAATTAAAATATTTCCCAGTCATAATACCAACATTGGATGGTATTTCCTTTTTAAATTTTTGATCAAGTTGGAATTTGTAATAGAAATTTGGGAAATTAGGTTGTAACAAAATGCCTAAATTGCCAAAATGAACAGTAATGACATGTACAGTACTTTATTACTGTAGATTAAGGCTGAGGCTGTTACAAACCTACCTCCCTTAAGAAAATCTCGTCCCGAGATTTCTTATAATTCAGAAGTTGGACAAAGACGAAGTTGAAATGATATTCTTTAGAAACATAACATCAGTTGTCTTTATTTCTTTCAAAGATAGAAAAGAAAGTTCTCACATAACAACATAGTGCTGTTATTACAACTTATGTTACATTACTTTGTTTAACCTTGTCTTTCTTGATTCAAAGACAAGTATTTAAACAACAAAAAGGTGGGGGTGCTCGATCCTCATCAGATCTTCGCGCTCCCATGTGGCTTCATCTTCAGAATGATTAGCCCACTGGATTTTTAAGAATTTGACAGTGCGATTTCTTGTCGTACGTTCCATTTCGTCGAGGATACGCATTGGTTGTTCTTGATATGAAAGATCCGGTTGCAGATCAAGATTCTCATAAGTAGTGGCCTCGGTAGGAACACGAAGGCACTTCTTTAATTGAGAAACATGAAAGGTATCATGAACTGCCGACAGCGTGTCGGGAAGTTCCAATTGATATGCCACAGCTCCTCGTTTTGCAATGATTCGGAAGGGTCCGATATAACGAGGTGCTAGCTTTCCTTTCACTTGAAAGCGATGAGTACCTTTCATCGGCGACACTTTAAGATAGACAAAGTCATCTATCTCAAAGCTTAGCTCACGACGTCGATGATCGGCGTAGCTCTTCTGACGAGATCAGGCGGTTTTCAAAGCGGTCTCGAATCGAGCGAACTTGCTCTTCGGCTTCCAAAACCAAGTTTGGACCAAAGAATGGTCTTTCACCAGACTCTGACCAATTCAATGGAGTCCTACAAGCTCTTCCATACAAGGCTTCAAAAGGTGACATTTGAATACTTGCTTGGTAGCTATTGTTGTAGGAAAACTCCACATCGGCAAAGATTTCTCCCAATTCTTGCCATATGCTAAAACACAGGCTCTCAAAAGATCTTCCATTATTTGATTCACCTTTCGGTTTGACCATCGGTGCGAGGATGATAAGCGATCTTTGAAGGATAATTCAGTTCCCATTGCTTGATGAAGACAATTCCAAAAATGGAAAGTGAATTGAGATCCACGGTCTGAAACAATAACTTTAGGAACACCGTGGAGACAAACAATCCTAGCAATATACAACTCTGCTAGTTGCTTGCCATTGAAATTGGTTCTAACAGGGAGGAAATGAGCCACTTTCGTTAGTCGATCAATTATGACCCATATGGCATCAAACCCATTCTGGGACTTGGGAAGCCCGGTAACAAAATCCATACCGACTTCTTCCCATTTCCATGGTGGAATAGGTAAAGGTTGAAGGGTACCAGCAGGTTTCAAGTGCTCGGCTTTAACCCTTTGGCAAATATCACATTCAGCAACATACTGAGCAATTTGCCTTTTCATCTTGCTCCACCAAAATGTTTTCTTTAAGTCCTGGTACATCTTAGTACTTCCAGGATGTATAGAAAACTTGGAATTATGAGCCTCTTTAAAATTAGCTCTCTCATTTGTGGATCCGGGGTACAACCGGACGATTGCGATATCGAATGGTACCACGAGCATCTTCAGAAAACTCATTGGCTTTACCTGCCTTCATGTTTTCTTTGATCTCTGCTACCTCCGCATCAGTTTTACGGGCCTCGAATCTGATCTTGAGTGTTGACTTTACTTCCAAAGTAGCAAGAAATCCATCTTGACCATTTGAGACTTAAGCTAGCTGGAAGTCGGCACATAAACTCTTAGTCAAAGGAATTGTGGATAAGCAATTGCACTGTGACTTCCTGCTTAGAGCATCAGCCACAACATTGGCTTTGCCAGGATGGTAGTGAATACCCATATCGTAGTCTTTGATCAATTCAAGCCATCTTCTTTGCCTCATATTCAGATCAACTTGAGTGAATATGTATTTCAGACTCTTATGATCAGTATAGATTTATAGCGATTGCCAAGAAGGTAATGTTGCCAAATCTTTATTGCATGGACCACGACTACCAATTCCAAATCATGGGTAGGATAATTAATCTCATGAAGTCGCAATTGCCTGGATGCATATGCCACAACTCGGCCCTCTTGCATAAGCACACAACCAAGTCCATGGCGAGATGCATCACAATAGATATCAAAATTCTTATGGATATTTGGAAGAGTGAGAACAGGAGCTTCAGTCAGGAGCTTTCTCAAAAGCTGAAAACTGTTTTCACATTCCATTGACCAAAAGAATTTGTTCTCCTTCTTCAAGAAGTGAGTCGAGGTCCGGAAATCTTGGAAAAGTTTTCAATGAACCACGATAATATCCATAAGTCCAAGGAAACTTGAATCTCAGGAACATTCTTGGGTGCTTCCAATCTAGTACATCACTGCTTTCTTTGGGATCAATGATAATACCTCCTTCGGATAATACATGACCTAAGAATGCAACTTGCTTGAGCCGTAAAGCACGTTACTAAATTTAGCATCTGGTGATGCTTGCGAAGTGTATCCAAAGACAAGTCTCAAATGATGCTCATGCTCTTCGTCGGACTTGGAGTAGATAAGAATGTAGTCAATAAACACAACAACAAACTTATCCAAGAAATCCATGAATCTTGAATTCATTAGATTCATGAAATAAGCGAGAGCATTTGTTAGACCAAAGGACATAACCAGTATACTCGTATAATCCATAACGAGTAGAGAATCTTTGTTTTAGGAATATCCTCGGTTCTAACTTTGATCGATGATAGCCCGATCGCAAATCGATCTTAGAAAAGACTAGGGCTCCGATCAATTAATCAAAAATAGTTGAGTGACAAGGCGGATATTACCACTAATTTGGTTAAGGACAAAAGAGTAAGACAATGTATGTGGTTAAAGAGAGGGACAAGGAAAGATAACATGGTGCCACTAAGTGACCACATACAATGTGAAATTTACAACCATGGCTGTATTTAATACAACATGACCTGTATTGAATGCACAAGGGACTTAGGTTATGGAGAAAGTAAGAATGACCAAGTCTGGTAAATAGGATCAGTCGGATTTGGGAATAGATTGGCCAAAGAGGTAGGTGACTATGGTTGGAATATTTGACCAGCGGAATGTACCAATGGATTAGGCCGCACCTTTGTAACATCCCAACTGTGTAATTAGGGTTAATCAAGTATAATTATATGTGTAGAAATTAAAACTTTTTCTCACATCTTGAAAAACCCTAAAATCTTATGTAATTCTTGTCCAAGAGTTGTGCAATCCAAAAACACAAAGCTCTTGTTGACCAAAAATCAAACTCATTTTCCAATTATCTTAAATCTTGTGTCAAACATTTGGAATATATTTTCCTTGGTCCCAAAAACTGATATGGGACCCCTCTGAAAAATATCATGAGTTATAACACTTGATGATAATTTTTGGAGGCAAAACAATCCTTTGAACAACCTTCATGAATTTCCTGAGAAAAATGCATTGCATAATAACCTCTGGAAATTTTATGCAAGGTTGATCTCATTGTCAGCAAGCTCCAGTTAAAATTTCATCAAATTTGGAGTTCATTTGCTATCTCAAATAATTCTGCTAAGTTTCAGCTGTTAAAAACTAAAGTTAAAAGCCTTCACTGTTCCTTGGGCTAGCCCTATTCAAAGCTGGTCCAGCCCAACCTTGTCTGCACCTCAGCAGACCTCATCTCCACCTTGATCGGTCGCATTTGTTGGATTTACATCCACCGCCACGACCTCCTCATGATTAACACCGCAAAGACCTCCCACCTCATGAGGTCATTGCCGTTGGATCAAAGATCCACGGTCATGACCTCCCCTGTGTGTTAAACTTCGAAGACCTCCTCGAGCTGTTAAACCATCGATGCGAGGTCATCCCACCTTGTTGAGGTCGTAGCCGTTGGATCAAATCCAACAGCCACGACCTCCTCCTCAACATACTCAGTCAGGTCCTCCCACCTGCGTGAGGTCACAGCCCTTGGATCCAAGATCCATGGCCCCGACCTCCCTCTTTGTTAAACTAAGCAAACCTCCCACCTAACCAAGGTCGTAGCCATTGGATCAAATCCAACAGCTCACGACCTCCCCGCGTTATCAAGCGCTCACAACCTCCCCCATCTTTTGTTGTGCACCGTTAGATTAAAATCTACGGTCACGACCTCCTTTTTGTCTCATGCGCACGTGAGATCGGAACCCTTATATCTAAATCTAGCGGTCCTGACCTCCCTTGCCTGTTGCGCATCATATCGGACCTCCCCATCAGGTCAGTGCCCTTGGATTTAAATCCAAAGGCCATGACCTCCCCTCATGTCCTTTTGATCGCGTGCGGTTAAGTCCTCACTGGAGGTCCGCACCGTTGGATGGAGATCCAACGCTTTGGACCTCCTGTCCCTTTTCCTCACGTGCGTTTTGCGATTATGAAATCGGAGGGCCACGACCTCCCCATCCTTGATCGTGTGGCTGGGACCTCCTCCCAGCCACTTAAAACATAACGGTTCGAAAATAAGATCCGATGGTTAGGACCTCCCCAGGTCTTATCCAACGGTCATAAGGACCTCCCCTGTTCTTCTCCTTCCTCTGGCGCATCGTGCTCTCGAGCAGTGGAGTTAACGTCGGCTTGTCCCATTGTGTCCTTTCATGACTCTTTCTTGACCGCATTTAATGCTGGTCGACTTTGCGCCTCATGGGTCGGCTCGGACACGCCACCATGTCCACTTTACGTCTGTCCAAGCTGCTCGACCATGCCATGGGCCAAGCTCACCATGAGCTTAGCGGTGGCCTAAAACCTTTGCCCTAAGTATAAGAACACCCCCCGTGCCTTTATCTTCCTTTACAAGCCTTTGTTCCTTGCTCGCTCTCTGTGCTTGTGAACTCTAAACCACGAAACCATCCTTGGCGCCATTGTTGGAGTTTGAAGCTCCTTGGTGGGCAAGGGTTCCGGAGATTTCTTCTTCCTCTCCTTGCTTCCATTTGTGCCTTCCTCTGGGACCAAGACCTCACTCGTTTTGGTTTGGACCTTTACAGAGGTGGACAAAGTGGAACACAGAGCTGGAGCTTTGGCCGTGGAGCACCTTTCTTCCCCAACTCCAGTCATCACCTCCACGACCTCCCGGCACCTTAGGACCTCCTGTACTCCCCTGTTAGTCCTTTAGATCTTGGTCTTCGTTGTCCTCTCGGCTCGCCTGGCGTTCAAAACCGTCGCCGCCGTTGAGAGGAGGTCCACCGGTGTGCATAGCGTTATTGTGCACTCGGTGGTACCATTGACCTCACCGCGGGCTCTACATCATTGGCGAGGACCACTTCTTCACTCTCGGGATTTTGTCGGATGTCCAGGCGTGTCATTGTAAATGTCGGGACATAGATTCACCGTTTTAATGCTCAATCTCGCAATCATTGGATGTCTTAACTGTCTTAAATCCACCATTTATTGTGCGCAATAAAGACCTCCCGTGCGCGGACCTCTTTGTGTCTCGCGCGCATTTATTCATGTCCAAGCGCGTGCACGAGTTAAGGCGCTGGCTCTGGGACATCCAGACCTCCTCCGAGGAGATCTCGAGCGTCCAAGACCTCCCCTTGCGCAATCGGGGCCGTCCAGACCTCCACGGAGGTGCAGTGGACGTTAGACCTCCCTTAGGACCTCCCTAGGTTATCTCGGTGTTCATGACCTCCCCGGGTAGATCTTGACCGTCAAGGTCCTCCCTCGGACGATCTGAACCATCAATGACCTCCCTTGGAACATCTGGACCGTCCAGGACCTCCCCTGTGAGGTCCTGACGATGTAGATTTTTCCTCAGGGAGATCTTGATAGTTTGGACCTTCCTTGGAAGATCTCAACCGTTGAGGACCTCCCCTTTAGATCTGGTCCGTTTCGGACCTCCTTTCTGTGTTGTGGTCCGTGGGATCTCCCATCTACGGCCACGACCTCCCCCTCACCTCGCGCATGTGAGTTGCTAAGAGGTCCAGGACCTCTGGACCTTCACGTGCGCGTATGTGATGTTCTCCTGGGAGGTCTTGAGCCGTTGGATCTGAGATCTGTGGCTCACGTCCTCCCATGTCCTTATGGGTTTTAGAAATTCCAGTGAACTCTTAGTTAAACTGAAGTAAGGTATAGACTTTAGAAATTCATATCTCTTTCATTTTAATTCCAAATGAGGTCATTCAAATTGTGTTAGCTCTGTTTTGAACTTGACTTTAATCCAAAAATGATTGTAAGTTGAGTTCAGCTCCAGAGCACAGTTTGCCATTAGATTTTAAAACCAACTTTAAAATGTGCACTTAAACCAATGCTTAACTTGTAAAATACATAACTAATGCTCTATAGATTATTTTTGGGTGAAACCAACTTTGTTGGTTTCCTCTATTAATGAACTCACTGTGAAAATTAAGTTTTGAGCATGTTGCTGTTAGGAAAATGAGGACTTGTGCATTATAATTTTGTTCAAGTTCTTGTTTTTGAAAGATTATAGAAAGTGCAATATAGCTCCAAATGAGGTGAACTCAATTGTGTTATTCATCTCATGAGGTGCTGGTTTTACAATAAAAATTTCAGCTTCACTGCTATTCTACAAAAATTTTGTGATGAACAGTAACATATTTTTAATTAGTAGGCTGAGCAGAATTGATTTCATCATATCTTTTGCATTGAGAATCCAAATCAATTGGTTCTTGTTGCTAACGTCATGATAAATCATTGTCTTGCTGCTGTAAAATTTTCATGGCTTTTGGAGTTCGTTTGTTGTGCTGTCTTTGTTGTTTTTCGTCGTTCTTATCGGTTCTTTCTCGCTTTTCCGTTAGGTTTCGACATTTGTGGTGATCCCGAGAGCGACCCTCTGCCACAACTTGGCCAGCAACAAGGCAAGCAGTTTGACCATTTCCATCATTGTCCCATTACTTTAAAGCTTAATACTTTGTTTTACTTCTATGTATGCATGCTACTTTGTGTTAAATGTCGTTAGTAAGCCTATAGTTGCATAATCTGTAGGAATTGTTCATCCTCTACTACCATGAGCCTAGGTTATTTGCTGTGGTGGGAGCTCGTTGGATGAGCTCTTATCACTTAGTAGTTGCGTTCCCTACTGCTTAGACATGCTTAGCTAATCGGTAGTAATGGGCGATCATCGACTTAGTCGATGGTCTTGATCACTCAAAAATGATTATTACTCCTATATGTCCAGCACTTGTGCTTTGATTAATTTGTAAAATCAAAAACTGAAAATAAAGGATTGATTTAGACTTGGGCATATTGGATGGATGGTGCGGTTTTTGGAATGTGGTAGTATGCCGAGTCATTAAGGACCGAGTTAGTTGCGCCACCGTTCTGAGCAATTTTGCGTGCTAACCACACGAGGGGATATGGGACCTCTCTTGACTAAGTACTTTGGGAGGTGTTAATTATGAGCTGGTCGGTGGGTATGTTTTAATAAAATGTGTGTGTGTGGTGTTGGGAGGAGCATTGGCGGACCGGCTAGGCTGTCTAATGTGTCCTTATCCCGTGGGTTCTTGGCTCGTAATTAGCATCGTCCATTGGAAATGTCTCAGAGGACTTAGCCGTGCCGGCATACCAAAGGTAGTGTGCCTAAAGGAAAGGCGATGCGGCGTGTGGGTACATTGGTACACCCTGCAGGTTAAAACTATTGAATAGCCTCGCCCTAGGTTATGGACACGCTCGGAAGCGCCCGTAAGAACTAGACTCAACCATTTAATTAAAACTTGATGGGTTGGCATGAATGGATGTTCATGCTATTTGTTGTGGTGACTTGGGTTAGTCACTTCGAGTTGATCTTGTTGTTGTTACTATGTTATTATCGCGTTGTTATTTCAACAATTAAAAATGCTTTGTCAAATTGCCTTTAATCTATTATGTTATTGCAAATAAATGTTGCTTTATGCTAAAATGAGTCCAAAGCCTCATCCACTTAAATAAAGCTTGCATGTAGCTATTTATAGTTCTGTTATCTCACACGTAAGTCTTGCGGAGTACTTTATGTACTCATCGCGCGTGGTTGTGGCAATTTTGTGGCTTTTGTTGCAGAGGAAGAAGGAGAGCTCCAAGAGCCTCTCTTTTGTGCTACGTGTTGCGTTTCTTGACGAGTAGCTTGGCGGTCGGTCGAGATGCCTAGGGGTTAAGGCACCTTGATTGGCTTTGTGTTATAGCCATCTTTATGGCACTTTTGCTTCATTGTTATCTTTGTAGAATTGTTGTTATTTGGCCTAAGGGCCTCTCTTTTGTAATATCTATTCCTTATTAATATTAACTTCGGTTTGTTGCTTATGTTCTATGTGTTGTATGGAATTGATACATTCTTTTGTTGTGAGGTATGTATCTTGCATTCGGGAGTATACATCTCTCGAGACTGGTTTATTTGGTTGATAATACTAGGGTCAATCGGATGACTAAGTATTATGAGCCTAATAAACATCGAGTCTCTAAAAGTTGGTATCAGAGCCGTTATGACCGTAGTAACGCAAGCTGGTCGTCCTTAGGATATTTTGAAAACCTATTTTCAAAGCATCAAATGAGTTTTGAAAGCTTAGGAAATTCTCGGATTTTATTCCTTACCTATCTTAGCTTTCCCTTCTCACCTCACTCTAATTTGAGTTTTAAAAGTTGTTTCCTCTCTTCCCTTCTACAAAATAGTTGTTATCGATTAACACTGGGTTTTTGGGAGAACCAATGAGATTGGCAAATTGAAGTGTGAGCTGCCCGCTACAAGGTTTTGAAGTTCTGGAGTCGGTGATTCGACAAGGAGCTTGGATGCGAAACCTGGACAGCAAGCATTAAATTTCCGGACAGCAGTCTCAAAGGTGTCTAATTAGGATAGATAATGAGAGGTTAATCAACTAAAACTTGTGGGAATGAAAGGGTAAGATGTGATACTAGTTAGCTAAGTATCTAACACTTATTTCGCTGATTTAACCTTGCTCTTTAGTAGCATTTACTCTCACCCTACAATCTGATTTTTGATCTTCTCGACCGATTACTCGTTCATTCAATACGGGTTAGTTGAGTTGAGAAGTTGAGCCTTGCTTTTGGAGTTTCTTGGCTGTTTTTAGAGTCTTTTAGAAGCTTTTTAAAGTTTAAAAAACCGCTGATTTTGGCTTTCGTTTGGGGTGATATTCCATTCCCCTAGTCGATCGCTTTTTGCTTTCTTTAAGGCTTTGTTTTTCGGGTTGCGTTGCTAACCCATCCCTTTAGCTTTGGAGGTGCCTAACGTCAGGTTGGGTAAACTTTTTGTCAACTCTCGTCCTGCTTCTACTTTATTCAAATCAGGAGCTTCTCATTCTCTTGTATCTAAGTCTTTGGCTCCTTTGCTTGTCCCGTTGCTCATTCGCTCTCCTGGTTCGGAGTTGAGAGCTGGATTCGAGTGTCGGAATGTCCCTGTTGAAATCGAGAAAGTGGAATCCATGCCAAGAATTACATCTAAACCTGTGCAAACCATTGAAATGGATTGGCTGTCTCAGCATATGGGACAAATCGATTGTGCCAGGAAGCTCATCTCTCTATCTAGTCCTCCGTGGCGGGTTAAGCTTTTCGGTCGCTAGATCCGCATCTCTTCGCGCTTGAAGCGAAGCCCGCTCTGGATATTAGCGAAGTCCCAACAGTTTGTGACTTTGTTGATGTCTTTCCCGCAGATCTTCCGGGGATGCCACCCGTTCGAGACCTCGAGTTTGTCATTGAGTTGGCTCCTGCACGCCCCTATCTCAAGGAGGCCTTATCGGATGCCACCGAACGAGTTGGTAGAAGCGAAGAAGCGATTAAGTGAGCTGCAAGAGAAGGGTTTCATTCGCCTAGCTCATCTCCTTGGGGTTGTCCGGCAATCTTCGTAAAGAAGAAGGGCGGTACTTTACGCATGTGCATCGATTATCGTCCACTTAATGAAGTGAATAAAGAACAAGTATCCATTGCCCGCATCGACGATCTCTTGATCAATTGACCGAGCTCGAGTTTTCTCCAAGATTGATTTGAGAGTGGGATATCATCGAGTTCGTATTCGCCCGAGGATATTCCAAAACGGCGTTCTCTACTCGCCACGGCTTGTACGAGTACCTTGTCATGTCGTTCGCTTAACCAATGCTCTGCCTTGTTCATGAACCTCATGAATTCGGTATTCATGGAGTATTTGGATAAGTTTGTCGTGGTCTTCATCGATGATATTCTTATCTATTCCAAGAACGATGAGGATCATGCCGAGCATCTGAAGCTTGTGTTAGGCAAGCTACGTGAGCACCATTTGTCTGTGAAGTTGACAAGTGTGCATTCGGTTGAAGGAAGTGGCTTTCTTAGGCCATGTTCTTTCGGCGGAGGCGAGCCGTTGATCCTAACAAGGTCGCGATGTTCTTTCATGGAGTCAACCTGCTTCGGTCACCGATGTGCGGAGTTTTCTCGGTTTAGCGGGATATTATCGTCGCTTTATCGAGAACTTCTCCAAGATCGCGAAGCCGATGACGGAGTTGCTCAAGAAGGACAAGAAGTTCGCGTGGTCCGCGGAGTGTGAGGAAAGTTTCCAAATACTCAAAAAGCGTTTGACCACCGCTCCCGTTCTTGTTCTTCCTGATATCCATCGAAGCTTCGATATCTTTTGCGATGCTTCTCGTCGAGGCCTCGGTTGTGTCCTTATGCAAGAAGGCAAGGTAGTGGCCTATGCATCAAGGCAATTGAGACCTCATGAACTCAACTACCCTACTCATGACTTGGAGTTGGCTTCTATGATTCATGCACTTAAGATTTGGCGACATTACCTAATCGGTAATCGTTGTGAAGTGTATTCGGATCACAAGAGCCTTAAGTATTTGTTCACCCAGCCTGACCTGAACCTCAGGCAAAGGAGATGGTTGGAGTTGATCAAGGATTATGACATGGGTATACACTACCATCCGGGCAAGGCTAATGTCGTTGCCGATGCGCTTAGTCGCAAAGCGCATTGTAATGCCTTAGTGCTCAAGGAGCATTCGCTCTCTCTTCTCGAGGCATTCCAGCGTCTCAACTTGGAGATAGTTGAGCATGGATCTCTCGCTGCCATGGTTGTGCAACCAACCATGGTGGATCGGATCAAGTCCGCTCAGCAGTCGGATGTTGGAGTGAGCCACATTAAGGCAAATGTCAAGAATGGAACAGCCAAGTGCTTTTCTGAGGATGAGCATGGTGTTGTGAGGTTCGGGCAACGCCTTGTGGTTCCAAAGGACATGGAGTTGCGGAATTTAATCCTCCGCGAAGCCCATGATTCGCCTTTATCCATTCATCCCGGGGCCACAAAGATGTATCAAGATCTCCGCCAGAGATTTTGGTGGACCCGAATGAAGAGGGAGATTACGGTTCGTTGTTCGAAAGTCGCGACGTATGTAAATCAATGTCAAGGCCGAGCATCGGCGTCAGCAGATTGCTTGACCTTTGCCTGTCTTGGGAATGGAAGTGGGATTCGTCGGCATGGACTTTATCACCGGTCGCCCGAACCCCAAAGGAAAGATTCCATTTGGGTTATCATTGATCGGTTGACTAAAGTCTCGCATTTCTTACTGTCTTGGGCTAAGATCTCTGTTGGTCAATTGGCGACCTCTATGTCTCTCGCATCGTGTGCTTGCACGGTGTGCCCAAGACGATCGTGTCGGATCGTGGATCTCTTTTCACGTCTCGTTTTTGGCATAGCTTGCAAGAGGCCATGGGCACTCGTCTTGCTTTTAGCACGGCATATCACCCCCAAACTGATGGTCAGACCGAGAAGGTCAACCAAGTTTTGGAAGACATGCTTCGTGCTTGTGTCCTTTCATATGGGAAGCATTGGGAGAAATGCTTGCCATTCGCCGAAGTTTTCTTATAACAACGCTTTCAGGCCAGTCTCGGCATGGCACCATTTGAGGCCTTGTATGGGAGAAAGTGTAGAACCCGTTGGCTGGTGAGAGACGGTGAGAGACCTCTCTTTGGCCGGACTCAATCAATGAGGCCGGCGCCAAGTCCGGCTTATTCGTGGCGTTTGCGCGCAGCTCAATCGAGCAAAAGAGCTATGCGGATCGCCGTCGGCGTGAGTTACGTTTTGAGCCTAATGACTTTGTTTATCTCAAAGTCTCTCCTTTGAAGGGCCATCAACGTTTCGGTGTCAAGGGCAAGTTAGCTCCTCGATATGTCGGTCCCTACCGCGTTATCGAGAAGAAGGGAGCTGTTGCCTATAAGTTGGAGTTGCCGGCTGCACTTGAGGGGTACATGATGTTTTCCATGTGTCCCGGCTTAAGAAGTGCCTCCGTGTTCCAAGCGAGGAAGCCCGTTGGAAACTCTCGATGTCAACCCGATTTGACCTATCGCGAGCACCTGTTCGGCGTGCTCGATGAGTCTGAGCGAAGGACAAGGAATAAGACCATCAAGTTCCTTAAAGTTCGGTGGTCAAACCATTACGAGGATGAGGCTACTTGGGAAAGAGAAGATGCGTCTCGTGCGGACTATCCATCTTTCTTTACCGAGTGAGCCAAATCTCGGGACGAGATTTCTGTAAGGGGGAGAGATTTTGTAACATCCCAACTGTGTAATTAGGGTTAATCAAGTATAATTATATGTGTAGAAATTAAAACTTTTTCTCACATCTTGAAAAACCCTAAAATCTTATGTAATTCTTGTCCAAGAGTTGTGCAATCCAAAAACACAAAGCTCTTGTTGACCAAAAATCAAACTCATTTTCTAATTATCTTAAATCTTGTGTCAAACATTTGGAATATATTTTCCTTGGTCCCAAAACTGATATGGGACCCTCTGAAAAATATCATGAGTTATAACACTTGATGATAATTTTTGGAGGCAAAACAATCCTTTGAACAACCTTCATGAATTTCCTGAGAAAAATGCATTGCATAATAACCTCTGGAAATTTTATGCAAGGTTGATCTCATTGTCAACAAGCTGCAGTTAAAATTTCATCAAATTTGGAGTTCATTTGCTATCTCAAATAATTCTGCTAAGTTTCATTTGTTAAAAACTAAAGTTAAAAGCCTTCTTTGTTCCTTGGGCTAGCCCTATTCAAAAGTGGTCAGCCCAACCTTGTCTCGCACCTCGCAGACCTCATCTCCACCTTGATCGGTCGCGGTAGTTGGATTTACATCCACCGCCACGACCTCCTCATGATTAACACCGCAAAGACCTCCCACCTCATGAGGTCATTGCCGTTGGATCAAAGATCACGGTCATGACCTCCACATGTGTTAAACTTGAAGACCTCCTCGATTTGTTAAACCATCGGCGAGGTCATCCCGCTTGTTGAGGTCGTGGCCGTTGGATCAAATCCAACAGCCACGACCTCCTCCTCAACATACTCGGTCGGGTCCTCCCACCTGCGTGAGGTCACAGCCCTTGGATCCAAGATCCATGGCCCTGACCTCCCCTCACTGTTAAACTAAGCAAACCTCCCACCTAACCAAGGTCGTAGCCATTGGATCAAATCCAATAGCTCACGACCTCCCCGCGTTATCAAGCGCTCACAACCTCCCCCATCTTTTGTTGTGCACCGTTAGATTAAAATCTACGGTCACGACCTCCTTTTTGTCTCATGCGCACGTGAGATCGGAACCCTTAGATCTAAATCTAGTGGTCCTGACCTCCCTTGCCTGTTGCGCATCATATCGGACCTCCCCATCAGGTCAGTGCCCTTGGATTTAAATCCAAAGGCCATGACCTCCCCTCATGTCCTTTTGATCGCGTGCAGTTAAGTCCTCACTTGGAGGTCCGCGCTTGCGTTGGATGGAGATCAACGCTTTGGACCTCCTGTCCCTTTTCCTCACGTGCGTTTTCGCGATTAAGGAAATCGGAGGGCCACGACCTCCCCATCCTTGATCGTGTGGCTGGGACCTCCTCCCAGCCACTTAAAACATAACGGTTCAAAAATAAGATCCGATGGTTAGGACCTCCCCAGGTCTTATCCAACGGTCATAAGGACCTCCCCTGTTCTTCTCCTTCCTCTGGCGCGCATGCGTGCTCTGAGCGGTGGAGTTAAAGTCCAGCCTGTCCACTGTGTCCTTTCAACAGCTCTTTGCTGACCCGCATTTAATGCAGATCAGCTTTCCGCCTCATGGGTCAGCTCAGACCTGCCACCATGTCCACTTTACGTCCTGTCCAACTGCCTGGACCATGCCATGGGCCAAGCTCACCATGAGCTTAGCCAGTGGCCTAAAACCTTTTTGCCCTAAGTATAAGAACACCCCCCGTGCCTTTATCTTCCTTTACAAGCCTTTGTTCCTTGCTCGCTCTCTGTGCTTGTGAACTCTAAACCACCGAAACCATCCTTGGCGCCATTGTTGGAGTTTGAAGCTCCTTGGTGGGCAAGGGTCATTGGAGATTTCTTCTTCCTCTCCTTGCTTCCATTTGTGCCTTCCTCTGGGACCAAGACCTCACTCGTTTTGGTTTGGACCTTCTGAGGTGGACAAAGTGGAATCTGGAGCTGGAGCTTTGGCCGTGGAGCACCTTTCTTCCCCAACTCCAGTCATCACCTCCACGACCTCCCGGCACCTTAGGACCTCCGGTACTCCCCTGTTAGTCCTTTAGATCTTGGCACCGCATGAATTAATGTCGCGGAGCTTTGTTTGAGCATACGCTTGAATGTCGCATGAGCTTCATTTTTGCTTTTCGGTTTTTGCCGTGTGCTTGTCTTCGTTGTCCTCTCGGCGGCGCATGGCGTTCAAAACCGTCGCCGCCGTTAAGAGGAGGTCCTTTGGAGTGCGCAGCGTTATTGTGCACTCGGTGGTACCATTGACCTCACCGGTGGGCTCTACATCGCCGGCGAGGACCACTTCTTCACTCTCGGGATTTTGTCGGATGTCAGAGCGTGTCATTGTCGTGTCGGGACATAGATTCACCGTTTTAATGCTCAATCTCACAATCATTGGATGTCTTAAGCTGTCTTAAATCCACCATTTATTGTGCGCAATAAAGACCTCCTGCGGACCTCTTTGTGTCTCGCGCATTTATTCATGTCAGCGGCGTGCTTGCGAGTTAAAGCGCTGGCTGCGGGACATCGAGACCTCCTCAGGAGATCTGGAGCGCCCAAGACCTCCCTTGCGCAATCAGGGCCGTCCAGACCTCCCTGGAGGTCTGTGACGTTTAGACCTCCCTTAGGACCTCCCCTAGGTTATCTCAGCCGTTCATGACCTCCCCGGGTAGATCTTGACCGTCAAGGTCCTCCCTCGGACGATCTGAACCATCAATGACCTCCCTTGGAACATCTGGACCGTCCAGGACCTCCCCTGTGAGGTCCTGACGATGTAGATTTTCCTCAGGGAGATCTTGATAGTTTGGACCTTCCTTTGGAAGATCTCAACCGTTGAGGACCTCCCCTTTAGATCTGGTCCATTTCGGACCTCCTTTCTGTGTTGTGGTCCGTGGGATCTCCCATCTACGGCCACGACCTCCCCCTCACCTCGCGCATGTGAGTTGCTAAGAGGTCCAGGACCTCTGGACCTTCACGTGCGCGTATGTGATGTTCTCCTGGGAGGTCTTGAGCCGTTGGATCTGAGATCTGTGGCTCACGTCCTCCCATGTCCTTATGGGTTTTAGAAATTCCAGTGAACTCTTAGTTAAACTGAAGTAAGGTATAGACTTTAGAAATTCATATCTCTTTCATTTTAATTCCAAATGAGGTCATTCAAATTGTGTTAGCTCTGTTTTGAACTTGACTTTAATCCAAAAATGATTGTAAGTTGAGTTCAGCTCCAGAGCACAGTTTGCCATTAGATTTTAAAACCAACTTTAAAATGTGCACTTAAACCAATGCTTAACTTGTAAAATACATAACTAATGCTCTATAGATTATTTTTGGGTGAAACCAACTTTGTTGGTTTCCTCTATTAATGAACTCACTGTGAAAATTACGTTTTGAGCATGTTCCTGTTAGGAAAATGAGGACTTGTGCATTATAATTTTGTTCAAGTTCTTGTTTTTGAAAGATTATAGAAAGTGCAATATAGCTCCAAATGAGGTGAACTCAATTGTGTTATTCATCTCATGAGGTGCTGGTTTTACAATAAAAATTTCAGCTTCACTGCTATTCTAGAAAATTTTGCGATGAACAGTAACATATTTTTAATTAGTAGGCTGAGCAGAATTGATTTCATCATATCTTTTGCATTGAGAATCCAAATCAATTGGTTCTTGTTGCTAACGTCATGATAAATCATTGTCTTGCTGCTGTAAAATTTTCATGGCTTTTGGAGTTCGTTTGTTGTGCTGTCTTTGTTGTTTTAAATCGTTCTTATCGGTTCTTTCTCTCTTTTCCGTTAGGTTTCGACATTTGTGGTGATCCCGAGAGCGACCCTCTGCCACAACTTGGCCAGCAACAAGGCAAGCAGTTTGACCATTTCCATCATTGTCCCATTACTTTAAAGCTTAATACTTTGTTTTACTTCTATGTATGCATGCTACTTTGTGTTAAATGTCGTTAGTAAGCCTATAGTTGCATAATCTGTAGGAATTGTTCATCCTCTACTACCATGAGCCTAGGTTATTTGCTGTGGTGGGAGCTCGTTGGATGAGCTCTTATCACTTAGTAGTTCGTTCCCTCTTGCTTAGACATGCTTAGCTAATCGGTAGTAATGGGCGATCATCGACTTAGTCGATGGTCTTGATCACTCAAAAATGATTATTACTCCTATATGTCCAGCACTTGTGCTTTGATTAATTTGTAAAATCAAAAACTGAAAATAAAGGATTGATTTAGACTTGGGCATATTGGATGGATGGTGCGGTTTTTGGAATGTGGTAGTATGCCGAGTCATTAAGGACCGAGTTAGTTGCGCCACCGTTCTGAGCAATTTTGCGTGCTAACCACACGAGGGGGATATGGGACCTCTCTTGACTAAGTACTTTGGGAGGTGTTAATTATGAGCTGGTCGGTGGGTATGTTTTAATAAAATGTGTGTGTGTGGTGTTGGGAGGGAGCATTGGCAGACCGGCTAGGCTGTCTAATGTGTCCTTATCCCGTGGGTTCTTGGCTCGTAATTAGCATCGTCCATTGGAAATGTCTCGTAGGACTTAGCCGTGCGGCATACCAAAGGTAGTGTGCCTAAAGGAAAGGCGGTCGGCGTGTGGGTACATTGGTACACCCTGCGCAGGTTAAAACTATTGAATAGCCTCGTCCTAGGTTATGGACACGCTCGGAAACGCCCCGTAAGAACTAGACTCAACCATTTAATTAAAACTTGATGGGTTGGCATGAATGGATGTTCATGCTATTTGTTGTGGTGACTTGGGTTAGTCACTTCCAGGTTGATCTTGTTGTTGTTACTATGTTATTATCGCGTTGTTATTTCAACAATTAAAAATGCTTTGTCAAATTGCCTTTAATCTATTATGTTATTGCAAATAAATGTTGCTTTATGCTAAAATGAGTCCAAAGCCTCATCCACTTAAATAAAGCTTGCATGTAGCTATTTATAGTTCTGTTATCTCACACGTAAGTCTTGCGGAGTACTTTATGTACTCATCTGCCCGTGGTTGTGGCAATTTTTGTGGCTTTTGTTGCAGAGGAAGAAGGAGAGCTCCAAGAGCCTCTCTTTTGTGCTACGTGTTGCAGTTTCTTCGACGAGTAGCTTGGCGGTCCGGTCAGATGCCTAGGGGTTAAGGCACACTGATTGGCTTTGTGTTATAGCCATCTTTATGGCACTTTTGCTTCCGCTGTTATCTTTGTAGAATTGTTGTTATTTGGCCTAAGGACCTCTCTTTTGTAATATTTATTCCTTATTAATATTAACTTCTGGTTTGTTGCTTATGTTCTATGTGTTGTATGGAATTGATACATTCTTTCGTTGTGAGGTATGTATACTGCATTCTGGGGAGTATACATCTCTCGAGACTGGGTTTATTTGGTTGATAATACTAGGGTCAATCGGATGACTAAGTATTATGAGCCTAATAAACATCGGGGTCTCACAACCTTGTAGATCAGATGAACAACCAATCTATTAAAATTTGACACCATCAAATTTGCTCGAAAGGCTACCTATTGCATATTTATTTTGATACTATAGCAATTCGATCAGTGTTGAAAACTGATCTAAGTGAATAAATGACAAGAGATGGATGAAGATGATGCATGCTCCATTGGGGTAGGACAATAAACTGCTTACTAACCAAGGAATGGAGTGCTCCAGAATCAAATAAGGCAGTAGCTAGACTAAAATTAACTAGGAACATACCTAGAACAACGTCAGTTGCATCATTCGCTTTCTCAGCAGTAAGCTGGTTCACCCGACCTCGGACTGGAACTGGATCAGATTTGACAGATACCTTTAGAGATGGTGCTGGACGAATAATGACTGGGAAAGGTTGAACAGGAGGCAACCCACGTTTCTTAGCAAAGCACTGGCTTGCTAAATGTCCAGGACGACCACAATGATAACAAATCACCCCAGACTGGATATTACGGGTAGTAGGTGGCTGATTTCCACTAGGTCTGGGCTGCTCTAAAGATGGAGGTGGACGAGGTGCAAATACTAGCGTCCTCGTTGAAATGGGAATTGGGGTTTGAGAAAGCCGAACAGGAGGTAGGCCACGAGCCTTTGTGTAGCATTGATTTGCAAAATGCCCGAGACGGCCACAGTAGAAACAGATCACTTTTGGCTTAACCGTATTAGTAATCTTGGGCTGATTCATAACAGTTCTTAGTTGATCCGAAGTCGTTTTGAGGATAGCTTCTTGGAAAATCCGTCGTTGCAGCTCAACTGACTTGGTGATCATCTGGTGTAGATGACACTCTTTGGGACAGTGATCGCATCCTTCACAGAGAAAACAAGTGATCTTGATAGTCGGACAGACCCCCGGTGGATGTTCTCCGTCACAGTTGGGACAATTTGTAGTGCACTCGTTGTTGTAGTGCCCTTCCTCTCCACAGCGTCGACAGACCTTGATCTTGCCGATTGCCCTTCTTAACTTCCCGAGGTGAGTGTTCAGAGGAGTACTAGGTTCTGCCATTCTATTATCACACGGATGGTGAGAGGACAGACTAAGGCTACACTCAATTGAGTGCGAAAGATGTTTTGGCATCAAAAGGCAATACCCAACTTAGCATGCTTAATGATATGAAATGCACCAAAATCGAACACCAAAAGAAAATGCAAAGGCACAAAGGCCCGCATAAGATCCAATAAAGCAAATCATAGTTTTCGGCATAATTGCTATACATCTCTTGCCGTAGGCGATGTGCAATTACTTGGAACCAAAAGAGGCGAACAATCACACTACAACATTTACTTCTACAGGATAAAAAATAATTAAGGTGGATATAATCTAATAATAATCCCTATCGTATCCTAATTTCATGATTACAACATTGCCTTCCGTCCCTTCACCATTGTTCTTACGGGTGAATACCAACATGTCTATCTTTGGAAACAAGAGATGAGCAATAGAAAACATTTTACACAAACCTAATGAATAGTAAGGTAAGGATTAGAGACTAGGATGGGGAAGAAATAAAGGATGATTTACTTAGACTTTCCAAAATTATTTTGCTGACTGGAAAATAATTTCTTAAAGGACTCGCCAATGCTAACGACCATGCTATTTCTAACCTACAGCAAACAGTATGCTCGATACTAACTCTGTGAGACCCCCAATTACTGGAATTGCGCCGAATTATAATTATACAGGTAGTATAATTCTTAATTAAGGAACAGTGTAATGTCCTTAATAAAGATCATACTAGAAGCATAATCATAACAAGTAACAATCCAACAATTAGGTTCCCGGATATATGCCATGCAATAGTTCCCAGGATTAGTGACTATTGCACATATATCCTTAATCAACATTGCATCAATCACATACAAGTCATACATTCACATAATTATACATTAATAATTACATCTCCAATTTCGGTTGCTACAGTACCAGGTTGCTACAGTACCGAAATATGAACAGATGACCTTAGGTCATTAACAAAAGATCAACAGCGGAAACGAAAAGAGAAAAACAACACCACCAATGGCCCCATCATCCCGCAGGCTATTGCGTGGAGGAAAGAACTAGCATCACTCGTTAGCGTCACCCTGATCGGCGCTAACGGGCATCTCAGAAAGAAAACCATCTTCACCTGCAACAAGGGGTCATAAAACCCTGAGTACGAAAGGTACTCAGCAAGTCTTACACAAACTAATAAAAGAAAGTGTTTGTTAGAACCTATACAAAGGAATAGAGATTTTATATGCATAAGGTTGACAATAGAAGGTTTAAATGGTTCATTGTTGCATAAAGCGAGACATCTTAACCTACAATTGCTATGTTTTAATAAAGCAATTTTAATAAATTGATTTGGACTAAAACCGTAAGTAAGTGAAATCATAATCATAAACAGTAACAAGAATAAATAACATCTCACAACTAATTATGCAGAACAATCATCATGCCGAACCAATTCCCAAAACCCAAAATTAGAATAACTTCTATCTGGTGACATCAATCCAGCGTTATGCAGAATCGTGGACACGGCTATTGAATAGTTTTAACCTGCAGGATGTACATCTTTACCCACATGACTTAGTTAGCCCGTAAGCCTCCGGAATAATAGCACACTTCCTTTGGTATGCCGGTAGGGTAAACTAAGATTTGGTATTTTCAACAAGTTGACACTATTGAGTTGGATGACCCATGTGAGATTAATCCCGCTTAAACGGTGATAGCATACATTCAACAGGGGCTCACATGTTTATGCAGGAATGCCGACCAGATCAATTAAATGCAAACTCGTGTTAGCCACACATTTTACACATGATCGGGGCCCTGAAGGAACGTACATGCGATGTAACACATCTACGCCCTTACCCTTCTAAGAACATCTGATATCAATATAAGCTCCACATGGCATACGACACGGCCCGAAGACTTAAGCATCTATGCCATATGAAATCAATACACATGTCCTTACTCTCCTGTATCCAACTCAATAGCATTAACCCTTTACTTAACCAAACAGCGCCCATACACTGCATGTGGAAGTACGTTGGGGCTTGAATTGGGCCGTCAGAGTTCAGTCCTTAATCAACCCAGACAAGACATCCACATTTCCCAATTCTCGTGCACAAGGGCACCATCACTAGCATCCACTTGTCCAGATTTGAATTAATTGCTAACAGGATTTAGAAGCATTTTCAAATCAAATAAACTGAACAAGGATCAAATCATTATAAACCATTTGTTGTTCCCAAGTCTGACAAGCTAAGCTTGCCAAACTCTAACGTTCTAGGGACTGCATGGCTAAGCAAAAGTTAAAAAGATAAGTATTATACATCACAGACTACCTTAAGTTGAGTGTATGGTTAAATTAAGGATAAGCCACAAGTTCAGGGTATAACTAACTATGAACAGGGCATAAATAGATTTTTAGAAATTTGCATGCACAGTGTCACTATATTTTAGAATTCTAAAGTTCAAAAGATTAGGTTCAACATGGTGCAGAGAGGAAGCTTGCCTTGATAGTAGTAAACAACCTCTTGTTCAGGTTCTTGTGTTTCAATAAAAGGCTTATAGCACTCAGAAGAACCAGCATCTAAAAGAGAGTAAAAGAATTTCCAATAAACATAGGAAAAACAGAGAACAGGATGCCAAAAAGAATACATGATCAAATGATAATGCATGGGTGATAGTATGCTTAAGCTATATCTAATTTATTAAGGGAAATAACCCATATATATCATTTATTGACACTTGCTATCCAGATTTTAGAATTAGAAAATAGCTACAGGATCAGATTTTTATATACTGAAACAGGACAGCTTATAGTTAAGTTACCTATTAAACTAAACATCATATAAATGAAAATTAAGTTGAAACTAAGGATATTAAGGCTAAGGTTGACCTACTGATCATTTAATAACTAACAATATTTATTTAAGACATGGACTGTTGATGTTGGTTTAGGTTAATAGCCAAAAACAGTAAAGCATCAATTACCAATTCCGGCCAGCTAGTGAAGTTATACCAGTTCAGCGCTTTTAAGTGGAGTGAAGACTACTAGGAGTCATAAATACCACAAGACCTTAATGCTACTTAACTGCCCGGCTTAAATAAAGAAAAGGCAGAAGTGATTTTGTCGGATCGTTCAAAACAGTAAAGAACTACTTTCTAGATTTCGGTGATGTACAAGAAATATATAGGATGATAAACTTAATTAAGAAGTAGAACTAACTGGGAAGTCACAAATATCACCCATCATTACTGCTAATACTAGCCGGCTAGATTACAGAGAGAAATAGAAAGTTTACTATTTATTGATTTTAGTCGACAGACTAACAATAAGGAGGTTTACACTAAAAAGATATTTTAGTGATCACAATAACCTAAATGGAGGTATAATGTTACTAGGGTTTACTAATGACCAGATAGACTAGTAGTTTGACAAGAGAAACTCTAACTTTTGTAAACGATATGAAAGACCGAAAAGTTATAAAACTAACTTTTTAGTTTAAAAGATCAAGGATCATCACTGGAATAAGGAAGTGATGAACATCCTAAAAGAGCTTAAGCTAACAGAAGTAAAGGTTAACTCACCAGCTAGGGTTAGAAAAGATGAGTTAAGCTCTTGGTCAAACAAGATCCAGTAGACCTTTTACTTGTGCTGACCAAAAGAAAAGGATGTAACTAGACTCTAAAGATCATTAGGTATATTCTTGCTAAGGAGAAAATGGAACTCAACTCACCCAGGTGAAGTTTGCCCAGATGAAGCTTCACAGCTCAAGTTGACAGGGAGCAAAGCTCTAAGTTCAACCTACAAGAAATATCCAAAACCACCTTAGTATAAGATGTAGATATGCTTGTAGTTGAACAAAGGTGGAAGAACAAGGGTGCTTCTTTGTGAAGGAGATAAAGAAAATGAGCTCCTCCTTGGTCAACAATGTCGAGAACTTCCAAGACTAAGGGTTATATAGTGTATGAAATGTGTAGAGCAATTGAGAATTCTCTAGAATCCAATAGGTGGCACTAAAGATAGATATTACAAGAGAAATATCCTCAAATCTTGTGCTCTACCCTTATTTGGACACCACAATGTTTATGGTGGAAAACCGAGAGAAAACATAATTTAACTCACTTACATGCGGGTCCCAGAGATATACACAGCATCACGGCACGCGAGGAACAAAATCGGCCAGCGACGTGGGCCGAGGCTATTCTGACCATGCACGACGTAGCACACGCCCATAGCAGGTGAAACCGCCACGACAAGCGGGCCCAAGGCTAACACGATGGCGCACCGCGACGCATCAAGCGCGACGCACGACCACCGTGGCGTCGAGGAGGAGCAGCGCGGATGCGGGCTTAATTCACGTTGAACCGGTATGGTTGAGCGTGGGCCTGAGATCTCACATGGACGACCACGATCGCGAGGTCCAGAGTGGTTCGAAGGTCTCACCTCACGCGAGCCGTCGGATTCAAAGCCAACGCACGCGATTTCGTAGGCGCTGTAGCTGGTCCGAATAGCCCAATCCACGGGGCGTGCGATCGCAAATCAACGGCCCAAGATGAAGCGCTTCGAGAGCTCTTGACCCGAGACTCCATCGCCGTTAAAACTTGAATCAACGGTCAGATCGGCGCTCGGTGGTCGAAGTGCACAATTGATCTGGGCCGCTCGCTAAGGATCCAACGGTGAGAATCAAGGGGGGGGGATGGAGCGGTCCGGAAGCGCTCATGAATCCGGCCGTTAAATGCGAGAATGGACGGCTAAGATGGGCCACGGGTTTGGACGCGTGGGGTGGACGTGGCTGAGCCGCACCGGGTGCACCAGGTTGACCGTGCCGCACCAGTTTGGACTTGACTCGACGGGACCAGGTCGCTACAGTGCCTGGTCCTGATTTAGACCGAGGAAGTTGACCAGGATTGGTTAAATTATGAAAAGGTTTGACTGGGTCCTTAAATATAGTAAATAAATTTGTAAAATCTTGAAATTTTGCAGACTTGCTACTGGAATAATATACTTCCCAAATAAATTTTGAAATCCCAGTTTCTTCTTTAGAAATACATAATTAATTTATTTAGACCAACTAGGATTTATTTAAAGACAACTATTTTTAAGAATATCAAATAATTTCTAAAATTCAACAAAAATTATTTTGGGCCATAATAATTTATCTGATTTTTAATTAAAATATTTCCCGATCGTAATACCAACATTGGATGGTATTTCCTTTTTAAATTTTGATCAAGTTGGAATTTGTAATAGAAATTTGGGAAATTAGGTTGTAACAAAATGCCTAAATTGCCAAAATGAACAGTAATGACATGTACAGAGACTTTATTCTTGTAGAGATTAAAATGAGGTGTTACAAACCTACCTCCCTTAAGAAAATCTCGTCCGAGATTTCTTATAATCGAAGTTGGACAAAGACGAAGTTGAAATGATATTCTTTAGAAACATAACATCAGTTGTCTTTATTTCTTTCAAAGATAGAAAAGAAAGTTCTCACATAACAACATAGTGTTGTTATTACAACTTATGTTACATTACTTTGTTTAACCTTGTCTTTCTTGGTTCAAAGACAAGTATTTAAACAACAAAAAGGTGGGGGTGCTCGATCCTCATCAGATCTTCGCGCTCCCATGTGGCTTCATCTTCAGAATGATTAGCCCACTGGATTTTTAAGAATTTGACAGTGCGATTTCTTGTCGTACGTTCCATTTCGTCGAGGATACGCACTGGTTGTTCTTGATATGAAAGATCCGGTTGCAGATCAAGATTCTCATAAGTAGTGGCCTCGGTAGGAACACGAAGGCACTTCTTTAATTGAGAAACATGAAAGGTATCATGAACTGCCGACAACGTGTCGGGAAGTTCCAATTGATATGCCACAGCTCCTCGTTTTGCAATGATTCGGAAGGGTCCGATATAACGAGGTGCTAGCTTTCCTTTCACTTGAAAGCGATGAGTACCTTTCATCGGCGACACTTTAAGATAGACAAAGTCATCTATCTCAAAGCTTAGCTCACGACGTCGATGATCGGCGTAGCTCTTCTGACGAGACTGGGCAGTTTTCAAACGGTCTCGAATCAGACGAACTTGCTCTTCGGCTTCCAAAACCAAGTTTGGACCAAAGAATGGTCTTTCACCAGACTCTGACCAATTCAATGGAGTCCTACAAGCTCTTCCATACAAGGCTTCAAAAGGTGACATTTGAATACTTGCTTGGTAGCTATTGTTGTAGGAAAACTCCACATACGGCAAAGATTTCTCCCAATTCTTGCCATATGCTAAAACACAGGCTCTCAAAAGATCTTCCATTATTTGATTCACCCTTTCAGTTTGACCACTGGTCTGAGGATGATAAGCAGTGCTGAAGGATAATTCAGTTCCCATTGCTTGATGAAGACAATTCCAAAATGGGAAGTGAATTGAGATCCTGATGCGAAACAATAACTTTAGGAACACCGTGGAGACAAACAATCCTAGCAATATACAACTCTGCTAGTTGCTTGCCATTGAAATTGGTTCTAACAGGGAGGAAATGAGCCACTTTCGTTAGTCGATCAATTATGACCCATATGGCATCAAACCCATTCTCGGGACTTGGGAAGCCGGTAACAAAATCCATACCGACTTCTTCCCATTTCCATGGTGGAATAGGTAAAGGTTGAAGGGTACCAAAGAGGTTTCAAGTGCTCGGCTTTAACCCTTTGGCAAATATCACATTTAGCAACATACTGAGCAATTTGCCTTTTCATCTTGCTCCACCAAAATGTTTTCTTTAAGTCCTGGTACATCTTAGTACTTCCAGGATGTATAGAAAACTTGGAATTATGAGCCTCTTTAAGAATTAGCTCTCTCAGCTGTGGATCTGGGGGTACAACCAGACGATTGCGATATCGAATGGTACCACGAGCATCTTCAGAAAACTCATTGGCTTTACCTGCCTTCATGTTTTCTTTGATCTCTGCTACCTCAGCATCAGTTTTCTGGGCCTCCAGAATCTGATCTTCGAGTGTTGACTTTACTTCCAAAGTAGCAAGAAATCCATCTTCGACCATTTCGAGACTTAAGCGCTGGAAGTCAGCACATAAACTCTTAGTCAAAGGAATTGTGGATAAGCAATTGCACTGTGACTTCCTGCTTAGAGCATCAGCCACAACATTGGCTTTGCCAGGATGGTAGTGAATACCCATATCGTAGTCTTTGATCAATTCAAGCCATCTTCTTTGCCTCATATTCAGATCAACTTGAGTGAATATGTATTTCAGGCTCTTATGATCAGTATAGATTTCGCAACGATTGCCAAGAAGGTAATGTTGCCAAATCTTTATTGCATGGACCACGACTGCCAATTCCAAATCATGGGTAGGATAATTAATCTCATGAAGTCGCAATTGCCTGGATGCATATGCCACAACTCGGCCCTCTTGCATAAGCACACAACCAAGTCCATGGCGAGATGCATCACAATAGATATCAAAATTCTTATGGATATCTGGAAGAGTGAGAACAGGAGCTTCAGTCAGGAGCTTTCTCAAAAGCTGAAAACTGTTTTCACATTCCACTGACCAAAAGAATTTGTTCTCCTTCTTCAAGAGCTGAGTCAGAGGTCTGGAAATCTTGGAAAAGTTTGCAATGAACCTACGGTAATATCCCGCAAGTCCAAGGAAACTTCGAATCTCAGGAACATTCTTGGGCTGCTTCCAATCTAGTACATCCTGTACTTTGCTGGGATCAACAGTAATACCTCCTTCGGATAATACATGACCTAAGAATGCAACTTGCTTGAGCCAGAAAGCACACTTACTAAATTTAGCATACAGCTGATGCTTGCGAAGTGTATCCAGCACAAGTCTCAAATGATGCTCATGCTCTTCGTCAGACTTGGAGTAGATAAGAATGTCGTCAATAAACACAACAACAAACTTATCCAAGAAATCCATGAATACTGAATTCATTAGATTCATGAAATAAGCAGGAGCATTTGTTAGACCAAAGGACATAACCGTATACTCGTATAATCCATAACGAGTAGAGAATGCTGTTTTAGGAATATCCTCAGTTCTAACTTTGATCTGATGATAGCCCGATCGCAAATCGATCTTAGAAAAGACTCGGGCTCCAGTTAATTAATCAAAAATAGTTGAGTGACAAGGCAGATATTACCACTAATTTGGTTAAGGACAAAAGAGTAAGACAATGTATGTGGTTAAAAGAGAGGGACAAGGAAAGATAACAGTGGTGCCACTAAGTGACCACATACAATGTGAAATTTACAACCATGGCTGTATTTAATACAACATGACCTGTATTGAATGCACAAGGGACTTAGGTTATGGAGAAAGTAAGAATGACCAAGTCTGGTAAATAGGATCAGTCGGATTTGGGAATAGATTGGCCAAAGAGGTAGGTGACTATGGTTGGAATATTTGACCAGCGGAATGTACCAATGGATTAGGCCGCACCTTGTAGATCAGATGAACAACCAATCTATTAAAATTTGACACCATCAAATTTGCTCGAAAGGCTACCTATTGCATATTTATTTTGATACTATAGCAATTCGATCAGTGTTGAAAACTGATCTAAGTGAATAAATGACAAGAGATGGATGAAGATGATGCATGCTCCATTGGGGTAGGACAATAAACTGCTTACTAACCAAGGAATGGAGTGCTCCACAATCAAATAAGGCAGTAGCTAGACTAAAATTAACTAGGAACATACCTAGAACAACGTCAGTTGCATCATTCGCTTTCTCAGCAGTAAGCTGGTTCACCCGACCTCGGACTGGAACTGGATCAGATTTGAGAGATACCTTTAGAGATGGTCTTGGGACGAATAATGTAGGGAAAGGTTGAGCAGAGGCAACCCACGTTTCTTAGCAAAGCATCGCTTGCTAAATGTCGGGGCGACCACAATGATAACAAATCACCCCAGACTGGATATTACGGGTAGTAGGTGGCTGATTTCCACTAGGTCTGGGCTGCTCTAAAGATGGAGGTGGACGAGGTGCAAATACTAGCGTCCTCGTTGAAATGGGAATTGGGGTTTGAGAAAGCCGAACAGGAGGTAGGCCACGAGCCTTTGTGTAGCATTGATTTGCAAAATGCCCGAGACGGCCACAGTAGAAACATATCACTTTTGGCTTAACCGTATTAGTAATCTTGGGCTGATTCATAACAGTTCTTAGTTGATCCGAAGTCGTTTTGAGGATAGCTTCTTGGAAAATCCGTCGTTGCAGCTCAACTGACTTGGTGATCATCTGGTGTAGATGACACTCTTTGGGACAGTGATGGCATCCTTCACAGAGAAAACAAGTGATCTTGATAGTCGGACAGACCCCCGGTGGATGTTCTCCGTCACAGTTGGGACAATTTGTAGTGCACTCGTTGTTGTAGTGCCCTTCCTCTCCACAGCGTCGACAGACCTTGATCTTGCCGATTGCCCTTCTTAACTTCCCGAGGTGAGTGTTCAGAGGAGTACTAGGTTCTGCCATTCTATTATCACACGGATGGTGAGAGGACAGACTAAGGCTACACTCAATTGAGTGCGAAAGATGTTTTTGGCATCAAAAGGCAATACCAAACTTAGCATGCTTAATGATATGAAATGCACCAAAATCGAACACCAAAAGAAAATGCAAAGGCACAAAGGCCCGCATAAGATCCAATAAAGCAAATCATAGTTTTCCGGCATAATTGCTATACATACTGCCCGTAGGCGATGTGCAATTACTTGGAACCAAAAGAGGGCGAACAATCACACTACAACATTTACTTCTACAGGATAAAAAAATAATTAAGGTGGATATAATCTAATAATAATCCCTATCTGTATCCTAATTTCGCAGTTACAACATTGCCTTCCCGTCCCTTCACCATTGTTCTTCTGGGTGAATACCAACATGTCTATCTTTGGAAACAAGAGATGAGCAATAGAAAACATTTTACACAAACCTAATGAATAGTAAGGTAAGGATTAGAGACTAGGATGGGGAAGAAATAAAGGATGATTTACTTAGACTTTCCAAAATTATTTTGCTGACTGGAAAATAATTTCTTAAAGGACTCGCCAATGCTAACGACCATGCTATTTCTAACCTACAGGCAACCGTATGCTCTGATACCAACGCTGTGAGACCCCCAATTACTGGAATTGCGCCGAATTATAATTATACAGGTAGTATAATTCTTAATTAAGGAACAGTGTAATGTCCTTAATAAAGATCATACTAGAAGCATAATCATAACAAGTAACAATCCAACAATTAGGTTCCCGGATATATGCCATGCAATAGTTCCCAGGATTAGTGACTATTGCACATATATCCTTAATCAACATTGCATCAATCACATACAAGTCATACATTCACATAATTATACATTAATAATTACATCTCCAATTTCGGTTGCTACAGTACCAGGTTGCTACAGTACCGAAATATGAACAGATGACCTTAGGTCATTAACAAAAGATCAACAATGAAGCGAAAAGAGAAAAACAACACCACCAATGGCCCCATCATCCCATGAGCTATTGCGTGGAGGAAAGAACTAGCATCACTCGTTAGCGTCACCTCGATCGGCGCTAACGGGCATCTCGTAAAGAAAACCATCTTCACCGCAACAAGGGGTCATAAAACCCCGAGTACGAAAGGTACTCCAGCAAGTCTTACACAAACTAATAAAAGAAAGTGTTTGTTAGAACCTATACAAAGGAATAGAGATTTTATATGCATAAGGTTGACAATAGAAGGTTTAAATGGTTCATTGTTGCATAAAGCGAGACATCTTAACCTACAATTGCTATGTTTTAATAAAGCAATTTTTAAGACAACTATTTTTAAGAATATCAAATAATTTCTAAAAATTCAACAAAAATTATTTTTGGCCATAATAATTTATCTGATTTTTAATTAAAATATTTCCCAGTCGTAATACCAACATTGGATGGTATTTCCTTTTTAAATTTTTGATCAAGTTGGAATTTGTAATAGAAATTTGGGAAATTAGGTTGTAACAAAATGCCTAAATTGCCAAAATGAACAGTAATGATATGTACAGTACTTTATTACTATAGATTAAGGCTGAGGCTGTTACAGCCATTTTGCCAGCCAGTGCACCAAAAGTGGTTCAACGCTCTATGCCAACGACCTTTCAGAAGCCACTCTAATTGCTACAATAACCCCAGCAGCAGGTAGAAGAAGCAACAGAAGGTTTTTGTCTCAGTTGTGTGCCCTCAGGAGCTTGGATTTGCCAGGGCCGCAAGAAATCAGTGTGCAGCATTCTACCGGTTTATCATTCCCCAGCTCATCCTTGAGAAGCCAATCACAAAAGAAGTCCCCTTGTGCCTCAGATGTTACCTGTTTTCGCTGCCGGGAGAAAGGACACTTCGCCAGCAAATGCCCGCTGAAGAAAGCTTCATCAACAGAACCTCCGCAGATCTTTAGGACAAGTGTATCACAACCTACTATTCATCAAGGACTTCCTCAGCGAGCTAGGATTTCTGCGAGACGTCAGCACCTAAGACCTCCTATCACCCTCGGAACCTCGGTGGCAGCACCTCCTTCCACTATTCCTCAGGGTGATCATACCATGGACAACAGCAGCACCCAACAGCAACCCAAAAGCGCCAAGTCTGCCCAAGGAATCCAGTGTTTCGAATGCCAGCAGTGGGGTCATTTCGCCTGCCAGTGCCCTCTACGTCCCCAGAAGAAGGTAGCTCCTCCCCGAGCTTCAAGTCAAGTCCTCAGACCTCCAGTGAACCTTGCAACCGGTTCCTTTTGAATTTGCGGAGTTCCTCCCTTTCCTTGTTTTGCTTCGTGTTATTTTTTGGCCCAGTGCTTGTTCTCTGGACCACCACCCCTTTGTTTGACTCTAGGGGCTCAAACCTCCTTTGTTGGTTCGAATCTCTTGGGTCCATCTAAACCTCTTCATGCTTGTTTGGACCTCTTTGTAACATCCCAAATGTATAATTAGGGTTAATCAAGTATAATTATATGTGTAGAAATTAAAACTTTTTCTCACATCTTGAAAAACCCTAAAATCTCATGTGATTCTTGTCCAAGAGTTGTGTAATCCAAAAACACAAAGCTCTTGTTGACCAAAAATCAAACTCATTTTCCAATTATCTTAAATCTTGTGCCAAACATTTGGAATATATTTTCCTTGGTCCCAAAAACTGATATGGGACCCCTCTGAAAAATATCATGAGTTATAACACTTGTTGATAATTTTTGGAGGCAAAACAATCCTTTAAACAACCTTCATGAATTTCTGAGAAAAATGCATTGCATAATAACCTCTGGAAATTTTATGCAAGGTTGATCTCATTGTCAGCAAGCTCCAGTTAAAATTTCATCAAATTTGGAGTTCATTTGCTATCTCAAATAATTCTGCTAAGTTTCAATTTGTTAAAAACTAAATTTAAAAGCCTACACTGTTCCTTGGGCTAGCCATATTCAAAGTCTGGTCCAGCCCAACCATGTCTGCACCTCGGCAGACCTCCTCTCCACCTTGATCGGTGCGTGTGTTGGATTTACATCCAACAGCCACGACCTCCTCATGATCAACACCGCAAAGACCTCCCCACCTCATGAGGTCATTGCCGTTGGATCGCTGATCCATGGTCATGACCTCCCCGTGTTAAACTTCAAAGACCTCCTCATTTGTTAAACCATCGCAGCGAGGTCATCCCATTTGTTGAGGTCGTGGCCGTTGGATCAAATCCAATGCCCACGACCTCCTCCTCAACATACTCATCGGGTCCTCCCACTGCGTGAGGTCACGACCCTTGGATCCAAGATCCATGGCCCTGACCTCCTCCTATCAACCTAAACTAAACAAACCTCCCACCTAACCAAGGTCGTAGCCGTTGGATCAAATCCAACAGCTCACGACCTCCCCGCGTTATCAAGCACTCACAACCTCCCCCATCTTTTGTTGTGCACCGTTTGATTAAAATCACAGTCCACGACCTCCTTTTTGTCTCATGCGCACAGACCTCCCAACAAGACGTGAGATCGTAGCCCTTAGATCTAAATCTAAAGGCCATGACCTCCCTTGTGCGTTGCGCAAGCTCAGGACCTCCACCTCTTTTGATCGGAACCCTTAGATCTAAATCTAACGGTCCTGACCTCCCTTGCCTGTTGCGCATCATATCAGACCTCCCCATCAGGTCAGTGCCCTTGGATTTAAATCCAAAGGCCATGACCTCCCTCATGTCTTTTGATCGCGTGCAGTTAAGTCCTCACTTTGGAGGTCCGCACCGTTGGATGGAGATCCAACGCTTTGGACCTCCTGTCCCTTTTCCTCACGTGCGTTTCGCGATTAAGGAAATCGGAGGGCCACGACCTCCCCATCCTTGATCGTGTGGCTGGGACCTCCTCCCAGCCACTTAAAACATAACGGTTCAAAAATTGGATCCGATGGTTAGGACCTCTCCCAGGTCTTATCCAACGGTCACCAAGACCTCCCCTGTTCTTCTCCTTCCTCTGGCGCGCATGCGTGCTCTGAGCGGTGGAGTTAATGCGCGCCAGGCCTCTGTGCACCTTTAACAGCTCTTTTGCTGACCCGCATTTAATGCTGGTCAGCCTTCCGCCTCTCATGTCCACTCAGACCTGCCAGGTTGTCACCTTTGTGTCTTGTCCACCCCATGGACCAACCCGTGGGCTAAGCTCACCATGGAGCTTAGCCCCAACTCATAACCTTCACCTCAGGCTATAAGTGTCCACTCGAGCTCCCCGTTGGCTTCCTTTACACACTTGGAGCCTGTCATACCAGTGTTTGGCTGAGCTCTTCCCTCACTCACCTCCTCCCTTGTGGCTGCCATTGTTGAAGTCCTTGGAACTCCTCAGTGACTTAAGGGTTCCAGTGGCTCCCTTCTTCAACCCTTGCTCACTTTGTGCTCCCCAAACCTCCTGGAAGTTAACCCTAACTTATTTTGTTTGGGCATTTTTCAGAGGTGGACAAAGCTGAGCTTGAGTCGGTGCCGTGAGTCATGGCTTCATTGTCTTCCCCAACTCCGGCCATCACCTCCACGACCTCCCCAGCACCTTAGGACATCAAGGTACCTCCTGTTAGTCCTTTAGCGCTGGGCACCCACATGAATGAATGTCGCGGAGCTTAAGTTGGCACCAGCTTGATTGTTGCGCGGAGCTTCATTTTTGCTTTTCGGTTTTGGCCGTGCTGGTCAATTTTGCCCTCTCCGGCTCGACGGCGTTCAAGGCCGTCGCCGCCGTTGAGAGGAGGACCATTGGGTGCGCATGGTTATTGCGGACCCAACGGTATCATTGGACCTCACCGGCGGGCTCTACATCGCCGGCGAGGATCACTTCTTCACGCTCGGGATTTTGTCGGACGTCCCGAGCGTGTCATTGTCGTTTTAGGACAAGGCTTCACCATTTTTATGCGCTAATCATTTACTCCCATCATTGTAATCATTGGGGCGTCTTAACTGCCTTAAATCCACCCTTTAATGTGTGCATTTAAGACTCTCGTGCGGACCTCCTTGATGTCAGTAGCGCATTTATTCATGTCCAAGCGGCGTGCGCGAAGTTAAAGCGCTGAGTGCAGGACCTCCATGACCTCCTCCAAGGAGATCTGGAGCGTCCAAGACCTCTCCTTGCGCAATCGTGGCCGTCCAGACCTCCCTGGAGGTCTGTGACGTTAGGACCTCCCTTAGGACCTCCCTAGGTTGTCTCAGCCGTTTATGACCTCCCGGGTAGATCTTGACCGTCAAGGTCCTCCCTCGAGACGATCGGAACCATCGAGGACCTCCTTGGAACATCTGGACCGTCCGGGACCTCCCTGTGAGGTCTGGACGATGTAGATTTTCCTCGGGGAGATCTTGATAGTTTGGACCTTCCTTTGGAAGATCTCAACCGTTGAGGACCTCCCTTTAGATCTGGTCCGTTCGGACCTCCTCTCTATGTTGTGGTCCGTTGGATTTCCCATCTACGGCCACGACCTCCCCTCACCTCGCGCATGTGAGTTGCTAAGAGGTCCAGACCTCTGGACTTCACGTCTTGGCGTGTGTGATGTTCTCCTGGGAGGTCTTGAGCCGTTGGATCTAAGATCTGTGGCTCACGTCCTCCCATACCCTTGTGAGTTTTAGAAATTCCAGTGAAGTCTTAGTTATAGACTGAAATAAGGTATAGACTTTAGAATTTCATATCTTTTTCATTTTAATTCCAAATGAGGTCATTCAAATTGTGTTAGCTCTGTCTTGAACTTGACTTTAATCCAAAAATGATTGTTAGTTGAGTTCAGCTCCAGAGCACAGTTTGCCATTAGATTTTAAAACCAACTTTAAAATGTGCACTTAAATCAATGCTTAACTTGTAAAATACATAACTAATGCTCTATAGATTATTTTTGGGTGAGACCAACTTTGTTGGTTTCCTCTATTAATGAAATCACTGTGAAAATTGGTTTTGAGCATGTTGCTGTTAGGAAATTGAGGACTTGTGCATTATAATTTTGTTCAAGTTCTTGTTTTTGAAAGATTATAGAAAGTGCAATATAGCTCCAAATGAGGTGAACTCAATTGTGTTATTCATCTCATGAGGTGCTGGTTTTACAATAAAAATCTCAGCCTCACCACTTTTCTAGAAAATGTTGCCTCATAATTAAATTAGTGAATAGTGCAGTTTGGTAATTTTTAGGGCTGAGCAGAATTGTTTTGCTCATATCTTTTGCATTGAGAATCCAAATCCATTGGTTATTGTTGCAAAATTCCCTAAAAATCACCCTCTTGCTGCTGTAGAAAATTCGGAGAATTTGGAGTTCGTTTGTTGTGCTGTCTTTGTTGCCTTTCGTCGTTCTTATCGGTTCTTTATCGCTTTTCCGTTAGGTTTCGACATTTGTGGTGATCCCGAGAGCGACCCTCTGCCACAATTTGAGCAACAAGGCAAGCAGTTTGATCATTTCCATCATTGTCCCATTACTTTAAAGCTTAATATATCGTTTTACTTCTATGTATGCATGCTACTTTGTGTTAAATGTCGCTAGCAAGCCTATAGTTGCATAATCTGTAGGAATTGTTCATCCTCTACTACCATGAGCCTAGGTTATTTGCTGTGGTTTGAGCTCGTTGGATGAGCTCTTATCACTTAGTAGTTTCGATTAAATTGCTTAGACATGCTTAGCTATCGGTAGTATTGGGCGATCATCGACTTAGTCGATGGTCTTGATCACTCAAAAATGATTATTACTCCTATATGTCCAGCACTTGTGCTTTGATTAATTTGTAAAATCAAAAACTGAAAATAAAAGATTGATTTAGACTTGGGCATATTGGATGGATGGTGCGGTTTTTGGATGTGGTGGTATGCTGGGTCCCTAAGGACCGAGTACTTGGGTCACTAAAGCCAGCGATTTGGCGTACTAACCACGCGAGGGCATATGGAACCCTCTTGACTAAGTACTCTAGGAGGTGTTAATTATGAGCGAGCTCGGTTGGTGTGTTTTCAAAAACAAATGTATATGTATAGTGTGGGAGGAGCATTAGCTTAGGGAAGGTTGTGATGTCTCCTTCTCCCGTGGGTTGTGCAGCTCGTAATTAGCATTCATCCTTTGGAAAGGTCTCGTAGGACTTAGCCGTGCAAAGCACACCTTCGGAAGTGTGCGTAAAGGAAAGGCGGTCGATGTGTGGGTGCAGTGGTACACCCGCAGGATAAAACTATTGAATAGCCTCGTCCTAGGTTATGGACATGCTTGGTAAGGTCGTTCAAGACTAGTCTCAAACTTTTAATTAAAACTTGATGGTTGGTATGAACGGGGAGTTCATGCTATTGTTGTGGTGACTTGGGTTAGTCACTTCGTGATTGTTCTTGTTGTTGTTATTATGTTATTATCTCTTTGTTACTTCAACATTTAAAAATGCTTTGTCAAATTGCCTTCAATCTATTATGTTATTGCAAATAAATGTTGCTTTATGCTAAAATGAGTCCAAAGCCTCATCCACTTAAATAAAGCTTGCATGTAGCTATTTATAGTTCTGTTATCTCACACGTAAGTCTTGGAGTACTTTATGTACTCATCGCCGTGGTTGTGGCAATTTTGTGGCTTTTGTTGCAGAGGAAGAAGGAGAGCTCCAAGAGCCTCTCTTTTGTGCTACGTGTTGCGTTTCTTGACGACTAGCTTGGCGGTCGGTCGAGATGCCTAGGGGTTAAGGCACACCGATTGGCTTTGTGTTATAGCCATCTTTATGGCACTTTTGCTTCATTGTTATCTTTGTAGAATTATTGTTATTTGGCCTAAGGGCCCTCTTTTGTAATAGCTTTTCCTTATTAATATTAACTTCGGTTTGTTGCTTATGTTCTATGTGTTGTATGGAATTGATACATTCTTTTGTTGTGAGGTATGTATCTGCATTCGGGAGTATACATCTCTCGAGACTGGTTTATTTGGTTGATAATACTAGGGTCAATTGGATGACTAAGTATTATGAGCCTAATAAACATCGGGTCTCAAAAGTTGGTATCGAGCCGTTATGACCGTAAGTAACGCAAGCTTGGTCGATCCTTAGGATATTTTGAAAACCTATTTTCAAAGCATCAAATGAGTTTTGAAAGCTTAGGAAATTCTCGGATTTTATTCCTTACCTATCTTAGCTTTCTCTTCTCATCCCACTCTAATTTGAGTTTTAAAAGTTGTTTTCCTCTCTTCCCTTCTACAAAATAGATGTTATCGATTAACACTGGGTTTTGGGAGAACCAATGAGATTGGCAAATTGAAGTGTGAGCTGCCCGCTACAAGGTTTTGAAGTTCTGGAGTCGGTGATTCGACAAGGAGCTTGGATGCGAAATCTGGACAGCAAGCATCAAATTTCCGGACAGCAGTCTCAAAGGTGTCTAATTAGGATAGATAATGAGAGGTTAATCAACTAAAACTTGTGGGAATGAAAGGGTAAGATGTGATACTAGTTAGCTAAGTATCTAACACTTATTTCGCTGCATTAACCTTGCTCTCTAATAGTTTTAGATCTCATCTTACAATCTGATTTTTGATCTTCTCGACCAATTACTCGTTCATTCAATACGGGTTAGTTGAGTTGAGAAGTTGAGCCTTGCTTTTGGAGTTTCTTGGCTGTTTTTAGAGTCTTTTAGAAGCTTCTAAAGTTGATTTACTCGCTGTTTTGGCTTTCGTTTGGGGTGATATTCCATTCCCCTAGTCGATCGCTTTTGCTTTCTTTAAGGCTTTGTTTTGGGTCTAGTTGCTAACCAAAATTCCTTGTAACAGATGGCGGACGCCTTTTCGTAGCGGCCAAGGCGATCGGCTGGTCCGGACGAGAGCTTCCTCCTCCTCCGACCATGGCCGAGGTTCTTCTTGGATCGGCGCAACCGCGGATGTGGAGAGTTCTCTTGGGCGTCATCGCGCAACACCACAAAGACTTACCGGAGCTTCGGATCCGGGCGAGGAATGCCCATCACCGCGTGGAGGACTCGCGGAGTTTCTTCGTACTCAGCCCCTACCTTTTCCGGCCCGAGGACCCTTTGGATGCGGACGATTGGCCGTCTTGTGGAGCGTAAGCCCGCATCATGTGATGCAGGAGCACGAGAAGGCGCTGTTCGCATCGCACCAGCTGGAGGGTGCAGCTTTGTCATGGTGGGAGAGCTTTCTCGCCATGCAGCCCGCAGACCACACCGTCTCTTGGGAGGAGTTTCGTACTGCCTTCCGTCGGGCTCACATCCCTGCCGGCTTGATGGAGATCAAGAAGCAGGAGTTTCTTGCGCTCAAGCAAGGCGAGCTTCGATCATGGAGTATGTCTCACGAGTTCAACCATCTAGCTCGTTATGCTCCCGAGGATGTGGCCACCGATATGGCTAAGGTGCCAAGTTCAGCGTGGCTTGTGCGAGGAGTGAAGGACAAGCTATCCATTGTCGACTTTCTGATTTCCGGACCTTGGTCGACAAGGCCATCGTCGTGAGCATGCGGCTCGAGAGCTTATGGACTCCATAGCGCAAGTGGGAGGCCCATAAGTCATCCAGGCAGTTCCTCCGTCCCCGCTTGAGGCGTCTCGGGGTACCACTCTCACTCTTGGCGCCCGAGGTCACCGCCCTGTTCCTCGTCCTTCGCAGCCGTGTCTCGATCCACGCACTGCGAGTCGTGACGGCCCCGCAACCCGGTGCCGGGGTCACATGTTTCTCATGCAACGAAGGGGCATTATGCGAACCAATGCCCTAAGAAGGCAGAGCGACCCCTCGTCCTAATGGAGGACGCGGGCCAGAGGTGGTGCGACTTAGGACCGAAGATCGTCCGGCTACCCAAGGCGTGGGTAGTGGTCGCGTCAACGCCATCACCACGAGAGGAGGCTCAGAGGCACCCGACGTCGTGCTAGGTACACTTTCGTTAACTCTCATCCCGCTCATCGTTTTGTTTGATTCAGAGCATCTCATTCCTTTGTTTACGAAGTCTTTTGTTGCTATCGAGAGCTTCTTTTCTCTCCATTGTCGGTCCCGCTTCTCATTCGCTCTCTGGTTCGGAGTTGAGAGCCGAATTTGAGTGTAGGATGTCCCTATCGAGATCGAAGGCGAGGTTTCTTAGCAAACCTTATCCTTCTCCATTCAGCGAGTCTTGATGTGATTCTTGGCATGGATTGGTTGTCCCAAAACATGGGGCAAATCGATTGCGCCAGAAGCTCATCTCTATCTAGTCCTCCCGTGGCGGGTTAAGCCATTGAAGTCGCTAGATCCTCATCTCTTCGCTTGAAGCAAAGCCCGCTCTAGATATTAGCGAAGTCCCAACAGTTTGTGACTTCGTTGATGTCTTTCCGCAGATCTTCCGGGATGCCACCCGTTCGAGACCTCGAGTTTGTCATTGAGTTGGCTCCTGTACCGCCCTATCTCAAAGAGGCCTTATCGGATGCCACCGAGCGAGTTGGTGGAATTGAAGAAGCGATTAAGTGAGCTGCAAGAGAAGGGTTTCATTCGCCTAGCTCATCTCCTTGGGGTTGTCCGGCAATCTTCGTAAAGAAGAAGGGCGGTACTTTGCGCATGTCGCCGATTATAAATCCACTTAATGAAGTGATGAAAGAACAAGTATCCATTGCCCGCATTGACGATCTCTTCGATCAATTAACTGGAGCTCGAGTTTTCTCCAAGATTGATTTGAGAGTGGGATATCATCGAGTTCGGATTCGCCCGAGGATATTCCAAAGACGGCGTTCTCTACTCGCCACGGCTTGCGAGTACTTTGTCATGTCGCTCGCTTAACCAATGCTCTGCCTTGTTCATGAACCTCATGAATTCGGTATTCATGGAGTATTTGGATAAGTTTGTCGTGGTCTTCATCGATGATATTCTTATCTATTCCAAGAACGATGAGGATCATGCCGAGCATCCGAAGCTTGTGTTAGGCAAGCTACGTGAGCACCACCAGACGCCAAGTTCAGCAAGTGTGCGTTCGGTTGAAGGAAGTGGCTTTCTTAGGCCATATTCTTTCAGCGGAGGCGAGTATTGATCCTAGCAAGGTCACCGATGTTCTTTCATGGAGTCCGCCACGCCGGTCACCGAAGTGCGGAGTTTTCTTGGTTTAGCGGGATATTATCGCCGCTTTATCGAGAACTTCTCCAAGATCGCAAAGCCAATGACGGAGTTGCTCAAGAAGGACAAGAAGTTCTTGTGGTCTGATGCTTGCATGGCAAGTTTTCATATACTCAAGAAGCGTTTGACCACCGCTCCCGTTCTTGTTCTTCCTGATATCCATCGCAGCTTCGATATCTTTTGCGATGCTTCTCGTCGAGGCCTCGGTTGTGTCCTTATGCAAGAAGGCAAGGTAGTGGCCTATGCATCAAGGCAATTGAGACCTCATGAACTCAACTACCCTACTCATGATTTGGAGTTGGCTGCTGTGATTCATGCACTTAAGATTTGGCGACATTACCTAATCGGTAATCGTTGTGAAGTGTATTCGGATCACAAAAGCCTCAAGTACTTGTTCACCCAACCTGACCTGAACCTCAGGCAAAGGAGATGGTTGGAGTTGATCAAGGATTATGATATGGGTATTCACTACCATCGGGCAAGGCTAATGTCGTTGCCGATGCGCTTTAGTCATAAGCGCATTGTAATGCCTTAGTGCTCAAGGAGCATTCGCCCTCTCTTCTCGTGGCATTCCAGCGTCTCAACTTGGAGATAGTTGAGCATGGATCTCTCGCTGCCATGGTTGTGCAACCAACCTTGGTGGATCGGATCAAGTCCGCTCAGCAGTCGGATTTGGGAATGAGCCGCATTAAGGCAAATGTCAAGGCCGGAACAGCCAAGTGCTTTTCTGAGGATGAGCATGGTGTTGTGAGGTTCGGGCAGCGCCTTGTGGTTCCAAAGGACATGGAGTTGCGGAATTTAATCCTCCGCGAAGCCCATGATTCGCCTTTATCCATTCATCCCGGGGCCACAAAGATGTATCAAGATCTCCGCCAGAGATTTTGGTGGACCCGAATGAAGAGGAGATCGCGGTTCGTTGTCGAAAAGCGACGTGTGTCGTCGTGTCAAGGCCGAGCATCGGCGTCTCTTTGGATCGCTTGACCTTTGCCAATTCCTGAGTGGAAGTGGGATTCGATCGGAATGGATTTTATCACCGGTCTACCCACGTCCCCGAAGAAGAATGATGCCATTTGGGTCGTCATCGATCGATTGACTAAGGTGGCACATTTCCTTCCCGTCAAGACTGAACTTCGGGTAGGTCTTTTGGCGGAACTCTATATCGCCCGCATCGTGTGTTTGCACGGTGTGCCGAAGACGATCGTGTCGGATCGTGGATCCCTTTTCACGTCTCGTTTTTGGCATAGCTTGCAAGAGGCCATGGGCACTCGTCTTGCTTTCAGAGACGGCATATCACCCCCAAACTGATGGTCAGACCGAGAGGGTCAACCAAGTTTTGGAAGACATGCTTCGTGCCTGTGTCCTTTCCTATGGGAAGCATTGGGAGAAATGCTTACCATTCGCCGAGTTTTCTTATAACAACAGCTTTCAGGCCAGTCTCGGCATGGCACCTTTTGAGGCCTTGTACGGGAGAAAGTGTAGAACCCCGTTGAACTGGTCAGAGACCGGTGAGAGACCTCTCTTTGGCCCGGACTCAATCAATGAGGCCGAGCGCCAAGTCCAGCTTATTCGTGAGCGTTTGCGCACAGCTCAATCCAGGCAAAAGAGCTATGCGGACCGCCGTCGACGTGAGTTACGTTTTGAGCCTAATGACTTTGTTTATCTCAAAGTCTCTCCTTTGAAGGGCCATCAACGTTTCGGCGTCAAGGGCAAGTTGGCTCCTCGATATGTCGGTCCCTACGCGTTATCGAGAAGAAGGAACTATTGCCTATAAGTTGGAGTTGCCAGCTGCACTTGAGGGGGTACATGAAGTTTTCCATGTGTCCCAGCTTAAGAAGTGCCTCCGTGTTCCAACTGAGGAAGCTCCGTTGGAAACCCTCGATGTCCAAGAAGATTTGACCTATCGCGAGCACCTGCTCGCAGACTCGATGAGTCCGAACGAAGGACAAGGAATAAGACCATCAAGTTCCTTAAAGTTCAGTGGTCAAACCATTCTGAGGATGAGGCTACTTGGGAAAGAGAAGATCGTCTGCGTGCGGACTATCCATCTTTCTTTATCGAGTGAGCCAAATCTCGGGACGAGATTTACTGTAAGGGGAGAGATTTTGTAACATCCCAAATGTATAATTAGGGTTAATCAAGTATAATTATATGTGTAGAAATTAAAACTTTTCTCACATCTTGAAAAACCCTAAAATCTCATGTGATTCTTGTCCAAGAGTTGTGTAATCCAAAACACAAAGCTCTTGTTGACCAAAAATCAAACTCATTTTCCAATTATCTTAAATCTTGTGCCAAACATTTGGAATATATTTTCCTTGGTCCCAAAACTGATATGGGACCCTCTGAAAAATATCATGAGTTATAACACTTGTTGATAATTTTTGGAGGCAAAACAATCCTTTAAACAACCTTCATGAATTTCCTGAGAAAAATGCGTTGCATAATAACCTCTGGAAATTTTATGCAAGGTTGATCTCATTGTCAGCAAGCTCCAGTTAAAATTTCATCAAATTTGGAGTTTATTTGCTATCTCAAATAATTCTGCTAAGTTTCAGCTGTTAAAAACTAAATTTAAAAGCCTACACTGTTCCTTGGGCTAGCCATATTCAAAACTGGTCCAGCCCAACCATGTCTGCACCTCGCAGACCTCCTCTCCACCTTGATCGGAGTAGCGGTAGTTGGATTTACATCCAACAGCCACGACCTCCTCCATGGTCAACACCGCGAAGACCTCCCACCTCATGAGGTCATTGCCGTTGGATCGCTGATCCATGGTCATGACCTCCCCGTGTTAAACTTCAAAGACCTCCTCATTTGTTAAACCATCGCGGCGAGGTCATCTCATTTGTTGAGGTCGTGGCCGTTGGATCAAATCCAACAGCCACGACCTCCTCCTCAACATACTCAGTCGAGGTCCTCCCACTGCGTGAGGTCATGACCCTTGGATCCAAGATCCATGGCCTCGACCTCCTCCTCTCAACCTAAACTAAACAAACCTCCCACCTAACCAAGGTCGAGCCGTTGGATCAAATCCAACGACTCACGACCTCCCCTGCTATCAAGCACTCACAACCTCCCCATCTTTTGTTGTGCACCGTTTGATTAAAATCAGCAGTCCACGACCTCCTTTTTGTCTCATGCGCACTGAGACCTCCCAACAAGACGTGAGATCGTAGCCCTTAGATCTAAATCTAAAGGCCATGACCTCCCTTGTGCGTTGCAAGCTCAGACCTCCACCTCTTTTGATCGGAACCCTTAGATCTAAATCTAACGGTCTGACCTCCCTTACTGCTATGCATCATATCGAGACCTCCCCATCAGTCGGTGCCCTTGGATTTAAATCCAAAGGCCATGACCTCCCCTCATGTCTTTTTGATCGCGTGCGGTTAAGTCCTCACTGGAGGTCCGCACCGTTGGATGGAGATCCAACGCTTTGGACCTCCTGTCCCTTTTCCTCACGTGCGTTTCGCGATTAAGGAAATCGGAGGGCCACGACCTCCCCACCCTTGATCGTGTGGCTGGGACCTCCTCCCAGCCACTTAAAACATAACGGTTCAAAAATTGGATCCGATGGTTAGGACCTCTCCCAGGTCTTATCCAACGGTCACCAAGACCTCCCCTGTTCTTCTCCTTCCTCTGGCGCGCATGCGTGCTCGAGCGGTGGAGTGTCTGCGCCGAGCCTCTGTGCACCTTTAATGAGCTCTTTCTTGACCGCATTTAATCTTTGGTTAGCCTTCCGCCTCATGTCCACTCGGACCTGCCAGTTGTCACCTTTGTGTCTTGTCCACCCCATGGACCAACACGTGGGCTAAGCTCACCATGGAGCTTAGCCCCACTCATAACCTTCACCTCGGGCTATAAGTGTCCACTCAAGCTCCCGTTGGCTTCCTTTACACACTTGGAGCTGTCATACCAGATGTTTGGTGAGCTCTTCCCTCACTCACCTCCTCCCTTGTGGCTGCCATTGTTGAAGTCCTTGGAACTCCTCAGTGACTTAAGGGTTCCAGTGGCTCCCTTCTTCAACCCTTGCTCACTTTGTGCTCCCCAAACCTCCTGGAAGTTAACCCTAACTTATTTTGTTTGGGCATTTTTCAGAGGTGGACAAAGCTGAGCTCGGAGCTGGTGCCGTGAGCTGCGAATCTTCATTGTCTTCCCCAACTCCGGCCATCACCTCCACGACCTCCCCAGCACCTTAGGACCTCCAGGTACCTCCTGTTAGTCCTTTAGCGCTGGGCACCCGCATGAATGAATGTCGTGGAGCTTAAGTTGGCACCAGCTTGATTGTTGCGCAGAGCTTCATTTTTGCTTTTCGGTTTTGGCCGTCTTTGGTCAATTTGCCCTCTCGGCTCGGCGGCGTTCAAGGCCGCCGCCGTTGAGAGGAGGACCATTAGTGCGCATGGTTATTGCGGACCCAGCGGTATCATTGGACCTCACCGGCGGGCTCTACATCGCCGGCGAGGATCACTTCTTCACGCTCGGGATTTTGTCGGACGTCCCGAGCGTGTCATTGTCGTTTTAGGACAAGGCTTCACCATTTTTATGCGCTAATCATTTGCTCCCATCATTGTAATCATTGGGGCGTCTTAACTACCTTAAATCCACCCTTTAATGCGTGCATTTAAGACCTCCCGCGCGCGCGGACCTCCTTGATGTCCAGCGCGCATTTATTCATGTCAGCGCGTCTTGCGAGTTAAAGCGCTGAGTGCAGGACCTCCATGACCTCCTCCAAGGAGATCTCGAGCGCCCAAGACCTCCCCTTGCGCAATCGTGGCCGTCGAGACCTCCACGGAGGTGCAGTGGACGTTAGGACCTCCCTAGGTTGTCTCGGTAGTTTATGACCTCCCGGGTAGATCTTGACCGTCAAGGTCCTCCCTGACGATCTGAACCATCGAGGACCTCCCTTGGAACATCTGGACCGTCCGGGACCTCCCTGTGAGGTCTGACGATGTAGATTTTCCTCGGGGAGATCTTGATAGTTTGGACCTTCCTTTGGAAGATCTCAACCGTTGAGGACCTCCCTTTAGATCTGGTCCGTTCAGGACCTCCTCTCTATGTTGTGGTCCGTTGGATTTCCCATCTCGGCCACGACCTCCCCTCACCTCGCAAGCATGTGAGTTGCTAAGAGGTCCGGGACCTCTGGACTTCACGTCTTGGCGTGTGTGATGTTCTCTGGGAGGTCTTGAGCCGTTGGATCTGAGATCTGTGGCTCACGTCCTCCCATACCCTTGTGAGTTTTAGAAATTCCAGTGAAGTCTTAGTTATAGACTGAAATAAGGTATAGACTTTAGAATTTCATATCTTTTTCATTTTAATTCCAAATGAGGTCATTCAAATTGTGTTAGCTCTGTCTTGAACTTGACTTTAATCCAAAAATGATTGTAAGTTGAGTTTAGCTCCAGAGCACAGTTTGCCATTAGATTTTAAAACCAACTTTAAAATGTGCACTTAAATCAATGCTTAACTTGTAAAATACATAACTAATGCTCTATAGATTATTTTTGGGTGAGACCAACTTTGTTGGTTTCCTCTATTAATGAACTCACTGTGAAAATTGGTTTTGAGCATGTTGCTGTTAGGAAATTGAGGACTTGTGCATTATAATTTTGTTCAAGTTCTTGTTTTTGAAAGATTATAGAAACTGCAATATAGCTCCAAATGAGGTGAACTCAATTGTGTTATTCATCTCATGAGGTGCTGGTTTTACAATAAAAATCTCAGCCTCACCACTTTTCTAGAAAATGTTGCCTCATAATTAAATTAGTGAATAGTGCAGTTTGGTAATTTTTAGGGCTGAGCAGAATTGTTTTGCTCATATCTTTTGCATTGAGAATCCAAATCCATTGGTTCTTGTTGCAAAATTCCCTAAAAATCACCCTCTTGCTGCTGTAGAAAATTCGGAGAATTTGGAGTTCGTTTGTTGTGCTGTCTTTGTTGCCTTTCGTCGTTCTTATCGGTTCTTTATCGCTTTTCCGTTAGGTTTCGACATTTGTGGTGATCCCGAGAGCGACCCTCTGCCACAATTTGAGCAACAGCAACAAGGCAAGCAGTTTGATCATTTCCATCATTGTCCCATTACTTTAAAGCTTAATATATCATTTTACTTCTATGTATGCATGCTACTTTGTGTTAAATGTCGCTAGCAAGCCTATAGTTGCATAATCTGTAGGAATTGTTCATCCTCTACTACCATGAGCCTAGGTTATTTGCTGTGGTTTGAGCTCGTTGGATGAGCTCTTATCACTTAGTAGTTTCGATTAAATTGCTTAGACATGCTTAGCTATCGGTAGTATTGGGCGATCATCGACTTAGTCGATGGTCTTGATCACTCAAAAATGATTATTACTCCTATATGTCCAGCACTTGTGCTTTGATTAATTTGTAAAATCAAAAACTGAAAATAAAAGATTGATTTAGACTTGGGCATATTGGATGGATGGTGCGGTTTTGGATGTGGTGGTATGCCCGGGTCCCTAAGGACCGAGTACTTGGGTCACTAAGCCAGCGATTTGGCGTACTAACCACGCGAGGGCATATGGAACCCTCTTGACTAAGTACTCTAGGAGGTGTTAATTATGAGCGAGCTCGGTTGGTGTGTTTTCAAAACAAATGTATATGTATAGTGTGGGAGGAGCATTAGCTTAGGGAAGGTTGTGATGTCTCCTTCTCCCGTGGGTTGTGCAGCTCGTAATTAGCATTCATCCTTTGGAAAGGTCTCGTAGGACTTAGCCGCACAAACACACCTTCGAAGTGTGCGTAAAGGAAAGGCGGTCTCGGCGTGTGGGTGCAGTGGTACACCTGCGCAGGATAAAACTATTGAATAGCCTCGCCCCTAGGTTATGGACATGCTTGGTAAGGTCGTTCAAGACTAGTCTCAAACTTTTAATTAAAACTTGATGGTTGGTATGAGCGGGAGTTCATGCTATTGTTGTGGTGACTTGGGTTAGTCACTTCGTGATTGTTCTTGTTGTTGTTATTATGTTATTATCTCGTTGTTACTTCAACATTTAAAAATGCTTTGTCAAATTGCCTTCAATCTATTATGTTATTGCAAATAAATGTTGCTTTATGCTAAAATGAGTCCAAAGCCTCATCCACTTAAATAAAGCTTGCATGTAGCTATTTATAGTTCTGTTATCTCACACGTAAGTCTTGCGGAGTACTTTATGGGCCGGCAGATTGGATCTGCTAATTTTTTTTTCTTCGTATCTCTTTTCCAATCCCTAAAATTTCTGTGCTCTAATACCACTTGTTAGCAAAATAGAAATAAATGAGACGAATTTTTACGTGAAAAACCCTTGTGGGAAAAAAACCACGGACGCCAACCGGCAATGATCACTATATGAGAAGCGATTACAAAACGCAGGGGATTACAATGAGACGTCCCTCTCCCGTGCGACTTACAAAAAGTATGTAAAGGGGTAAAAGGACTTAGAGTCCAAATAGAACACTAATCAACTAATATGGCATATCCCAGATATTTCCATATTAAAAATTCGGATCACATACGGATCCAAATATTAATAACCTTAAGTATAAATGAAACAACTGACAGATGGCATTCAAGCGTCGTAAGACCCACGCTGACCACATGACCTGGTAAGGGATGGTCAAAGCTGAGTGATGCCTTCTTAGACTGCTCCCAGTGCTCCACCCTGATTGGTATCTTAAGTCTGCCATGTAGGCAAAATGATGATGTGGCATCATAGTTAATGAAGAGAGAGGGTACTTGTGAGACCCCGGTTTATTCGGCTTGTAATGCTTAGTCATCCAATTAACCCTAACATCACAAATCAAATACCCCGTGCCTCGAGAAAATGTATACGTCCCAGAAGTGCTGTATACACACCCTTTTACAAAATTATGCATCAATTCCATTCAATCACATAGAACCGAAGCACAACAAATAAATCAAAAGACAAACATAATATAGAGTTAATACAACAAGGCCAATCGGCCACCCAAGCTAAAACTTAAATAACAGCGGAAACAAAAGTGCCATAAGATGGCGATAAACAGGAGCCAATTAGTGTGCCTTTAACCCACAAGGCAACCAACCGAGCCGCCAGCTAGTCGTCAAAGCGAAGTCCACTCACAAAAGTTAATCTCTTGGGGATCAACCTCTTCCTCTGCAACAATTAAATTTAAGCAAAGCAAATGAGTACATAAATGTACTCGTAAGACTGACGTGTAAGGGTAACAGACCTATACATATGCTACATGCAAGCTTATTTAAATGGAGGAGGCTCTAGACTCATTTTCAGCATAAAGCAAGTTTTCATTTGCAATAATGTAATAGATTGAAAGCAGTTTTACAATCTGTTTTTAATATTTAAATAACAGCGAGTAACAACATAATAACAATAGATAGATGACAACAACAACCTGGAAGTGACTAACCCAATAGCCACCACAACAATAGCATGAATATCCATTCATACCACCCACATCAAGTTTTAATTAAAAGGTTATAGTCTAATTCTTGTGGAAAAAATAACCAAGCTTGTCCATAACCTAGGACGAGGCTATTTGAATAGATTTAACCCTCAGGGGTGTACCAATGTACCCACACGCAGACCGCCTTTTCGCCACTGGATTAAGCACACTTCCTTTGGTATGCCGGCACGGCTAAGTCCTATAAGACATTTCCAATGGATGATGCTAATTAAGAGTCGCGACAACCTAGAGAATAGGATACACCGACCCAGCCTAAGCAACTACGGGTGCTCCCAATCCCTATAAAAACATTTTAACCACCATCGACTCATAATTAACACCCCCAAAGTACTTTGTCAAGAGAGGTCCCATATCCCTCTCGTGTGGTTAGCACGCAAAAGTGCTTGGATCAATGGTGCAAGTAATTCGGTCCTTGTTGACTTAGGCACCTTTCTATTCACCCAACAATCACACCAACATCTATTGTGCCCAAGTCTAAATCATTTTCATTTTCAGTTTTTGACTTTACAAAATTAACAAAGCACAAGTGCTGGACATAATGGAGTAATAATAATATTTGTGTGGTCAAGGTCATCGACGTAAGTTAATTAACCGCCTTAATTTCTACCGATAGCTAAGCATTTCTAAGCATGACACCGTAAAGACAATAAAAGAGCATAATTAAATCACCGGGCTCTAATTCACCAGCGATATTTATAACTTATGTTTTGTGGGAGGGGATAACAATTTAAGGGCAACCATGCAATAGGAATAGCTACCTCTAATCGATAAACTTACTTTGACACAAAAGCATGCATACATACAATTTGTAAACAAAGTATTAGACTTTAAAGTAATGGGATTGGAATAAATATGATCAAACTGCTTGCCTTGCTGAAGTTGCTCAATATGCTGCAGAGGATCACTCTCGCAATCAATGTCATCTAACGGTAGGAACTGACAAAGCGAAAATAACAGCAAATAAACACCAAAATTCCAAAAAGTCTCCAACAATTATGAAATCACTACAGAAGAAAGATAATATTTTTAGATGAAATTAGAGACAACAAATTATTTGAAATAGAGATTAAAGCATAAGGTCTACTACTGTTAGATAATGGTCTAAAGACTAAATGAATCAAGAAAGACGCTTGCTACTAGGATTGTTCAAGTTAGTAGTTTTCTAACAACTATGTCAGATTACAAAACACACAGCCTACAACACCACTAGCAGTTAACAAGTTGCTCCCTGAAGGCTCAAAAATATACATCTCCTTACTCAACTTATAAATTTCAAACTAACATTCTGGTAACCTCTCTAACAGCAAAAATCTCTAAACATAAGTGCTACTGGACAACTTTCTTCAAAAATCAACTATCACCATTGTGAATTCACTTAAGTGGCCTAACTGACAAGAGCATTTCCAACTACTAAATTAACAAGGTCAACTTCTTAGAGCACTTATCACCTATCCTCTGAACTAACCTACTGACAATTCTAATCATCTTCAGGTTACAAGATCAAATAGTATTTACAACATCTAACAAAGGAAGAAAAAATAAACACAGGAGTTCAAGGCGGCGGGACAGGGGAGGCTCGGCCGGCTCAGAGCGGAGCAAGTTGCCGGCGGGTGGATGGATGGCGGCGGTTGAGCACCGGTGCAATGGATAGGGGGTGGCCGAGGCGAGCTCCACCTGTAGAGAAAAGAAAAGACACTCTCCCAGGCATTCATACAAACACACAGAGAGCAACAAGAGAAAATCGAAGGTGGCTCGAGGACGCCGATGGAGGTGCCGTGTGGCTGCCGGGCACGGAGAAGACCGGGGTCGGCGCAGATCTGGGCCAAGGAAGATGAGGCCGACGCGGGCTGGGGCAGCTGGGGCCGAGGGAGACGGGCGGTGATGAGGGGCGGCCGAGGCGGATCCGGCGTGAACTGGGGCCAAGGTAGATGGGCGGCACAGATCCGGTGGCTCCATGGACAGGGAGGCGCGAGGGAGACGGAGCGACGCCGATCCGGCGATAGGAAGGCGGTGGCGGCGGAGCAGCCAAGCCGGGTCGGCGGAGGGAAGAGCCAGGGCAGATCCAGGGCGACGAAGGCGGCGGCGACGGCGGAGCAGCCGAGGTGGATTTGGGGCGATGAAGGCAGCGGCGGTGGTGGAGCAGCCGGGGTGGATCTAGGGCGGAGCAAGGGCGGGCAATCTGGGTGCACGGGCTCCAGTGGCGAGCCAAGCAAGAAGCGGAGGAGGGCGGCGGGCTTGCTGAGGCCGGCGATGGAAGGCGGAGCCGGGGTGGGGGAAGCTGGGAGGCGGCTAGCTCGGAGCTGAGGATGGCGGGCCAGGAGGTGGAAGTGGCAGTGGCGGACCGGGGAAGGAGAGGTGGCTCGGTGGTGGAGGGCCAGGAGCATGGCTCCATTTCAGTGGAGAAAAAAAGAATGGGGAGAACCGGCCTGGGGCAAAGGGAGCTGAGAAAGATGGAATGGTAGGAGGGTGAGAGGGGGGGGTACTCGGTTGCGGCTAAGGAGGGGGAAAACTGACAGCGACGAAAATTGGGGTTTCTAGCCATTGAAGGTGACGCACGGCGACGACAACGCCATGGTGAAGTGTGAGCGAGGTGTGGGCGCCAGGATGTGGAGAAAGGAGGTCTGGCTAGCGGGCTCCTCTCGCCAGCGACACCATGAGAAAAGCCTGGGTCGGTGTTTAAATGACCGGGTCGAGTTGTGACCGTTAGATCAAGATCGGATGGTCCATGTGATGGAAACACTCGGACAGTCCGATCGGCCCATTCAATCTGGATCGTCGATTTCCAATCGGATGGTCCAAGTGAGGGGGTGTGTGAGACCCTCAAATATTGGAATGTGCCGAATTAAAATTATACTAATAGTATAATTCTTAATTAAGGAACAGTGTAATTCCTTTATTAAAAATCATACTAGAAGCATAATCATAATAAGTAACAATTCCAACATCCAGGTTCCCGGATATATGTCATGCAATAGTTCGTGATTAGTGACTATTTGCATATATCCTTAAACAACATTGCATCAATTACATACAAGTCATACATTCACATAATTATACATCAGATTACATAATTGGTTTGGTTGCTACAGTGTCAGGTTTGCTACAGTAATAGATAACCTTGGGTCATCACAAAAGAACAACAGCGAAAGCAAAAATAGATATAAAACCACCAATGGCCCCATCCCGCAGGCTATTGCGTGGAGACTAGAACTAGCACTACTCGTTAGCGTCACCCAGATCGGCGCTAACGGGCATCTCATAAAGGAAACCATCTTCACCTGCAACAAGAGGTCATAAAACCCTGAGTACGAAAGGTACTCAGCAAGTCTTACACAAACTAATAAAAGAAAGTGTTTGATAGAACCTATACAAAGGAATAGAAAGTTTTATATGCATAAGGTTAACAACAGAAGGCTTAAGTGGTTCAACTTTTGCATAAAGCAACACATCTTAACCCATATTGGCTAAATTTTGACAAAGCAAGGTTTAATAAACCAATTTGGACTAAAAACAGTAGCATTAAAAGGTATGAACATAAACAGTAATAATAATAAATCGCAATTCACTATAAAATTTTACATAACACTATCATGCCGAAATTATTTCCAATTCCAAACTTAGAGCAAAATCTATATAGGTGACATCAATTCAAGTATCGTCCATAACCGTGGACACGGCTATTCGAATAGTTTTAAACCTTGCAAGGATGTACATCTTTACCCACATGACTTAGTTAGCCCGTAAGCCTCCGGAATAATAGCATACTGCCTTTGGTGTACCGGCCGGGTAAACTAAGATTTGGTATTTTTCAACAAGTTGACACTATTGAGTTGGAAGACCCATGTGCGACTGATCCCGCTTAAACAACGACTGATAGCATCTATTCAACCGGGGCCCACATGTTGTGTCGGGAATGCCGACCCAATCAATTAAATGCGAACTGTGCTCACTAAACATATTAGACCGCAGTCGGGGCCCTGAAGGTACGTACATGTGATAGAACACACCTACGCCCTCACCCTTCTAAGAACATCTGATATCAATATAAGCTCCACTTGGCATATGACACGGCCCGAAGACTTAAGCATCTATGCCATATGAAATCAATACACATGTCCTTACTATCCTGTTTCCAACTCAATAGTATTAACCCTTTACTTAACCAAACAGTGCCCATACACCACGTGTGGAAGTACGTTGGAGCTTGAATTGGTAGTTAGAGTTCAGTCCTTAATCAACCCAGACAAGACATCCATATTTCCCAATTCTCGTGCACAAAGGCACCATCACTAGCATCCACTTGTCCAGATTTGAATTTAGTCTGTCAACAAGATTTAGGATCATTTCAGATTCAAATAAACTGAACAAGAATCAAAAATAAATTTACTTGTTGTGCCCAGGTTTGACAAGATAAGCTTGCCAAACACTACCGTTCTATGGACTGCATGGCTAAGCCAAAATTTAAAACTAAGTATTATAATACTACAGACTTCCTTAAGTTAAGTGTATGATTCAATTGAAGGTAAGCCACAAGCTCAGGTTATAACTAACTAAGACAGAGCACAAATAATTTCTTTTAGAAAAATTTGCATGTAACAGTTATCACTGTATTTATAAATCTACAGTTCAAAAGAGTAGGATCAATATGGTGCAGAGAGGTAGCTTGCCTTGGTAGTAATATATAACCTCTTGCTCAGGTTCTGGTTGCTCAACAAAAGACTCGACAATTTCAGAAGAACCAGTATCTAAAAGAAAATAAAATCCAATAAACACAGGGAAAAGAAACAGACAAACAATTATGCATAAAAGAATGCATGGTCAAGGGATTATTGCATCATTAGCAACATGCCTAAGGTATATTAACTTATTTAAGGACAATAAGCTACAACTACCCCTTGCTAATATTATTTATTACAGTTTAGAGTTTAGATAAAGTTACAGTTTTAGATTTTTGAAACTGGAACAGGACAGCTCAAAATTAGTTTACTTGCTTAGCTAGTCATCACCTAAATGAAATACCTTACTTGAACTAAGAGTATTCAGATTAATACCGTGATCTAACTAATCATTTATTACTTATCATTAGCAATGTAAGACATTGGACTGAGGCTGTTTGTGTTGCCGGTTTGACCAACAACCAAAAACAGCAAAGGACAAGATTACCATTTTTGGTTGTCCTGAAGAAATACACAACACAAAAAACTTAAATGGGAGTTAGGGCTATCTGGAAAGTATTTATTATCATAAGCTATTAATACTAATCTTAATTGCTCGGTTTAAGGAAAGAAAAGAGAGATAGAGCATTTGTCGGTTTGACCAACAACCATAAACAGCTATACTTTATTTACCAGTTTTGGTTGGCACGGAGAACTACATCAGACAAGGACTTTTAGTGAAGTTACGACTATCTAGGAAGTATTTAATACCATAACCCATGATTGCTAATCCTTAATTGCCCGGTGTAAAGAAAGAAAAGACAGATTACCTAATTGTCGGTTTTAACCGACACTAACTCAACAGGGAGGGGACTGCAACCAGAAATGAACCAGTGACCATAAGACCTTGAAGAAAGATCACGGGTGTTGCTAGGGTTTTTCTAGTGACTTAGATAAGATAATACACTGGTAAAAGAAATCTTAAGTTTTGAAAACGATATGAAAGACCGAAAAGTTATAAAAACAACTTTTCAGTTAAACAAGATTGGAGTACCTCCTGGACGTGTGAGTGATCTATGGGAGCTAAAGATGTTCTTAAGGAACTTTAGATGATAAGACTCAAGGTCTAACTTACCAGCTAGAGTTGGATAAAAAGAAGTCAAGCTCTTGGTCAACAGAAAAGATCCAGTGTCCTTTTCCTTGTGTTGACCAAAAAGAAAATGATAGATCTAAGATTTAAAGATTATTAGGCACATTCTTGATGAGAAGGGAGGGACTTTAACTCACCAGGATGAGCTTTTTCCCAAAATAGTGCTTCACAGGATCAAGGTGATAGAGAAAAGAACCTTAAGTCCAACCTACAAGAAATGACCAACATCATATTAGCATGAGATTTAGGCCTTCTTGAAGTTGAACAAGGGTAGGAGTAAAGAAGCTTCACTGGGAAGGAAAACAACTAATGGAGTTCTCCCTGGTCAACAATGGCAGAGAGTAGAAACTAGGGTTTATATAGTGTTGGAGCTTCCCAGATCAACCGAGAGTTCTCTAGAACCAAAGAGGTGGCACTTAGGATAATTATCAAGAGAAATATCTTCATTTTCACTGTACACTGCCACCATTCCGGCGACAATAGTGTTCACGGTGTATAGCAAGAGAGGTAGCAAAGAATTTGTCACTAACACGTGGGTCTCAGGGCTGTTACAGCCATGCACCACACACAGCTGGCCCCAAAGAACCACAGCCCTCCGATTAGAAACGAACTGCTGTGATGAGAAGGCAAATAACACACTGAACCGGTATCGTGAAATATGGACCGTGCGATTTCCAGCGGACGGCTCAGATTTGAAGGACGTCCGGGGTGGTCCGAACATCCCAACACACGAGAGCCGTGCGATCTCGCTTCAACGGCCCAAGATCTCAGCGCGCTGATGCGCTTCGGCCCCTAGGGTCCATCGCCGTCAAATCACAAACCAACGGCCAAGATTGAGGGGACTCAGGATGGTCCGAACGTTTCAATGGATCAGGGCGGTCCATTGCGCATCCTACGGTGGCCGAATGTGAGGAGGTTTACAAAGAGTGAGATAAGCTGCGATGCCGTAAAATTGAGATCCAACGGTGGAGATCAATTGGGCGTTAGGACGGTCCGAACAGCCCAAAAGATCAGGACCGCACGTTGGGATTTCAACGGCCCGGATGTTTTCTATTTTTGACCATTTACGGAGGGTTTGTCTGGAGATCGCGCACCACACGTTGCTGATCCAACGGCCAATAATGGAGGATGGATTGGAGCGGTCCGAACAGCCTAGTGGATCTGGCCCGTTCGCGCGAAAATGGACGGCTAGGATTTCGCCAAGAGTTTGGAGACGTGCGCGGACGTGACCAAGCCAGGCCTGGCGCAATGGGTTGGGTCGCTACAGTACCAATGAGGTTTAGACCGAGAGATTTGACCAGCTTATTTCAAAATTCCAGAAACTTTGACTGGGATAGCAAAAATAGCAATTAAATTTATAAAATTATGAAATTTTGCAGAATTGCTACTGGGATGATATATTCCCCAAATAAATTTTGAAACCACGATTTCTTCTTTAGAAATACATAAATAATTCATTTAGATCAACTAGGGTTTGTTTAAGGACAATTATTTTTCTGAAAATCAAAATAATTTCTAAAAATTCAACAAAAATTATTTTTGGCCATAAAACTTCATCTGGTTTTCAAATAAAATATCTCCCAGTCTTAATACCAACATTGAGTGGTATTTCCTTCTGAAGTTTTAATCAAGGTTGAGTTTGTAATAGAAATTTGGGGAAAAATAGATTGTAATATGTTGCCTATTTTGCCAAAATGAACAGTGATGCTATGAACAGCACCTTAATACTGTTTATTAGGGCTGAGGCTGTTACAAACCTACCCCCCTTAAGAAAATCTCGTCCCGAGATTTCCAATAATTCAGAAGTTGGACAAAGATGAAGTTGAAATGATGCTCTTTAGAAATATAACATCAGTTGTCTTTATTTCTTTCAAAGATAGAAAAGAAGGATTTTATATAACAACATAGTGCTGTTATTACAACTCCTTTTACATTGCTTTGTTTAACCTTGCCTTTCTTGACTTCAAAGGCAAATTTTTAAACAGCAAAAAGATGGGGGTGCTCGATCCTCATCAGATCTTCGCGCTCCCAAGTGGCTTCATCCTCTGAATGATTAGCCCACTGAATTTTTAAGAACTTGATAGTGCGATTTCTTGTCCTGCGTTCCATTTCATCGAGGATACGCACTGGGTGTTCTTGATAAGAAAGATATGGTTGAAGATCAAGATTTTCATAAGCTGTAGCCTCGGTAGGAACACGAAGGCACTTCTTTAATTGAGAAACATGAAAGGTATCATGAACTACCGAGAGAGTGTCGGGAAGTTCCAATTGATATGCCACAGCTCCTCGTTTTGCAATAATTCGGAAAGGTCCGATATAACGAGGTGCTAGCTTCCCTTTCACCTGAAAGCGATGAGTGCCTTTCATCGGCCACACTTTAAGATAGACGTAATCATCTATCTCAAAACTTAGCTCACGACGTCGATGATCGGCATAGCTCTTCTGACGAGACTGGGCAGTTTTCAAACGGTCTCGAATCAGACGAACTTGCTCTTTGGCTTCCAAAACCAAGTCTGGGCCAAAGAATGGTCTTTCACCAGATTCTGACCAATTCAATGGAGTCCTACAAGCTCTTCCATACAAGGCTTCAAAAGGTGACATTTGAATAATTGCTTGGTAGCTATTGTTGTAGGAAAACTCCACATACGGCAAAGATTTCTCCTAATTTTTGCCATATGATAGCACACAGGCTCTAAGAAGATCCTCCATTACTTGATTCACCCTTTCAGTTTGACCACTGGTTTGAGGATGATAAGCAGTGCTGAAGGAGAGTTCCGTTCCCATTGCTTGATGAAGACAATTCCTAAAATGGGAAGTGAATTGAGATCCATGGTCTGAAACAATGACTTTAGGAACACCGTGGAGACAAACAATTTTAGGAATATAGAGCTCTGCCAATTTCTTGCCATTAAAAGTGGTTTTGACAGGGATGAAATGAGCCACTTTTGTTAGACGATCAATTATCACCCAGATGGCATCAAATCCATTCTGAGTCTTAGGAAGTCCGGTAACAAAATCCATACCGACTTCTTCCCATTTCCATTGTGGAATAGGCAAAGGCTGAAGGGTACCAGCAGGTTTCAATTGTTCGGCTTTAACCCTTTGGCAAATATCACATTCAGCAACATACTGAGCAATTTGCCTTTTCATCTGGCTCCACCAAAATATTTTCTTCAAGTCCTGGTACATCTTAGTACTTCCAGGATGTAAAGAAAATTTGGAATTATGAGCCTCTTTAAGAATTAGCTCTCTTAACTGAGAATCTGAAGGTACCACCAAACGATTGCGATATCGAATGGTGCCACGAGCATCTTCAGAAAATTCGTTGGCTTTACCTGCCTTCAAATTTTCCTTGATCTCTGCTACCTCAGCATCAGTTTTCTGAGCCTCCAGAATCTGATCTTCCAAAGTTGACTTCATTTCCAAGGCAGCAAGAAATCCATCTTCGACCATTTCGAGATTTAAGCGCCGAAACTCAGCACATAAGCTCTTAGCCAGAGGAATTGTTGATAAGCAATTACATTGTGACTTTCTGCTTAGAGCATCAGCCACAACATTAGCTTTGCCAGGATGGTAGTGAATACCCATATCATAGTCCTTGATCAATTCAAGCCATCTTCTTTGTCTCATATTCAGATCAACTTGAGTAAATATATATTTCAGGCTTTTATGATCAGTATAGATCTCGCAACGATTACCAAGAAGGTAATGTCGCCAAATCTTTAATGCATGGACTACGGCCGCTAATTCCAAATCATGAGTAGGATAATTCACCTCGTGAGGTCGCAACTGCCTGGATGCATATGCCACAACTCGGCCCTCTTGCATAAGCACACAGCCAAGTCCATGGCGAGACACATTACAATAGATATCAAAATCCTTATGGATATCTGGAAGAGTGAGAACAGGAGCTTCGGTCAGGAGCTTTCTCAAGAGCTGAAAACTGTTTTCACACTCAGCTGACCAAAAGAACTTGTTCTCTTTCTTTAAAAGCTGAGTCAGAGGCCTATAAATCTTGGAAAAGTTTTCAATGAACCTACGGTAATATCCCGCGAGTCCAAGGAAGCTTCGAATTTCAGGAACATTCTTGGGCTGCTTCCAGTCTAGTACATCTTGTACCTTGTTGGGATCAACAGTAATACCTCCTTCAGATAATACATGTCCCAGAAATGCAACTTGCTTGAGCCAGAAAGCACACTTGCTAAATTTAGCATATAGCTGATGCTTGCGAAGTGTATCCAGCACAAGTCTCAGATGTTGTTCATGCTCTTCGTCAGACTTGGAGTAGATAAGAATGTCGTCAATAAACACAACAACAAACTTATCCAAGAAATCCATGAATACTGAATTCATTAGATTCATGAAATAAGCAGGAGCATTGGTTAGACAAAAGGACATAACAGTATACTCGTACAATCCGTAACGAGTAGAAAATGCTGTTTTAGGAATATCCTCAGTTCTAACCTTGATCTGATGATAGCCCGATCGCAAATCAATCTTAGAAAAGACTCGGGCTCTAGTCAATTGATCAAACAGATCATCAATTCGGGGCAGAGGATACTTATTTTTGATAGTGACTTCATTTAACGGACGGTAATCTACACACATCCGTAAAGTCTGATCTTTCTTTTTGACAAAGATGGCCGGGCATCCCCAAGGTGAGGAACTCGGTCGAATGAAACCCTTGTCAAGCAATTCTCCAAGCTGTTTCTTCAATTCGAACAGCTCATTAGAAGGCATGCGATAAGGCCTTCTCGATATGGGAGCAGTACCGGGAACTAGTTCAATCACGAACTCCACTTCCCGATCTGGTGGCATACCGGGAAGGTCTTCAGGAAAGACGTCCAGATATTCACATACTACTGGTACTGACTCCAAGGTAGGGTTGACATCAATTTTTAATGCACCAAGATGAGAATGAACTGTACTGGACTGAAAAATGACTGAAAGGCCATTTTTATTAGTGAGGGATATAGTTCGTTGGGCACAATTGATTTGGCCGAAATTCTTGGACAGCCAGTCCATTCCCAAAATGACATCTATCCCTTTAGAGTTTATCACAATCAGGTCTGCCCAAAAAACTGTTGGAAATATGCCCTAGAGGCAATCATAGAGATGATTATATTTCATTATGTTCATGACATTAGATAATGTGTTATCTTGTTCCTAGAATAATATTATTAATATTGATTATCAAGTATGTGACTTGGTTGTGAAACTCTATATTCCTGCGATAATTATTCTTATCGATCCTCGGTCGTAAACATATGAGGACACATATGAATAGACTAGCATATGTATTGGTTGATAACTATGTTTCACGAGTCATAGATATGGAGATATCAAACCAATAATATGGACACATGTTAGAGAACATGATGTTGGATAAGACCCACCTTGAGGCACTATTGAGATTGTTATGAATCTATGTGTCATTAGTTGGTCTCAAGCAATGATGATGTATAATCCTTAGACCTGAGATCAGCATGGTTTCCTACATGTGTAAGAGCACTCTTAGGGGTTGCCAAATGCTACACCGTAACTGGGTAGTTATAAAGGTAGCTTTCGGGTATGCTATGAAACATGCAGAGGAATGTGACTGGTCGGATATGGGATTTGCCCCTCCTAACATAACAGGAGAGATGTCTCTGGGCCCCTCGTTGTGATCGGATAAAGAAAGTGCATGGCCATGCCACTAGTAGTCGAAGTGTTCGACCACGTAAAGTTATCTGATACTCGATCGAGAAAGTATTGAACAGTCCATGGATGACACAACATCTCACCTGGAGTTCAACCAGACATCATGAGGCAAAGGGAGTATACACGAGTAGGTCGCTCAGGTCGAACAGTTACAGACTGGTCGTATGCAAATACGAGCTAGTCGTAGACTGGTCGAACGTAATCACAGAGTGGTCGTAACCTGGTCGTAAGGAGTTACGAACTGGTCGTGACCACATACGAACTGGTCGTATACAGATAGGACCTGGTCGTAAGTGATGAAGACCTGGTCGTAGATCATATTGCATTAAGGTTCGTCCGATATAATTTGTGTGTATTCAGGAATCGATATGTTCTGCTAGGAGCCGCTACGACTCGTGGTCGGAAAGGGTTTCCGAGTCACAACCGAACTACACATGAACTGTGAGACCCCGACGTTTATTAAGTTCATAATACTTAGTCATCCAATTGACCCTAGTATTATCAACCAAATAAACTCGGTCTCGAGAGATGTATACTTCCCAGAATGCAGTACACATACCTCACAACAAAAGAATGCATCAATTCCATACAACACATAGTACATAAGCAACAAACCAGAAGTTAACATTAATATGGAATAGATATTACAAAAGAGAGGCCCTTAGGCCAAATAACAACAAGACTACAAAGATACACAGCGGAAGCAAAAGTGCCATAAGATGGCCATAACAAAAGCCAATTAGTGTGCCTTTACCCACAAGGCAACTAACCGGACCGCCAAGCTAGTCGTCAAACCGAAGCACATCTCGCAAGAGTGAAGCCCTTGGGGCTCACCTTCTTCCTCTGCAACAAAAGCCACAAAATGCCACAACCACGCGAGATGAGTACATAAAGTACTCCATAAGACTTACGTGTAAGATAACAGAACTATAAATAGCTACATGCAAGCTTTATTTAAGTGGATGAGGCTTTGGACTCATTTTAGCATAAAGCAAGTTTCATTTGCAATAATATAATAGTTTGAAGCAATTTGACAAAGCATTTTAATTGTTGAAACTCAACGAGGTAGTAACATAGTAACAACAACAAGAACAACCTAGAAGTGACTAACCCAAGTCACCACAACAATAGCATGAACTCCCGTTCATACCAACCATGTCAAGTTTTAATTAAAGGTTGTAGTCTAGTCTTGAACGACCTTACCAAGCATGTCCATAACCTAGGGCGAGGCTATTGAATAGTTTTATCCTGCGGGGTGTACCACTGTGCCCCCACGTCGCCGCATCGCCTTTCCTTTACGCACACTTAGAAGGTGTCTTTGCACGGCTAAGTCCTACGAGACCTTTCCAAAGGATGAATGCTAATTACGAGCTGCACAACCCACGGGAGAAGGAGACATTAGACGACCTTCAGGAAGCTAATGCTCCCTCCCACACTATACATATACATTTGTTTTGAAAACACACCAACCGAGCTCGCTCATAATTAACACCTCCTAGAGTACTTAGTCAAGAGGGGTTCCATATGCCCCTCGTGTGGTTAGTACGCGAAATCGCTTGGCTTAGTGACCCAAGTACTCGGTCCTTAGGGACCCAGGCATACCACCACATCCAAAAACCACGCCATCCATCCAATATGCCCAAGTCTAAATCTTTTATTTTCAGTTTTTGATTTTACAAATTAATCAAAGCACAAGTGCTGAACATATGGGAGTAATAATCAGTTTTGAGTGATCAAGACCATCGACTAAGTCGATGATCGCCCATTACTACCGTTATCTAAGCATTGCTAAGCATGACACCGTAAAAGCAATAAAAGAGCATACTTAAATCACCGGGCTCTAATTCACCAGCGATATTAGTAACTTATAGTTTGTGGCAGGGTAACAATTTAGGGCAACTATGCAATAGGAATAGCTACCTCTAAGCGATAAAATACTTTGACACAAAAGCATGCATACATACAAGTTAAACAAAATATTAGACTTTAAAGTAATGGGACAATGATGGAAATGATCAAACTGCTTGCCTTGCTGTTGCTGGCCAATTTGTTGCTGAGGATCGCTCACGGAATCAATACACTAAATCGACACCTAATCGGAAAAGCGAAAACAATCGATAAGAACAACGAAAACGACAAAGACAGCACAGCAAACGAACTCCAAACACTCTGAATTTTCCACAGCAGCAAGAGGGCGATTTTTAGGGAATTTAGCAACAAGAACCAATTGATTTGGATTCTCAATGCAAAAGTTATGAGCAAAACAATTCTGCTCAGCCCTAAAAATACCAAACTGCACTATTCACTAATTTAATTATGAGGCAACATTTTCTAGAAAAGTGGTGACACTGAAATTTTTACAGCAAAACCAGCACCTCATGAGATGAATAACACAATTGAGTTCATCTCATTTGGAGCTAGATTGCACTTTCTACCATTTTTCAAAAACAAGAACTTGAACAAAATTGTAATGCACAAGTCCTCATTTTTATAACAGCAACGAGCTCAAAACTAATTTTCATAGTAAGTTCATTAATAGAGGAAACCAACAAAGTTGGATTCACTCAAAAATAATCTACAGAGCATTAGTTATGTATTTTACAAGTTAGACATTATTTTGAGTGTATATTTAAAGTGAGTTTTAAAATCTAATGGCAAAACTGTGCTCTGGAGCTGAACTCAACTTACAATCATTTTTGGATTAAAGTCAAGTTCAAGACAGAGCTAACACAATTTGAATGACCTCATTTGGATTTAGAATGAATAAGATATGGAATTCTAAAGTTTATACCTTATTTCAGTCTATAATTAAGAGTTCACTGGAATTTCTAAACTTCCAAAACAGAGGGGAGGACGTGAACCGTTGATTTAAATCCAACGGCCCAAGACCTCTAGAGGAAGCAGCAAGACGCTGCATGAGTCCAGAGAACACGGGCCGTTGATCTTGGATCAATGGTCCATGTCCTCCCCGCCACGGTTTGCCGCAACAGAGGGGAGGTCGTGGCCGTTGATACCGCATCCAACGAACCACAACACAAGAGGGAGGACCGGGACGGTCCAGATCAAACGAGGGAGGTCCTGGGCGGTGAGATCTTCCAAGGAAGATCTAAACTATCAAGATCTCCCCAAGGAAGATCTACATCGTCAAGACCTCTCGAGGGAGGTCTGGGCGGTCCAGATTTTCCAAGGAGGACCTTAATGGCCTAGATTGTCCCGGGGAGGACCTTAGCGGTCAAGACAACAACAAAGAGGTCTGGGCGGTTCAGATCCACTTGGGGTGGTCTGAGCGGCCAAGATCTAACAAAGGGAGGTCCTAAGCGGCTTAGATTTCCTTTGGGAGGTGCAGGCGGCTAAGATTTACCCGAGGAGGTCCACAAAGATTGAGAGGACCTCGGGAGGTCCTACACGGTGGAGATCAACACAGGGAGGACCTTAACGGCTAAGATCTCCCACAAGGAGGTCCTAGCGGTCAAGATCGCAAGGAGGGAGGTCCTAGGGGTTGTCCTTACAAAAGACCGGGGTGGTCTTTGCAAAGAGGACCCCAGGGAGGTCCAAGATGGCTAAGATGGCCCAGGAGGTCTGGCCGTGAGACCTAAGATGGGCGGCACAAGACCTCGCGACGCAAACACTAAGGACACATTAAAAGCTACAATGATTGGAGGTGATTAGCCAAAAATGGGGAGGTCTTTGTCTTAACGACAAAGGCACGGTGCCATGGTCGTCCGACAAAATCCCGAGAGGCTACCAAGGCTCGGCGCGGCGATGAGGACCTCACCGGCGCCATCCAGGACACCAGCGTGTGCGCAATAGTGTTCTTGCGACACGCCAGACCATTCCCTGCGGGGTGGCCTGAACGGCGACGAGCCAAGATTGGCGGCGCAAAAACACACGGCCAAAACACAAACAGCGATAATGAGCTCCGCGTGAACATTCAAGTGTGTGCCAAGCTCATAACAACATACATGCAGGTGCAAGCATCTCTGGGACTACCGGGAGGGTTACTTGGAGGTCGCGGAGGTCTTGAGGAGGTTGGGGGCGTGGAGGACCGGAGTTGGGGAAGAAGGGTTGCTCCACGGACAACTCCAAGCTCCAAGCTCCAAGTTAGGCCTCTTGAAAATGTCAACCCAAATGGGGTTAGGGTTAACTCGGGAGGTGCAGGGGAGCACAAAGTGAACAAGAGGTTGAAGAGGAGCCACGAAGCACCGCCACCGAGGAGCTCCAAGGACTTCAACAATGGCGGCCAAAAGGGGTAGGTCGGTGGAGGAGATGCTCGGCCAGTCACAGCAAGGCCAAGCTCAATGGTGTGTAAAAGAAGCCAAGGGAACAGAGTGGGGGGTTTTATAGCTAGGGCAAAAGAGGTCTGGACCACGGGTTAAGCTCATGGTGAGCTTAGCCCAAGGGAGGTCCACGGCTTGGACAGACGCGGAGGTGGTGGAGCAGGCTCAAGGCTGACTTGGGGCTAAAAGCAGCCGACCGCATTAATCGCTGCGGCAGCAAAGAGTCGTTGGGACAAGACAGATCACTTGCCTCCTCCATTGCCATGGCGTCTGTGGCGCTGAGCTAGGAGAAGAACGAGGAGTTTCCCTCCACCGTCCGATTAGAAATGAGGGGAGGTCGTGACCCTCAGATCTAAATCGAAGCAGTAAGTTTTTAAAGGAGAAGGAGGAGATCACAGCCATTGGATCTGAAATTTGGGAGGTCGTGACCCTCCGATTTCCATCATCTTGAATCTTGCGTGGAAAAAGGGACAGAGGTCCAAGGCGTTGGATTTCAATCAATGGTGCGGACCTCTGTGAGGTCTTAACCGCATTACGAACTTAAGAACAAGAGGGGAGGTCATGGCCTTTGGATTTAAATCAAGGGCGCACAACCAAAGGGGAGGTCTTAGCACCACGCCGTAGCGCACAAGAGGTTATGGCCATCAGTTAAGATCTAATGGTGATGAGAGGCGAGGAGGTGCGAGGCGTTGCGCAAAAAGGCAAGGGAGGTCGGGACCTTTGGATTTTTGATCCAACGGTTACGATCAAAAGAGGAGGTCTGAGTTTACATAGCGCACGAGGAGATCATGGCCTTTAGATTTAAATCTAAGGACTACGACCTCACGTCTTGTGGGAGGTCTAATCGCACAAGACAAGGAGGAGGTCGTGACCGTGGATTTTAAATCAGCGGCTACAACACACGATGGGGAGGTTGGGTGCGCTAGATTTTGAGGGGAGGTCGTGGGCTGTTGGATCTGATCCAACGGCTATGACCTCGGTTAGGTGGGAGGTTTGCTTAGTCTAACAGTGAGGGGAGGTCAGGGCCATGGATTTTTGATCCAAGGGCGATGACCTCAACAAGGTGGGAGATCCACTTGCGATGGTTTGCGAGAGGAGGTCGTGGCCTTTGGATTGGATCCAACGGCTCGACCTCAAGTGAGTCAAAAAGGGAGGTCTCGAGTAGTTTGCGCGAGGGGAGGTCATGGCCATGGATCGTTGATCCAAGGCGATGACCTCATGTGAGTGGGGAGGACTTGGCTGCGTTAGGCGAGGAGGAGGTCGTGGCGGTTGGATGTTAATCCAGCGGCTACGACTGATCAAGGTGGAGAGGAGGTCTGACGAGCTGGGGAAAAGGTTGAAATTTGGACCGACTTTGGGAAAGTGGCTAGCCAAGGAACAGTACCAATCTTTTAAATTCAATTTCAACAGCTGAGATTTTGCAGGGTTGTTTGGAATAGCAATTGAGCTCCAAAATTTATGAAATTTTAACTGGAGCTTGCTGACAATGAGATTAACCTCACATAAAATTTCCAGAGGTTATTATGCAATGCATTTTTCTCAGGAAATTCATGAAGGTTGTTCAAGGATTTGTTTTACCTCCAAAATTTATCAAACAAGTTTTACAACTTGTGATATTTTTCAGAGGGGTCCCACATTAGTTTTAGGACCAAGGAAAATATTTTCCAAATGTTTGGCACAAGATTTAAGATAAACGGAGAATGAGTTTGACTTTTGGTCAACAAGAGCTTTGTGTTTTTGGATTACACAACTCTTGGACAAGAATTACATGAGAGATTAGGGGTTTTCAAGATGTGGGAAAAAGTTTTAATTTCTACACATATAATTATTCTTGAACAAACCCTAATTATACATTTGGAATGTTACAAAATCTCCCCCCCTTACAAAAATCTCGTCCCGAGATTTTGGCTCAGGCGGGGAAGGAAGATGGGTAGTCTTTCCGTTTCCAAGCAACTTCATCCACAGAATGATTTGGCCATTGAACTTTTAGGATCTTGAGGACACGATTCCTTGATCTTCGTTAGCTTCTTCAAAGATACGAACCTTCCTTTAAGACTCTTATCCATTTATAATATTTTTGTTGTACTGGGACCTAATTCTCGAACTATGTTCAGTCCAACCAACACTTTATTTAGTTACATATTGCTCCCAGCTCATTCCTTGTCGAGCCGGATTTTATTTGATTTGTTTTATTGCATTGTTTCTCGTCAGGTCACGATTCTGACCCAACTTCTTGCACAACAAGAATTTCCAACGGAGCTTCCTCGGTTGGAACACGGAGGCACTCCTTTGAACGTGGACGCATGGAACACATCATGTATTCCCTCAAGGGCAGCAGGTAATTTCAATCTTATAGGCGATAGCCCCTTTCTTTTCGATAATGCGTAAGGATCCACGTATCGAGGAGCTAACTCGCCCATAACGACGAAATGTTGATGGCCCTTTCGGTCTGACCATCAGTTTGATGAGGGTAAGCTGATCTGAAAGAAACTCGAGTTTCCGTAGCCTCTTATAGGCTATGCCAACATTGAGACGTGAGCAGAGAAGCACGATCAGCACGATTGTCTTCAGTACACCGTGCAAATTTACGATGCGGAATATGTAGAGATCCTTTGGAAAACCTACAAGAAGGTTATTTTTGACAGACTGAGAGCTTGTTCTTGATTCGATGGTTGGTGGTGCATGGCGTTGTTAGTTAGTGGAATGATTTATGCGGTTAATTCGGAACAACTTGCGGTTAATTCGGAGCGATTTATTTGGTTAATTCGGTAACAACGGGATCTCGACCGCTAACTAGCTTTACGGAGTCATCCTCCTCATGACTAGCTATCTTAGAGGACTAAGGTCGTTCTTAGTTGGTGGAGCAATTTGTGCGGTTACTCCACTAACAAACGAGACCTTGGTCGGTTAACTAGCTATCTGAGTCATCCTCATGACTAGTCTCTTACAAAGGATTATGGCCATTTAGGCCATGGAGTTGGAGAAATAACAGGAGGTGATGCCTTTAAAATGTAAAGGGCGGAAATGTGCCACCTTAGTCAAGCGATCGATGACAATCCAAAGCGGCATCATTTTTCTTAGGGGTTCGAGGTAGACTAGTAGACCTTTTGAAATCGGGGTGGTACGGGTACCATCTTGATGGCCTTTCGAGTTCTCGAGCAGGAGGCATCCGGAAGATCTTGGGAAAGACATCGACGAAGTCACACACCGCCTGGAACTTCACGAATATCGAGAGCGGCTTTGCTTTAAGAGTGAAAAGATGTGGACCTTGCTTGCTCGTGAGCAATGAACCCGCTCACGAAGGGACTTGTGAGGTAGATAAGCTTCTGGTGCAATCGATTTATCCCATATGTGGAGACAACCAATCCATTTCAATGGTTTGCACAGGTTTAGAGGTAATTTTGGCATGGATTCCACTTCCTCGATCTCAACGAGGACATTCAGACACTCGGACTCGACTCTTAACTCCAAACCGGAGAGTGAATGAGCATGAAACCAATCAAAGGAGCGAAAAGGAGACCACCAACAGCAGAGAAAAGGCGAGGTACAAAAGATGAGATGCTCTGAATCGAATAAAATAATATCCGGGCAAGAGTTAGCGAGAAGCGTACCTAACACGACGTCGGTGCCTCGAGCTTTCTCGGCTAAGATGGAGTCATTTGGATTACAAACGATCTTGTCTTTGCTTCAAAGGGCAATTGTTGGTGTAGTGCCCTTCTTGCTACAAAAGAAACAAGTGATCCGGCATCGATTTGCGGGGACCACCTTGCCGACTTCGCAGTGCGTGATGGAGGCATGGCTGCGGCGACGAGGGTTCTTTGCAAGCTTCTTAGGACAATTATTAGCATATGGCCCTTGAGATTGCGGAAGAAACAAGTGACACCGGCGACCTTCTTTGGAGTCACCACGAGTCCTCTCTTGACACTTGCGATGATCCTCTGACTTTCTCTTTCTGCCCACCGCAACAACAGGATTTTCAGCCACAAGCTGAAAGTCGGGGAAGGTATGGACTGGTAATTTGTCCCGCAACTCCTCAGACAAATCACCCAAGAACTTCTCTGGTTTGGAGGCATTGGCGATTGCGATGCTTGCAGATGACCGAAGAAGCAGTCGCTGCAGTTCCAATGACTTGGCAATCACCAGGTTCATGCTACATTCCTTGGGATAGTGATCGCTTCCCTCGCAAAGGAAACAAGTAACTTTGGCGATTGGACAATCTTGGGTAAATGGTCTTCATCTTTGTTTGGACAAGCGTATACAGCGATTCTGTGTAGTGTCCTTCCTCGCCACAACGCCGACAGACCTTGATTCTTCCTAGTCGCAATTTTCGTGAAATGCCCTCCTTCACCACAACTAAAGCAAACTGGTGGCGTTTGCTGTTCCTCAGGGCAGCGGGACGCATAGTGGCCCTCCTCGCCACAATTGAAACACACTCTAGGGCGGAGGCGTTTACGAGTCTTGTCCGGACAGTTGGAGCCAAGGAGATTTTCATCCCAACCAGCTTGTTGACCTAGTCGGACATCTGTTCAAGAGATAGGTTAGCAAGGAAACCTGAAGATTAGAAGCTAAAGAACGGGAAAGGAGAAGCCAATGATTAGGGGGATGAAATACCACCCTAACCGAGAGCTAACAAAACAGGTGGTATAGAACCCTACCGAGTTAATAATAGATTAGATGGTAATACATGCAACTAAATGAAGCAAGAAGAATGAAAGAAGCCAAAGACATCATAATAAAGAGGAAACAAAACAGCAAGGAATGCACTTTAAAAGCTTCTAAAAAGACTCCAAAACAGCAAGGAAGACATAAGATTAAAGGCCAACTTCCCAACACAACTAACTTGTATTGAATGAACGAGTAATTGGTTGAGAAGATTAAAAATCAGATTGTAAGATGAGATCTAAAACTATTAGAGGGCAAGGTTAGTGCAGCGAAATAAGTGCTAGATACTTAGCTAGCTAGTATCACATCTTACCCTTTTATTCCCACAAATTTTAGTTGATTTAACCTCTCATTCTCTACCCTAATTGGAACCTTTGAGCTTGCTGTCCGGAAATTGGCGCTTGCTGTCCAGATTTTGCATCAAGCTTCGGTCGAAATTGTCCATTCGAAGCTTCAAAACCTTGTAGATGGGCAGCTAACACTTCAATTTGCCAAACTCATTGATTCCCCAAAACCCCATTAATCGATAACAACTATTTTGTAGAAGGAAGAGAGGAAAACAACTTTTAAAACTCAAATTAGAGTGAGATGAGAAGAGAAAGCTAAGATAGATGAGGAGTAAAATCCGAGAATTTTCTTAAGCTTTCAAAACTCATTGACACTTTGAAATTAGGTTTTCAAAATACCTAAAGGCGACCAAGCTTGCGTTACTACGGTCGATATAGCTCGATACCAACTTTTGTGAGACCGAGCGTTTATTAAGTTCATAATACTTAGTCATCCAATTGACCCTAGTATTATCAACCAAATAAACTCGGTCTCGAGATGTATACTTCGAATGCAAGTACACATACCTCACAACAAAAGAATGCATCAATTCCATACAACACATAGTACATAAGCAACAAACCAGAAGTTAACATTAATATGGAATAGATATTACAAAAGAGAGGCCCTTAGGCCAAATAACAATAAGACTACAAAGATACACAGAGGAAGCAAAAGTGCCATAAGATGGCCATAACAAAAGCCAATTAGTGTGCCTTTACCCACAAGGCAACTAACAGGACCGCCAAGCTAGTCGTCAAACCGAAGCACATCTCAAGAAGAGTGAAGCCCTTGGGGCTCACCTTCTTCCTCTGCAACAAAAGCCACAAAATGCCACAACCAGGCGCGATGAGTACATAAAGTACTCCATAAGACTTACGTGTAAGATAACAGAACTATAAATAGCTACATGCAAGCTTTATTTAAGTGGATGAGGCTTTGGACTCATTTTAGCATAAAGCAAGTTTCATTTGCAATAATATAATAGATTGCAGGCAATTTGACAAAGCATTTTAATTGTTGAAACTCAACGAGGTAGTAACATAGTAACAACAACAAGAACAACCTAGAAGTGACTAACCCAAGTCACCACAACAATAGCATGAACTCCCCGTTCATACCAACCATGTCAAGTTTTAATTAAAGGTTGTAGTCTAGTCTTGAGCGACCTTACCAAGCATGTCCATAACCTAGGGCGAGGCTATTGAATAGTTTTATCCTGCGGGGTGTACCACTGTACCCACACGTCGACCGCCTTTCCTTTACGCACACTTCCAAGGTGTCTTTGCACAGCTAAGTCCTCGAGACCTTTCCAAAGGATGAATGCTAATTACGAGCTGCACAACCCACGGGAGAAGGAGACATTAGACGACCTTCCCGGAAGCTAATGCTCCCCTCCCACACTATACATATACATTTGTTTTTGAAAACACACCAACCGAGCTCGCTCATAATTAACACCTCCTAGAGTACTTAGTCAAGAGGGTTCCATATGCCCCTCGTGTGGTTAGTCTGTGAAATCGCTGGCTTAGTGACCCAAGTACTCGGTCCTTAGGGACCCGGGCATACCACCACATCCAAAAACCACGCCATCCATCCAATATGCCCAAGTCTAAATCTTTTATTTTCAGTTTTTGATTTTACAAATTAATCAAAGCACAAGTGCTGAACATATGGGAGTAATAATCAGTTTTGAGTGATCAAGACCATCGACTAAGTCGATGATCGCCCATTACTACCGTTATCTAAGCATTGCTAAGCATGACACCGTAAAAGCAATAAAAGAGCATACTTAAATCACGGGCTCTAATTCACCAGCGATATTAGTAACTTATGGTTTGTGGTAGGGTAACAATTTAGGGCAACTATGCAATAGGAATAGCTACCTCTAAGCGATAAAATACTTTGACACAAAAGCATGCATACATACAAGTTAAACAAAATATTAGACTTTAAAGTAATGGGACAATGATGGAAATGATCAAACTGCTTGCCTTGCTGTTGCTGGCCAATTTGTTGCTGAGGATCGCTCACGGAATCAATACACTCGTCGACACCTAATCGGAAAGACGAAAACAATCGATAAGAACAACGAAAACGACAAAGACAGCACAGCAAACGAACTCCAAACACTCTGAATTTTCCACAGCAGCAAGAGGGCGATTTTTAGGGAATTTAGCAACAAGAACCAATTGATTTGGATTCTCAATGCAAAAGTTATGAGCAAAACAATTCTGCTCAGCCCTAAAAATACCAAACTGCACTATTCACTAATTTAATTATGAGGCAACATTTTCTAGAAAAGTGGTGACACTGAAATTTTTACAGCAAAACCAGCACC